>JAWUZG010000013.1:600000-1127500 GCA_036785705.1 Acanthornis magna
CCTGATTTTGACCCGAGTGACTTGTTTCATATGAAGAAATACTTATGTGGTTGTTTTTTGGGTTTTTTTTTGGTTTTTTTTGGTTTTTTTTCCCCTCCTGTCTTGTTTTATTTCATTTTAAACCTGTGAAAATGCATTTTAAAACTGCATTAGGTAAACATTTCCATTGCAAGTGCAGCCATTAGGCCCAATTCACTAACAAAAGACATACTAGATATGATACTAGATGATACTAATTGATGATAGGTGATACTAGTTTAGCTGTGTAACTTTATTTTATCCCATTTATCTGTGTGCATAATGCAGGTGCTATTTATACCATCACATTTCATTTTTTGCAAATATTACTAAAGTGTGCTGTGGAGATGAACCTGCTTTCTGTGGTGATGCCTTCTAATTTATGTAGTTCTCCTCTCCTTTTTTTTTTGTTGCAAAGCTTGAAACTGTGAATGAAGGAAAGGGGAAGGATATCTGGGTAGATGCTTTCTTTGAGATTTAATTTCTGTTCCAGCCTCTGACACAGACTGTCTGTATGACAAGGAGATAATAATTGAAACCAAAACTTTTACATCTGAATTCTGATTAATATTCATTATGCTGGGAATAAGAGGCTGCTCTTTTGGAAATGCTGAGCATTCTCCCAGCAGAAGTCCCTAGAAAGTGTATATGGAGCTATGCAATGCTAAACACTTAGAAAAAGTTTGCCGGTAGGCATCCCAAATTAATAAGTGCTGTATCTCATAGGGACTTAATCTCTCATCTGTAAAATGGGATAATACTATATCTGCATTCTTCCTGTAAAAAAAGTTCTGTTGTGAATCTTTTGCGTGCTGTAATGACAAATATTGCAGAAAAACACGTAAGAGAAATACGATGCTGATTTTAAAGAGAGATAAGTTACATGAAGCCATGCCTGAAATAATGGCAGCAAAGCACCACTGAATGAAGTTTCAGATTATGAGAAGGAAGGAGTTTGTCGGTATTAAATTAAGAACTGTATCATAACATCTACATAGTGGGGGCTGAGTTACGACTTTATGACCAACCTTTTACTTCTGAACTCATGGGCACTTTATTTTGTGGCCTGCATATTCTTGTCATAGGGCCTTGCGGGCATGTGGAATTACACCAAACAATGTGCACGTCATTAATCTTTCAGATATATTATGTTGTCATACTAATTTGTTCCTAATGTATAGAGAATAAATATCATATTGAGTAGGAGATGTACTGAGACCCATTTTCCCTCCGAACAATAACATGAAAGACTTTGGACCTTCAAATTTTAGTAATGTATGCCTGTTCAGAATTGTGCTTGATTTATTTTTGTGTATATGTACTTCCCTAAAATCAATTTTTGCAAGATCAACAAGTGTTTAAATTGCTGGTAGTCTTTATTTACTCTAAATTGCATACCATTGCTATGTTTTGAGTTAGAAAAGCTAAGCTTTAATAAAAGACAAAAAAGAGAAAACTTTTGAAAAGCTATATTAAATTTTGGAGAGTCAGAAGTTAAGATATATTAGATATTAATAAAACTTACTGGAGAATGTATTTATATTTATATATATATGTATATTCATATTTAGCTTGGTACTTTGCAAAGTGCCTTACCTAAAATCTAGAGTTAAAGTATTATAAAAATAAAGAAGCTATTTCATAGACGTGGAGTACCTCACTTCTTGATAGCAGTTCCTTTGTCAAAGTTAGCTGAGGCTCTTCTGTCATGGTGGTTGGGTTATTTTTGTTCTTTCATGGCCGCAGAGCAGTGTTTTAAAAATTTTCTATTCATTTTATGTTTTTTCAGCTGTCGTGACTGGTTGTCTTGTACCATTCCCCTTGAGTGTATGTGTGTATTTATTATTTTAAACAATAACATTATATGTCCAGATAGGGGTCCCATTAACCTTCTATTTCACTAGAAATTGGCAAAAATTTACATCAAAGGGTTTAGTTTCATAACTGATAATTTTTGTTGTTATTGAGTGGTGGTTGCTGGTTCTTTCTTTTTCACCGTATTGTGAATTTTTCACCACTTTGCATGACAGAGCAAGAAGACAGCAATGCTCAGCTTCACACTTCATGTTTCTGAGAGGCTTTTGTGTAGTATATATTTAAAGCAAAAAGATAAGAAAACAGATGTAAACACTTACATGATGTGATTGTAGGCAGAGGCATTTGACTGTCTCAGACTAAAGTTTTTGTAACAAGCATGTGAAACTGTTATTTGATTGGAAATACCAAGGAAGAATGGCTAAAAATTTCCTTGCAGCCTTTCCTAACTAGTGGGTCCCCTATAACAGAATCAAATAAAGCTAATTTGGAAGAGTCAGTTAAAATTAATTTAAACTTATTGTTTTGTTGGTTTTGTTCTTGTTTCACTGAGCAGTATATTAATCAATCCTGGAAACCACGTCAAGATTCAAGAAGGTACCTTAGGATTCTTCATTGCAAGTGATGCCAAAGAAGTAAAAAGGTAATTAATATCTTTTTATCTTTGAATATAAATACATATATGTAATTTCAGTTTTTTTCTTTACATGTAAATGCTTCACCTAATTGTCATTATTATCTGTTTAAAAATTCTCAGGGGGAATTGAATTGTTACTCTTGAACTATGTGCATGTAGCTTTCTTAACTGCTGTCCTAAATATCAAGGAAATGAAACTTGCTGTAGATATGAAAAGAAATAAGGAGGCTGGGTTTTTGAGTCCTACTAAAAAATGTGAAATATTTTTATTTGTTTTCTCCATAATTATTGTGTCTCAGAGGAATTACTATGAGAGAGGAGGACATGGATTACAGTTCTGTTAGTTTGGGGTTTAGTGGAGCTCTTATCTACAGACTTTAGCAAATACTTGATGTGAGTTAGCTACTGTATTCATTCTGTAATTGCATTAGCAAAACAATATTTATGTTCTTGTCATTTTTCTTTAATGGAACTACAAACTATGGCCTCATAATAATAAATCAAACTACAAAAGTGCAGTATATCCCAACCACTGCAGTCAACTTCACAGACTCATTGTACTTGGCTGTACTAGATTTGGAGTAAAAAGGAGGTACTAAAGGTACTAAAAAGGAGTTTTATGATATTGTGTTGAGGACCAAATATGTGTACTCTTGTTTGTTAGGATTATAATATGCTTGGAAGGAACAAAAGAGCAGTGTGATAAAAGAATTTTTAAAAGAAAAATATTCAATGTCCCTATGATTTAAAAAAAAAAAGAAGAGAAGGAATATTTGCAGCTGAGTGCTTCCTCATAATTTGTATTTTTGTTATGAGTCATGCAGTCAGAATTTTACTTGATGGTCTCCGTGAGTTTGGTATTTTAACTAAATCCTATACTTAAAATGATAAAATATTCAAATGATACCCTTTATTAAGTTCCAGCCTTTTAGAATTAAATATAGTGGAATAATACCTAACAAATGCACACTTGCCATGAATACTTAAAGTCAAATCACCAAAAGAGTGAAATTAGAGAACTTGAATTCCATTTTTGTAGAAAGAGCTGAGATAGTTTTTGGCTAGGTGAAGCCCACAGAGCAGAAGAGCAGTGCTCCTGTCCTCTCCCATTTCTAGCACCATCTCTGGAGTAGGTGCCTCCTGCACTGCCTCAGGGGCTCTGCCCTGCAGCACATGGTGCTTTTCCTCTCTGCTGCCTTTCTCCAGTTGAATATACAGAACTGTCTTCACGTTGCTTTACTGAGGTGCTGGTTTTCTTTCATTTATAAGGCATTTTACACTCTCCAATGAACTTTTTCTCAGACTGTGTAAAATGGCATAGCATTTTTGACTGCTAAGTTTAGGGAGAAGTTGACTATTAAGGAGTTTAGAGAAATTTTGCACATCAGTCATCTAGCATGTTTTATTTGATAGTGAGCTTGAAATGAGATTTCTAATTCTGCTTGGCTTTTGGCAGAAGGCTTTGTTTAGAAATATCCTGCCTCCCTTGCCACATTTCTTAGCTGCGCTGTGCAAAGCAAATGGTTATCAGATGTGTTTCAACTAACAAAGCCAATTATGAAAAGTGTTTGTTTCACCCTTTGAGCTATGAATCAGAGTCAGCAATATGTTCTAAAATTGAGAGTCTTTTGGAGGGGGGAAAAAGAGTATTTAATAAATCAAAATTAAACATCTTGTATACCTGAAACTCAAATTAAATTATTCTGATTTTGTTACTGAGAATATTTCAGCTCCCTTAGGTAAAGTTATTGATATTTATATATTCTACAATGAAACATAGCATACAATGTTCAATTACTCTTTCTGTTAGAATCACTTTTGCATTTTTAGAAGAATAGTTTCCCATAAGAAGCAATTACACCTAGCCATTGACCACTACCCTCTGGATGTGACCATCCAACCAATTCCTAATCCACCCAACAGTCCACCTGTTGAATCCATCACTCCAATTTGGAGAGAAGGATGTTGTGGAGGACCACGTCAAAGGCTTTACAGAAATCCAGATAAATGACATCTGTAGTCCTTCCTTATTTCCTGATGTAGTTACTCCATTGTAGAGAGCCCCTGGTTGGTCAGGCAGGATTTTCCCTCGGTGAAGCTGTGCTGGCTGTCTTGAATAACTTCCCCTCCTCATGTGCCTTAGCACAGCTGCTGGGAGGATGTGTTCCATATCTTTCCAGGCACAGAGGTGAGGCTGATGGGCTGATAGTTCCCAAGGTCATCATTTCTACCCTTATTAAAGATCAACATACAATATCGATCATACAGCAATGATCAAATGTACAACCTGAAAAATTGGCACAGGGTGCTAGACAGTCTTTAAGAAAAATCACCTTGGTATAGATATTAATTATAATTTTTTTGTGACAAAATTCATAGGATGCTCTTTTTTTCTAAGATGAAAGACAAATGAACTAATACAATGTGACATAATTATCATCCATTCTTCCAATTACTTTTCAAATAAAAGTATATTAAAAGAAACACTAATTTGGAGTCTTATGTTTGAAATTAATAGTCTTGCAGCAAATATTTCCTACTTTAAATGTCTAAACCTTTTCAAAGATTAAAGGAAACTAGCGTTGGCATGTTTCATTAATTGGTCACTGCAACAAGAGGAAATATGGGACTAATTTCATTTATATGGATTAAGAAATGTGTCAGTTTTTCCGTTCTGTCTCTCTAGGGCATATTTTTACTGCAAGGCCTGTCATGATGACATCACAGATCCCAAAAGGATAAAAAAATGTGGCTGCAAACGGCGTAAGTAATATTTCTATCCCTCCCTTCCTCTCCTTTTCATGAACTGTTCAGCCCTGAAGAATACCTGTACATGCGTTGGCATGTTTTACACATGTTACAGAAAAGCTAAGAAATAAATACACAGCAACATAGTAAGTGCTATTTGGTTTTCTGAAATCCGTATGTTTTTATTACATTTCGCACCACGCACACCTGTGTCTTCATTAAAAAGTAAATTAAAGTCCAAAGCTAACAAAACCTGGAGAATTAAGTCAAGCTAGGTCTAATTGTGGAGGTTTCTGAGTTTAGAATTAGCCAACAGTGAAGTTTTTTTCTCATTCATAATATGCAGAAATTCAGTAATTTCTATAGTTTTCTGTAAAGTAAAGAACTTCTGTCTGTCTTGGTACGCATGATTCTGCAAAAGACAAAACTAGGGAATTATACTCTTATCATATAGCTATTGAAATAATTTTTTGTTGAAATAAATGAATAGTTTTACTGGAGGAAAGGGTTGTCTGGAAGAAATTAAATATTAGCACCTCTTACCATACATCCTTTTAGCTGTAATGCTGATATTAGGTTTAGTTAAGTTCTTAAACTGTTCGGAGAGTTTTTCTTGAAGAAATAATTGAGTTTTGGAATTGAGATCAGATCAGACTTTGCATCTGAATATTTATAAATACATAGCAATCAGCATTTTACCTATATGTACTTTAAAAGGACTTTTTCCAGGAACTATCAAAACCACATTTTGGCCAAAGATGTGTTTGACCCATGCATATTTGTAATACTGATAGCAAAATGATTTAGGTATCAAATTCTCATTGAATATATAAATATTTATGTGCATTCCATGATATTGTGCCATGAAAAAGATCATTTAGTTCACAAGTACTGATTAGGTAAAGAGAAAGATCTCTGAAGAGTTTGATCATGCCTATTTTACCATTACTTGTAAAAGGGAAAAAGCTCTCTTATTTATAGTTTTAGTCTGCATTATCACTGCACTATTTTAGAGGATGGAAGAAAGCTTAAGCTGAACATTCTCTGCCTTTTGGAGTACCTGAAATGGATGAATTCTTGAAGATCATTTTTAAAAGAAAAAATATGTCACCGGAGTTTTTTAAAAAAAGCTCCTCTCCTCCAGAACACCAAGAGTGTGGGACAATAGTATGATAGGGAGAAAGCAGCTGAAACTGACAGAAAATGGTATTTATCTTCCCAGTAGCCACAAGGAGAGCAAAGCACATGGAAAGCATGCCTGATGTGGAAGGAATGTATGCATTGCCTAACATATCGGAAAAAAATTGTTCAAGAACAGTTTATCCATGTGAGAATGTGACCTTTGAACTGCTGCCAAAGCCAATGAGTCTGCTGAGTAAGTTCTGGTAAAGCCAGTTACAGATGCCTCAGGGTGCCTGTAACTCTCAAATGAAATCTTTTTCCAAATTACTCAACAGTTAAAGAGAAATATGTTACCTGTTTAATTTTATCTGGTTCTGTCAGGAAAAAAAAACCAAACAAACCAAGACCTATTTTATTTCTATTTTCTTCTCTACTTCTCCTTCACATGGTGTATGCTTTTTAAACATGTCCTGCTTAAAAAAAAGAATAAATCCCAAAGATCTTTCAGTTGAATGTGAGAGAATAGTTTTCATTGTCATCTGTTAGAAGACAGGAATCAGGAACTCACATTATAAAGGTTAAGAGCCCATTTTTACCCATTAATGAGAACCAAGGTTACCTTCTCAGTACTTTGAAACCTATGAGGAAGCAGGGTATGACCCAGCCAGCACAATGGATATTACCAGGCCATGGAGGGGCAAGAGTAGCAACTTCTGTAAGTAGCAGTTGGAAAAGTTACAAATGGCATGGTCACACATATCAGTCCAAAAAATGAGAGGGTGTTGGATGGATGTATAAACAAAATGATTGAGTTAGTGAGGCAGAAGGAGGTGGCTATCAGAGCTGGTGCAGTGAGCACCAAACACAAAGGAGGGAATCCTCTGAGTCAGGTGAAAAATAATGGTTAGTGAGAATGAAATCTTCAATTTCCCTTTCATTGTCTCCCCTCTCCTCAGTCTTCCCTCTCTCCTCGTGTTTCCTAGGCACACAGGGGTCACAGATACCATGACAGCAGGCAGCCCTTAGTAGAGCTGAGAACAGCTTTCAATGGGGAGCATGTTCACAAGTATTAGAAATAATGCAATTGCTTTGCTTTTAAAGAGCTATGTCAGTCAGCAGAAAAATGAAATGAAAAATTTCAACAGTAATTAGTGATTTTTGGTTCTCAAATTTTGTTGACAATTTTGAGATGCCTTTTATGGGACCTGCTTTTTGGGTTTGGTTTTGTTTTTAAGGTAAGTCTTTAGTGTAGTCTGTTAGTCACCTAAAATGTTTTAGCTTTCAAATCACTAATCACTTTTGAAAAACCTTAGATATGTTATCCATCTGTAAATCATGCAAATCATTGGTCTTAAAAATGCATTTCTAACCAAAGCAAAGCATAAATTGAGAAAACTTTTCCCTGTTCAGTTAGGAAACTGTCAACTGCTCTGTCAACATCTAATATGTCACTATGTCAATTTGATTTTCAAGGCACTGCATACACGTGCATCTATATAGTTCTATATGATAAATGCAGACTTTAATGAGTGAGTAACATAGTCATTAGAGGCAGCTGAATGTGTAAAATATGAAAGATGAAAGGAAAGGTTGTATGTAAAAATATTGACACATTCAGGTGAATGAAATGTGAAAGAACATCTTTACATGGAAAACTTAATTATGGTGGCACTAATTAATGCGGCTTCCCATGACACTTAAAACCAACATTCTTTAATAATGTATCTGAGGTTGCACTTCAATTTAGATACTTTCTGAACATTAGCTTGGGGTATTGTTGGGGTCTAAACATGAGTCTGACCTACAAAGCCATTTGTCCAAACTTATTAGGCCTAATATTAATAATTCAGGGCAGATCAGTACATTTCTGCAAGGCCAGGGATAATTCATGTAATCTCACTTTCCTTTTGCAGTTTCTTTGCCATCCCTTTTTCCTTACCCATCCCACTCCCTGAATAACACATAAATGCTGATGGCACATTGTCCAAAGAAATATTTGTGTGGAAATTCTATTCACAGATTGTTTATTTTTTTTTAATGTTTTCAATCTCTTTCCTATTCCATTTAACTGTAGTTTTTGCAGCAAGAGGCCAAATATATGTATATATTTATATAAAGTGCAACCACGTTGGGATGAAATCTCTAAACTGGATGACCTATTCCTCCTGTTTCTTTCATTTTGTGCAACAGCTATGGTCTAATTATCTATATATTTTTTCCAGTGACAGTGTTTGCTGCGAACGGTGGGGGTTGAACCCCAGAGGGGACATATCATGTGTACATTGATGTGTTTGAAGGAATTTCTTGTAATCTATGACAATTGACAAACTTTTGATTTATTTTTCCTCTTGCTGCCTTGGAACACGGCCCCTACTATATTTTAACTGCACACTGATAGTGATCTATTGTGAGTAAAAATGGGTTCCCTGTAGCCCAGAGTGCGGTCCAACCTGTCTTTCTCTAGCAGAGAGTATTTTTGTTCAGTATTTTGGTTCTTTTCTTTATTTATGTTGCATGTAGCAGTGACGTCATACCCACAAGTTTCTCATTGTTTACACCAATGGAGATTAGGGTGACGTTGAAGAAAATACAGCAGTTTCCCCCTCTTACACCTATTTGCCCCTTTTTTCCACGAGCTTATTTTTTATCCCTATTTGAAAATGAGATCTTGGCAATAGTATTTCCTTGAAATTATTCTAGAGCTATCTCATGGATTTTTAGGGATATTGGTTAGGCTGGGGTAACCTATAGCAGTGTTTGCCTGGTTGAGTGCAGTTCCACTGTCAGATCCCTGTTCAGTTTCTCGGTACTTCGTCCTTTCCATTGCACAGCTGACACAAAGAGCAACACAGCAGTCTTTTACTGTCCTTATCTACCTTTTTTCTCCCCAATGACAGAAAGAAAAATGAATTATGGGGGAGAGCCAGACAATGAATTAAAAATGTGGCTAAGTTTTAATGTATAAACCCAGAGATATCTTCAACAGGAAACAAGCTGCAGTGATTATTTTCCTGAGCTTGCTGGTTTTGACATTAATTACATAAGTAGACACACACTGACTTTTCAGGACCTTAGCTGTAAAGTTTTACATTATTGTTATATATAGAATATGAACTTTATGGACCACTTCATGTCAATCTAGGCCATACTACTTAGATGTGTACAGAATCTATGAAGGCTCTCATCAGCCACTTTCATTGTGTACACTCATGATAAACACAGCATTTGGGACATGGAAAGAATTTGCTGCTTAGAATTACAAGTGCTGCAAAAAATGTACTGGTTATAGGGCAATGTTGGGATTATATGGGCTTGTTCTTTCAAACAGCAAGGGGGATGAAATCTCTCATTGCTGCAGTGCAGCATCACTGTGCCCGATTGGGGCTGTAACTAAACTGTGTAACTGCAGCTATTCTAAGTAAAGGAGGCCGTGAGACTTCCAACATTTTACCAGATATTCTGAATTTATTCTGTGAAAACACTTCAGGTCTTAATCAGGATTGAGATATTTTTCCTCTCTCAGCTGTACACACTGTAGGATCTTGCAAAGAATCAAGGAAGAATTTATGCCCCTGAAAAAGTTCTGGCCATCTTGAAATTATGGTGGCCTGCATGATGATTGTCATTATTTACTATTTGTTTTATTGTGGTGCCTGTAAACTACACTAAAGTGTTGAGATCCTCTTGTGGAAGGAAATATTCAAGGAGAGAACAGAAATTTCTCCAAAAATCTATTTTTAGCCAATAGAATGACATAGCAGAAAGATGAAGCAACAGGAAAAAAACAGATTGTGAAACAAGGCAGCATAACAAGAATCAATAATAAAACATAAATTAAGTTCTATGGATGAAATGGTGAATCCTATTGACTTTGAGACAAAACACTGGAAGTAATCTGGATTTATCTGAAGCAATGTGTTTATTTAAAATATGTTTCTATGTTGAGACCTTTCTGAACTAAATAAATTTGTTTAAATAGTAATAAATAAACAAATAAAGGGGTTCTTCGTGCTATGAAAGAGCTAGAAAAGAAAAGGTCATGTAGTTTTGATTTGTTTTTTTTCCATTTCCCCAATAGCTTCAATTTGTTCAGAAATGCAGTTTTCTTTGAGAGTACACTGGCTGAGAGTCTTCTTTAAGGCAATGAAGGAAAGGTCATGATCAGATTTGAAAATTAAAATGAATTGGTCTATAAATGTGCCATTGCATCAAAACCCATGAGTCATTCTTATATCTACTAAAATAGGGCAAAATGTCCACTCAGATCTCCTGCTGTTTTTACAGTTTGGACTTAGAACAGCACCATGGGAATTGGAGCAAACAAGTAACCAGTTGTCTCTGATTGCAAAAATTGCAAGACAGTGAACAACCTCACTTTTGCTAGTCTTGAAGTTGTCTTGTCAAAATTAAATAATGGAGAGATAGCTTTTCCTGTTGTGTTAAGGTTTATAAATTCTCACAAACAGTTTAAGATATGCTGCTGTATTTTTCAGGAAACTGAAACTGTGCTGGGGGAAGTCCTGTCTGTGTTTCAGTCTCATGATGCTACCCAGCATTGCTGAGAGGCGATCTCACCAGCCGGGTCGTCTTTTAATGCTGATGATTTTTCACTCATAGTTTGGATCATGAGAACTCGATGAATTGAAATGGCATTGTGTATTTCAATTCTGGAGTGTATTGGGACCTTTTTGTAGCTTTCGGTGGTCAGGAAGCCTCCCGTTCTGGCTCCTGAGCAGCTGCTGCCTGGGAGAGATCCACTAGATGTCCTCGGAGCTCTACTCTGGCTGCCGCTGAGCCCAGGGGAAAGCGCCCTAGTGACGGCAGCAGGACCAGGATGGGGTACAGCCTATGGTTTAAAAAAAAAAAAAATCAGAAAAGAAGAAGGGATACTTTGTTCTGCTTTCTTTAAAGAAAGAAGGAAAAAAAAAAAAAAAAAAAAAGAAAAAGGACAGGAAAAAAAAACCCAAGAAAAAGGAGCTGTTCCTTGACATTTTAGGTAGAGAATAATCTGCAGTTTCCTTTGCTTATTTTTGCAGCTGGAAATATTTCCCATTACTGTTTGTGAACTCTAAGTAACACTTCAGATCCAGACAATCTACACATCTTAACTGTACTTTTTGAGCTTTTGAAATCAGAAAGCAAGGTATTGTGAGAAGCTTAGACATCCAGGGAACTATTCTTTCTTTTATAGAACAGAAGGCTACTGCCTTCTGAGAAAAATTGCATCTAAAAGTTTCTAGAAGTATTTATTTACTTTATAAGTAATTGAAAGAAATTTTGCTCTGCTTTTGCTCTTAATGAATAGTTCATATATGCCTTGTTTTGTGAGTAAATTATTTAAACAGTCTTACCTTCAAGTCCATGAAAACTTCCCCTGATATTTTTACTGATTAGTTTTACAAATGCTGTGTGATTGTCATCATATTAAATAGAAGAATCTGTTCTTTTTTTTTTCCTATTTATTATAAAATTTAAAATAGGGAAGTAGTTTCCTTTATGTCCCAACTTATGTTTTCACCAGTATCAAGTAACAATTCTATTCAACATTTATAACACATCTAGGAATAGAAGTGAGTTGATTCTTATGCAGGTTCTACAGGTGTCAAATAAATTTAACACTCACCCAGAGGCTCTTCTTAAGGTCCCCCTGTCTCTCTGATGATTCCCATTTTCTGTTGATGTTTATGGAAGTTTTATAGAAAATGGTGTGTGTGGCTGAACCATTTAAAATCATTTCTGTCCTGTCTTTGATCTTGTCGCTAGTCATCCCTACTAATAATGTATGTTTTGTTTTATTTAAAATAAGTATTGTATTTGGTATGAATGTAACTGACTGTATAAAAGGAATGAAGAGTAACAGCATGTTTTCTTTCCAAAAGTTATTGCTCTGATATGCAGTTGCTTATATACTGGTTGAAACCCTTATAGCAAGTCCTTTCTGCTACTTATATTTCCAGGTCCAAGCCTGTTTCCTGCATGTTAATGATGTGAAATATTCAAATGATGCATGATCTCCAGAACAACTGACAATAATAGTTAAAAACAGTCCCTGAAGGGCATTGCTTTTGAGAAGTGCCATCACGTCCTTCCCCTATTGAAGAGAAGGCCTTAAATTTCCAACTTTATTTGTTTAAGACTGATGAAAATGATACGAAAACTTTTCCTTCCCTGCCTTCTTTGCCCTTAAGGATGATTTCTTTTTAATTTTCATAAATGTGTCCTATCCTATTATTGACTGTTGAAAAGATATGGCCAGAAGTAAATGAAAACCAGGGACTGTTACTAACCAATGACATAGCAGTTGAGAATTTCTGAGCAGTGTGTTTTGCTACAGTGTTTGATTAGAAAAAGTCCTTCAAAACAGCTATAATTACAGCAAAATGGGCCAGCTTTTTACCTCACCTACTGTTAGTGTGTGTCACAAATGCCCTTTATTTTTCTTTCATTTCCTTAAAAAATAAGAAAGTAGGCATACTGGAAAGACTGTCACACTTTTGGTAACCTATTTCACTTTTCTTTTGCTGTCCAACTTTTCAACTTTAAAGAATGTGTTGGGAAGAGTTAGACAGAGGGAAAACATGGGAAAATGCTGTTTTGAATTTTCTGTGTAGTTTGAATGTGTATGCATCAAAAGCTGCAGTGGAAACCTTCTCACTTAAAGCCAAGCTCTGAGGAATGATGTACCATGCAATGAACAAGCCTGATGCTGCATGATGAATTTCTGAACAGCTGTAAGATAACTCTACTAGGATGCCAAAAGAACATGGCATTAGTCATGTGAGCAAAGTTTTAGAGGAATGGAGTCGCTGCTGAAGAGATCACTCATTCATCTCCCTCAATGCCTGTTTTCCACAATCATAATGTTACCCTTGCTTGACAAGTATACTGTATGGCAAGCCATCAAGGCCTTAGAACAGGACTTGACCCATTCGAGTGATTTCAATCCCTCTTTCCTGGTGACTGTGGGATTAAGAAACCGGAAAAAAAAATTCTTTTAAATTTAATGTCATTACCATAATGCAAAAAAAGACATCCTAAACTGAAGGTACAGGCCAGAGAAACATTACCTTTTTTCTGCATTTGCTTTTAAGGTTTTGTTTTTGCCTGTCAGTGTTGTTTTGTTTTTAGTATAATTGAGTCAGTTCAATCTAAACCATTACCAAAAGTTGGTTCAGTGCAACATGTGAAACAATCTAAATGGCCTTTGGATTTCTTGAGATGTAAACATAGCTGATTCAGATGACATACAAAATTCCATGATAGTAGTTATACATGCATTTATAAAATAGGATGCTATATGTTTCTGGAAATGCATAACAAGGACATTGGGGTGACTGAAAGATAAAAATATTCGGTCTAACCTGGCCTTTTTTTGGAATTAATACCTTAATTCTACATTCAGTTATTTTGTTCTTGATTGACTTTTGAATCCAGAGCAGAAAATACGCCAATGATTGGTTCAGCATGTTTCAGTGGACCAATGCTCTGTGTGCTTTTGGTGATGCCTTATTTGTGAACTGATCTTAATGTCGAGCATATTTACCATTATTAGTTTTGTCTCTTATATGGGCAAATTTTTGGTATTCTGTCAAGAGTTAATTTCAATTCCTGATGATATAATGTAAGCAAAATTAATTTTTTGGAAAATTTTGTTAGTATCTTGTAACTCTTTAATAATGTGTAATAAAATAATTGCAATAAAGGAGTTCCTTGGCACAGTTTAATACAGAGAAATTATTATCATATGTTGAAGAATAAATATATTTATATATATGTATATATATGTGTGTATATGTATAATGCATATGTGTGTATGAGCGTGCGTGTATGTAAGAATATATGTGTATGTGTGTTTTTGTGTGTGTATACATACATATATATATTTATATATAAAGAAATCTCTGATTTTTACAGGAAACAGGTTAGGCCAAAAACATCTAATGGACTAGCAACTTTTGTTTTCATTTTAACCTGATAGTATTAATTGTGCCAAGAGAAAAGCATATTCTTAGGGTTCTGTTCTTTTACTGTGTTCTATTTTGATCCAAACACTTGACTGTAAACAGTAATTCTTCCCCATGACTGCGGTCACCCTCTAAGACTGAACAGAAATAAAGAGCAATTTATCTTTTGCCCTACTTTTAATGTACAGCCAAAGTGTTATCAATAATCTCATTGCATTTTTTTTTCCTGGGTCAAGACTGTTAACATTAACTAAGGCCTGTATTAAATCCCTTAAATTACCTTCCAGCTGCCTTGTTATATCTATAACCTTGCCATTAACCTGCTGCTCTTCCTCTCCTCCCATCCAACACATGGTTATAGCCAAGATGTCCATCTACAAGAGAATGAGACTGGCATGTTGTTTTGATTGCGGACGCTCTGAGCGTGACTGCTCTTGCATGTCAGGCAGTGTACATAGTAACATGGACACCCTTGAGAGAGCCTTCCCACTTTCTTCTGTCTCTGTTAATGATTGCTCCACCAGTTTACGTGCCTGTAAGTTTTAACACCGACACATGCTGTTCCATGTCTGTGGTGTCTGTGGTATCATCCCCGTCTTGTGTCGTACATTGTACTTCTGTGAGTTTTACTGGGCTGATGCTTTTTTAAAAAATCGACCCCAAGTTTGATTACAGCTCTGTATTTATATTTCTGTTTTAATTTATTTTTAATGCAAAAAAATGTAATTCATTATTTTGCTTTGTGTGCTCTTTATGAAGCATCCTCTTGCAATAGCATGCAGGACCTTAGTAGTGCAGTTTGGTGACATCTTTTCTATTTAATTCGTACGATATAAATTGTCATTAATTAAACAATAAGTGCTTCAGTGGAGGAACAGGCCTGTATCTAAATCTATGACTGGTGCCAAGTGGGTAGCTTTAATAATGCTGCCACTAGAGCACCATGCAATGGGCAGTGGATAAATATACAGGATACAATGTAGTAGCTGAACTGTAGTAGCTGGAATTCTATTCTATGCTGCTACTTTTCTCTTTAGTTTTGTTTGTAACCCTTCATTCTCAATAAGGCAGGACCTTCCATCTAATGCTGAAACCACAGAAATGTTTGTATTTCTCGTAAAAATGGTTGTACTTTTTGTAGTGCCTTTTTAGAAAAACTAGCCTGATGCAAATCCCTGGCTTTGAAATTAAATGTAGAATCTGTTCCGTAGGACATTAACATTCTGGAACATGTCCTGAAAGGTCTTTTGAAAGAGCAGTTGAGAGGGAGAAGTCAGAGAACTTAGAACTATTCTGCATAGCGATTAATTCTTTGGACAAACTGTAGGGATTCCAAAGCTTGGATTATCAGTGTGATGTCAACAACCAAGGAACATTGTTTAAATGCCTTTTTTTTGTTTGTTTCTTTAGTTGTTTCATTTTCTTGTCTTCTTTAGTCATTCTTAACAGAATGACTTGGGACAGGACAGGAACAGGACAGGACAGGAACTATTTTCCTTTCCCTACCCAAATAGCAAAGAAAAGCTATAAAATTATTCAGATACATCTATGAGAAGTATTTGGGGTTTTGATGAGGAAGCATGTCCATTTTACACAGCAAGCCATTATGGACAAAAGTGCCTTCCACTATGAAGAGTTATAACATGGTAGATTATGCACCTGGTTGTCTTTTGATACCATATGTATTGCAGTGTGTAGTCCAAGTGGTGAATGACTTTGCTTTAACTGTTTTGACTTACGAACTATTTTTCCAGTCACAAAGATAACAATCCTATAATTGTTACACTTTTTTTCTGAAGACAGTGTCAATTAAAATTATTCTAGTAGAATTTCTTGGAGATTTTATCAAAAATCATCTCTCTGTATCTGTGTATAAGCACTCCGAGCATCCTAGTTATCTACTTGCAACTCATGTATCAGCTTTAGGTGGATGGTTCCTAGTTTTAAGTCCTGTTCTAAATCACAGGAGTTTTTATCCTTTAAAGAGACTTTTATCAGAGTAAAATGTAACAAAACATATTTTGTTAAGAAAAGTGAACAAGAAGCCTTCCTGTATTGAGAATTGCTACAGGTAGGTTTTTAAACCATGTAGCAGCCTCAGTAACACAGTGCCTGCTAGAGTTTGTATGAATATAGACTGGTACAGAGTGTGTGTGGTGGAGTCCTGGCACTGGTGTTAACAGCAACCAGATTAGGATAAATTAATATGTCCCCTACAAGTGGGTAAAATTTCTGCCATTAGCACTGTTTGGCAAAGAAAGAAAAACTAATTTGTAGGTTTACCATAGCTTTCAAGTCCACTTAAGACTCTACAGAGGCAGATAAAGTAAACATTTTTGATTGTGTTGCCTGCTGAGCCAAAACCCTCCACTGTAATTGTATTATTTCCAACAAAACCCAGTGCTTTTTGGGAAACAAGTAAGAGCTATGTTATGTTTTGAAGGATAAGTGATATTGACAGCTTTGAGGATTTTTAGCATCCTATCCTTCAAGGGCCTTTTCCCCTCTTCATCACTCCATCAAATCAAAAGAGATCTCAGTCTTCCCCTTGTGAGACTAGTCACCTTTGACTGTTAATAATAAGTACGAAAATCAATACCAATTCACACTCTTTGCAAAGCAGCATAAGCCTTTCTTTTCCAATTAAAATATATATATACATGCAACGTTGCACTGGCAGGGCTTCAATAGAAATCAGTGTGTTTTCTTTGCTGTGCACAGGGGTCGTATGATGCCCATCTTGACAGGGCTAGTTAGCTCAAAGAATGGCGGGGAGGGTCAGCTTTTCATTAAATATGAGCAGATGTGAAATGTAGAGTGTTTGACAATTAGAAATGGCAGCAGCAGGGCCCCAGAATCAAAGTGAGGTCAGATTGGTGGATCAGATTACCTCTCTTACATTCTTTAGTTGTTCTGAAAATCATTTTGAATTAGTGTCAGTGGAGCCATGATGGGTTTTGCCCTTTGTCTTTTATGCTACGACTGTATTGTTTCCCCAGACACTCATTAAAGGTCATTATACTATTACAGGGCTTGCTTTGGTCGTGGTGCCCCAGTTGAGTTGGTTTGCTTCTACAATTGCTTAATGCATTTCTTTCATTCTTTTTTTATAATTTTATTTTATTTTTTTAACTTTTGATTATAAGAGCAGGCTTTTTTCCCAAGGTAAATAAAATCACAGACTATTGTATAAAGCTTCTTAAAACAGTGAGTAGTTTTTGTAAGAATTACTGCTGTTTCTAAAATCTGATGTTGAGTAGAAGATATCAATTTACATATTCAATGATGTACACAGGATTTAGACTACTAATTGTATAATCTGCAGAGAAAGTAACACTTGCAGTGTATTTTCCACTGTGAATGAGTCTCTCTATTATTATATTTTTGTTTCTACTTTCAGCAAATGAAAATCATATTTTGATTAAGTATAATTATATTAAAAGAGCTTTAGAGTTTATTGGCTGTTTTCTGGGAAAATTGCTTATAATTTTTCTAAATGTAAGGAAAGAGAATTTTAAGTCTCTTTTTGTGTCTACATTTTTTCAGGTTTAGCTGTAGTTGGTAGGTTGGTACATGAACAGCAAATGGTCCAGGTATTAGTTGCTTTGGAGACTCAAGTCAATTAGAGTGAAGAGAGGCACTTAGCTGCTGGAAAACCTGGGGTGGTTTATACAATGAAATTATGTTATTAACAAGTGTGATGTTTCTGCTTAGGTCTGTGCCAAGTCTTGGGGGTGCCGTTCAAATGATTAATTGATACAGACAGGATCTTAACCTGAACCATTTAATTTCTGTGTTTCTCTATCACCGTATGCCTGAGCTTCTCAGCAACACCAAAAGTTTGTGTTCCTAAAGGAAACCTTTTCTAAACTTGTCGCTGTACCACTGCCATGGGAATCTAAATTTCCAAGGATATTCTTGATATTAGGCCAGACATATGTAATTCAACTTGTACGAAAACACACTTTGGCATGCTCTGGTGGTTCTCAGAAGCTTTATAGGAAGACATTTGCTTTGGTGAATATCAGGGATCTCCAGAGAAAAAGACAAAATTAATTGTTACTATGTTTTGAGTTCAGGAATCAGCCCAGAGTCCTAGCCATCTTATATGGAAAGACCATGCTAAGTCCAGTTGGAGAAAGCTTAACTTCTGAAAGTAAGAAAGGCTTGTATCTACCTGTGAGCCAGACCCAGTTTAAAGGCATGTATTCCATATAGTCTTGTGTCAGCACATGATTTATGCTGTACAGACAAGTTAGCTGCTAAGTCTTTCTCAAAGGACCTAAAATCACATTCTGCAAGATTAGGTGAATATTTTGGGTACCAAGATTGGTAAACTGTGATGAAACTATCTGGTGATATGACCTTAGCAAGGTAGGCCAAGAAAAACTCCAGCTTCTTCAGTGACTGGTGTTACTTTGGACTCTGCCTGTGTGTCTTTACAACTGAAAAGGTCAAATTCTGTAATGGGAATTGAAATTAAATACAACTTACTGATTTATCCAGAGAGATGGATACATAACATACACAGACATTGGTCAGTGTAACTGAAACTCATCAGTTGTAAAACTATGCTTGGGCTTTTCTAAATGAGTTAACAATTATTAAGTCCCAAGTTCCTGAATTACTGGCTGAAAAGTCAGCATACTCTTTATTTATCCTAGAATGGAAGAGAGTATCCTCTGCATTCTACTGAGAATGTGTCCCCTGCTTTTCTAACCTACTACTTCTCTAGTCCTGCTGCAGTAGCCAAGGCAAGAACTTCTTGCTGTCATGCGTGAGCTGAGGTGCAGGAAGGGCCTGTGTGTGCCCTCTCCAAAAACAGCTTCCAGTGCTAGGATTTTGTGTTCACCCTTTGGCAGCAACGGTTTTCCTATTACAGATGTGTATACCACCTTGTGGTAGCTAGAGACTGGGATCACAATCCAGCTATGAATATCATCATGTTTACATTATATTTATAATGCTCTGATTATGACAAGGTGGGGTAGTATCACTGCTCTCTCCCACTACAGACCTTTTCTGAGCTGTGAGACTTCTGCTGTGGCCACAGGAGGGAAGTAGACCTGTTTTCTTTAAAAATTCTACTTCTGCATATGCTGCATAAATCCTTTCTCTTAAATATAACCCACTGAACTTTCTGTGGTCACACTGTCTCATCTTTGCCCTACACTAAAAGCCAGTGGTGTGCCTTTAATGTTTTGAGGAAGAAGAGATTGAAGGAGTAAATAAGCAATATGATCTTGGAAATTAAAACAATGGGGAAAGGAAAGACAGATGCTGTCCCTTTTAAATGGCCTAAGGTTCTAAATAAGTGATTATTGTCATATTGTACAGCTGACTTGCTTGGAGTGACCCCACCTCTGTATACTGGACAATGATAGAGCACTATGTTGTATAGCCTACTTTTTTTTTTAGATTATTATTTAAATTAGATTAATGCAAATGGAATATTAGAATGAGAAATAGTGCCAGATAAGTTACTGGTAATTCAAAGCCACAAAGAATATAAATAATAAGTCTGTGAAAGAAGTTGTGTGGTAAATACTGATTTCTGTAAAACTGGTTCCAAATATTGTCCTTTTAGGGTGACAAATTTTTGCTTCAATTACATTGGTTTCCATGCATTCAGTGTTGTATTCCTGAGGACTGACATGACTATGAAGTTTCTTCTAAATACCTCTACAAGACAATGTTTCCCATTTCAAAATCCTGAAAATAGTGTGAAAATTGATGCCTGTGTTAGTTGACAGGTTTTTTTGGGGAAAAAAATACTATTTTAGATAACTCAGTTAAGATACAAGTGCAGTACTACTATCAGGTGTATCATCTTAAAAAAGATCAGGCATACACATCTTAACATGGTATCTCTTGCTACTGGGGAGTGAAGTGAATCACCTTAGCCATCTTCTCAGAACGAACCACTGTTGAGAAAGCTGCTATTGTTAAAACTGGACAGTGGGGTTTAAAAGCATATGAAACCCTACTGGGGTTTGAAACAGTTGAAAAAAACCACCACTGTGGGAGAATCTTGTTCTATTCTGTAGAGATTCTTATGGTGTAGCCACTGTCATGAAGTCAGAGCTTGTATGTGCTGGAGATCTGCCATATCTGCAGCCAGCTCCATAGCCTGGGACTGGCAAATCTGAAGCCAGACACCATGAGAGCTGCTTTCCTGGGACTGGAAATTATTCTTCTACTTTCAGACTTAGTTTATATCTGCGATTCTGCATAACCTGCTTTCTTTCCATCTTCTTCTCCTTGTTGCAATCATATGGGTGATATGCATATGGGTGTTTCCACTAAAGATAGGATAAATTGACTAAAAAAATGCAGAGTCTTAACTAGCATTCAAGAACTGCTTACTGGAACAGTGGTTTCACTGAGCCAACACTTTGTTTGACTTTCTTGCTGTCTTCATGTGCTGCCCTCCAGGTGATCCTCTCCTTGATCCATCTGTACTTTTCTCTGTATTGGTAATCGAGAAAGAAGCAGTGATCAGAATGGGCTGGTGTATGCCCTCATGAGGCTCCAAGTATCTAAAGGGGAGGGGGGGAAGGGACATGAAACAATAGGAATTTTGCAGTAGGCGACTTCAACTGTGTAGTTTGGCTCTAAGACAAAAAATTAATCCCTTTTATTGTTCTATACTTTAATAGAACCTGAGTGCTGCTGAGTTATTTAAGCTAACTTGTTTTGGGCATAGTATGAGCGTATAGGTGAATATTGAGATGTAGAAATGCGGTAGTAGGAATAAAACACAGAACAATCCCTCCAAACCAAGCTGTCTTGAGAAGTTAGAATGGTAAAAATGAGACAATCTGGCTCTTTGCTAGATTATATAAATAATGAGGCATGCACTTTTTCAGATGGGTTTTGTGATGTAGCATATACCCCTGTTCTGAGAGTGAGCTCTGCCCAATTTGTTATGTCTGTAACAAGGAGATGAACTCTCACATTGCCATGGGATGGAGGCACTGCTAAGTTTAGCAGTGAAACCTTTGAAGAATTGGGATAGTGGGGGAGGGAAAGATCAAGAAGTCTGCATTTAATTCCTTTAGGCCTTTGTGTTGAGTAGTGATTCTTGCCAGGGTCACAGGAAGGGACTAGTGAGTGGCTTGCTTTTATGGGGACAAGCTAGGAAAGATGCTGTCTGTATCCTGTGGAGTGAATTTAGCAGAGGGTCTTATGCAAGGTGACATGGAAATTATGTTTGCATTTTTAGTTCCTGAGTGTGGCTGGTTGTCATGAAACTCACCATGACAGTTTCTTACCACCAGGCAGCAGATTCTTCCTGTTACCTCCTTGGTGTGGGACAGATGCTGGCCGGTTAGGTCTCCTTCTCTACTGCTTCCGAGCTATTTCAAGCGACAGATGCCAGAGCTGGCTCGGTTTCAGCTTGAGCATTTCTGTCATAGCCCTGCCTTGAGCCCAAATTCTGACCTTTACTATATGAAGTAAAGTATTTATGAACAAGCAGTGGCTTGATCCAGAGCAGGCTTAGAGCAAATGTCAAGTGTCAAGTCAGTCTCCTGCCTCCTTATACCACCTGCATTAGGAACCTGGATTAGACCCTAGACTGCAACATTGACTGCCTTAGGCTTTATGGGTCTGGAGAGACATAACTTATTAACAAAGAGTTATTAAATTTTTATCAGTTTTATAACGCAATGTAAATGCCTTCTATGAATCTACATTGTATTCATTATCATTTAAAACGTTAATTAAGTCAAAGTTGCATTTAATTTAGTTCTAAATGTGCCTTTGGGAGGAAGCTTTTTAAAACAGCTGCAGGATTGAGAAGTTCATTGATGCTGGGAAGTTGTTAGTACCACTTTTCAGGATAGGTGCCCCAAACTGATTGCCATTTGGACTGTTAGCTAGTTTGTGTGGATGTTGCTGGGCAAGGTCTCCATATTGAAACAACAACAGCAGAAAGCTGTCAGCTCATGCTAGTCACAGAGACACTTAGATATGTAATTCATGTTCTTTTTCAATTACTTCAAAACTAAAAATTTTAGTTTGTAAACCCTGTACATCTCATACTCTTGTGTTAAAAGTTTTTTTCTTTTTATATCGTTGTTTGGCTCCTTTTATAATTCAAGGGAAAAACATGTTCACTGGCTTGGAATATTTTCCCTCAGATTCAGAGAAAAAGAAATCTTCTGCCCTAGATCTTACCCATTTCATGTAATCTGAAGGTATTGTAATATACAGAAGGAGGTGCTCATTGAAGTACACGACAGACCACAATATATGTTTAACAAAGCTGAATGCAGTTTAGCATAAAAACCCCTATAACGAAAGCTCTTGCTTTGTATTGGGAGTGTTTTTGCTTTTGATGTATTTTGATGTAAAAACAGGAGAAAGATGGAAAAAAACAAGCAGTGGATCCATCATCTGGTTATTCCATGAGACCCTAGCATATTTAATATATGCATACCTTTAATCAGGGAAGTAGTGACATTAGTGGTCACTAATACATGTATTATGTGGCTCATACTTCTAGAACTGGAAGCAGGGGCAGCCAACCTATTTCTTACCTAGCCTAGGAGAATCTATTCAATTAGAACCAGAAATCTTCAGATTTTATCAGGATCACTGTAGGTCCAGCAGAGTGGTTCAACCCCCAGCCGGGAAGTTATAACCAACTTACAAGAAAATTTTTCTGGGTCTTTGTGTTTTCTGCTGAGTACCTAGAACCTTCTGAGGCATTTGTGTATGCCAGGAAACACAACCTCGTGAATTATTTATGTTCTGCATGAAAAGAGGAGATTGTTGTCATATAACTCCATATGTGGTTCTTGAAGTACCACGAAACAAGCACCCATGCTGTATTGTTGCTTTGATTGGGGTTATAGTAGACGAGGAGGTTAGACAGAGCACATGAGGAAAAGTTTTAATTTATTTTTAAGAAATCATAAATACATTTATTTCAGTTAGTAAGTTCTTAACTGTATTGATAATATACTTTAAAATAGATTAAATTTCAGTCATCCTTTCACTGATTGAGACTATTCATCAGCTTCTCTTAGCATTCTTTTTTAAAATGATACAGAGACATATCTTTCCTTATGATACATTACCTATTGAATGCTGTAATTCCGTGATTCGCTTATTATCAAAGATTTTAGGAAGCATAATGTGTGCTACCTCACACACTCATGCTTCACTGATACTGATCACATCTTGTTAGCACAGTACAATTATTCTGAAAAGGAAGGGTGGAAAAAACATTATTACTGTGTAAGATGTGTCCAGTGTTATCTGGTCAAACACTCCTGTGTGCATTTTAGTTTGACTGGAAATTTTACCTAGGCAAATGGGAAACAAAAATGCCACAAGGCAAAGATCCCAGTCTTGACTGTGCCACTGACTTACTACATGACTATAGTTCTTTTTCCACCCAGAGACTGAAAATATTGTATTCTCAATATATTATATTGCATTTTGTGCTAAGAAGTGCTTTGAGATCTTTACACATCGAAGTCCTAAATATAAGCCCGAATGTCCTTTTGACGTAGTTATTACCCTTCAGAGGTCAATTTTCAGATTTTCTGATCTTTGTTTAAGAAGAACATAGATGCGTAGCAAGAACGAGAGGAGAGTGAAATGGGGTGCATGACAGAAAGGTGGTTTGGGGAAGTTACCATAACTGCCTTCCTGCTGTCCAATTTAGAGAGGTTTAGAAAGAGTGTACTATCTGAGAGAGCAGGAGTAACTTGGCTTTATCTGCAACAGCAGAGAAGTATCTCTACTGCCGTATTTTTAAAATCATTTGAAGTTTTTAGCTGCTTCTGAACTTTAATTGGAATGCAGACCTTGTTTACTATGAAGAACTGCTGAAGGAAATCCAAAAAATCATTATAGCATCTTTGATCTTTGTCATGCAATTTCCTTTGTTCATTCTTGCATAAAAGATTTTGCTTGCACTAAGCATGTTCCTTTCTCCACTCCCATGTTCCTGACATTATCTCCACTCTCTAACTCAGTGGTGTTATATGTTCCCTGAGACACAGTGTCTGACAGGATGGAGAGAGCTTTTACATCACCATATGCTATGGAGGAACACTAGTGATAGGAAATGGAGGCTCTGCTTTTGAGCAAACTCTTGCCAGGACTCAAACCAGCAGGTGTGCCATCTAACAATGGACATAGTTTAGTCTAAAATTAGCTCTGCTTCTCATCATCTTAGATGATCCCTTATGGGACATACTGCTTAGTCATTTAGTAAAAGTAGCAGCAATGACACAAGGACAGTAATTTAGAAGTCAAGATAAATATTTGCCTAGCTGGTAAAGTCTTATTGGCTTATAGAACAAAGATTCTTCTTGAAGAGAATAAAAACAATTGTTAGTTTTGAGCCTAATGTAGACATGATGCTTATTCCTGTTCCATGAGTAATCCATGGTAAATCCATAATTGCAAACTGATAGCATATTTCATTAGCAGGCATTTGTCCAAAGATTATTTTTTCTTGTATTTGTGCTTTACCTCTATTAGAATTATTCCTGATCTACCAAAACATGCAAGGACTGCCAGGTTCCCTGTGATCAGTCAATCACAGGATGGGCGGCAGCAAGGAAGTGATACAGTATTTATTTAGAATTGCAGGGTATGAAAATGAATATAATTCACATGATGAGACAGCAGAAGGGTGAGAAGTGAGATGCACTGCTGAATAGAACAGGATGTACTTTACTGGTTCCTACTATATATTGTCCTTTCCAACATATGGGACATGTTTCCAAAATTCTCAGATGACATGCTGTTATTTCTCATCAGTAATGGACTTCTAACAAATCTTGTATCTTGTCTTGTTTTTGACATGAAACACCGTTTTTTACCTGGTTCTGAACAAAGCCAATAAGCTTTCCAATAAGTAAAACACAGTTTGCAAACTCTTGGATGCTAAGAACTGTTTTTGATATTCCACAAAAAAAGTATTTACCACATTTTCAGAGTTCTACTGACATTAAATTTTAATTTTTGACAAATGATGTTTTGTGTAAATTGAGACATGAAAGTGTAATTTTTGTTTCATTTTATGAACAAAATTCTGCGGAGAATTAAATAATTTTTCATTTGCTAAAGGTTTAAATTTTTCAATAGCTCCTAAAAGATGGATTTTTTTCCCACCAAAACCTGTGTTCCATAGAAAAATTATTCAAGGAAAAAGAAATAAATAAATACATGTATGAAGACTTTCATTATATATATTTTGATTATTTGTATTCAAGAGTCTCACTGCCCTGAGTAACAATATACACCTTACTGATTTCTTCATTCAGACAGAGGAGAAAAGATGAGAGGACAGTAGAGCTGGGACAGATGTCAGTCTCAGCGCAGATTCTGTAATGATAATCATAGTGTAAAGATTGCAGAGCCTGGAGTCAGTAATGTGATCCTTCTGTTTGGCAGGATCCTTCCATACAAGGAGTCCAAGTGCAGGCATCTTACACTTTGGAGAGTTATATGACTCAGCAGAAGCTGAGTTGGTTGGTTATGTTTGGAAGAGGAGTAGATGAACAAACAATTTGCAGTGCCACGGAAGACTCAAGCCAGGAATCCGATCACAAAGCCTGAATTTGGCTCACGTTACATCAGTGTGAAATTCTGTAAGAGCAGGGATTGACATTCCTTTAACCCGCTGACACCAGATCCTGCTGCATGTTAATTTATGAAGTATGAATTCTGTGCCATAGCTGCACTTCAGTATGCCATTATCATATAGTTATGGCATTCTTAGAACTCCTTACACCTAAATTTGCCTTTTTCAAGCATGGGTTTATTTTAATTTTTGTTTCAGATCTCCCCTGTTACCACTACCAGATGTAGTTTTTTATTAGAGCATGACCTATGGAACACATTCTGTCTTTCTGTCTTTCGTGGATAATCCTTGAAAATTCTGTCTCCTACTTTCATTCAAATGCCTGCTCTGTTTTTGGATTTAGGATTTCTAGTGTTAGCATGTCTAGTGGCTGATCAAACTTTAAAGGTCTTTTTGACTGGCTGATTGAATCTTTGGATGCTGCAGCTCATTCATCCACGATCTTACTGGTACTTTTGCTGCTAAATAGGTAGCAAAATTCTTGTTTTGCATTTAAAATTGTAACTTGGGGGCATGCCAGAATCATATCTTTAGATTCGTGTATTCAGCCTCAATACTCAAGCACAGCATACTCCTTAGGAAACATCCTGAAATTGTCCCTTGGGTCTCACAGATTTCCTCAGCAGTATCCTTGAGTTCTGCCCATGAGGAATATAAAATATGTCGAAATACACATTTGGTTTTAATCTGCCTTTAGCATATGAGTCTTTTGTCTGCCCTCTTCTTTCTCCTCAAACAGGGCAAAATAAAACCCTCAGAGGTAGAGCTCCAAGCAATTCGATTTTGGAAGATGACTTTCTTGACAGCTGTCAGTGTCCCCTGAGCCTAGGATTTCTGGATGCTTTCAGTATCTGACTCTCAAAACATCTGGCAGCAACAGTATTTCTAAATATATTGGCATCCTGTGGCATTTGTGGTTGATATAGTTACTTTTAGGGTAGTAACTGACCTGTAAATCTTATTACATTTTATGCATCAATTTTTTCTTTGGTGGAGAGAGTTCCTCAGCTCCAGGTGATTGTGGACTTCATTGTGAAGTTGATGTGATAATATAACAGAAATGCTGGCAGTTCAGTGGTTTCCTGCAGAAATTTCTTTCCCCTTTTTTTAAAAAATTTTTAATTTTACCATTCTTGTTCCTTCCTTGTCATGCTACCTACTTTGAAGAGAGACATCATCTGTATTTAATTTTATACTCACAGAGTATGAGTGATTTTTGTGCTGAGCACACCAATCATTCTAGTGGACACAGCTGAGTAACCTGATAATTCAGCACCTTGACAATCCTCTCTCGAAGTCCTCCATTGCCTCCTTTTCTCCCCTCTTGATTCCCTGCATTGTGTGCAGGTGGTGAGGGTGCTGCTCTAGGGCTCTCTTCTCTTTCTCTGGTCACGCCCATATTCTCAGCAGGGTTTGGTTAATAAATCCGTAAGTACCAAGCACAATCAAGTTGGGTTTGATGAAATTTTCTTTCTAAAGCTGTTCCTTGTAAAGGGTTGTGATCTCTCTGATCCTTGTCATGAACTAAGCAAGGTTGGCATCTCCCTGTAGCTTTAGTATGAAAGTGAAAACTAAAAGGCCAAAACATGTAATTTTTTTTAACATGGTTATCGATATAGTTTGGTAGATTCAGTATTATTGCTTTCATTCTCTGTGGCTAGCCTGTGTAATTTTATAACCTTATAGTTTGTCTTACAAGAAGTGAATGTGAGATGGCATGCTGTCCCCTTTTGCAATATTTCAAAAGAGTTGAACCCTAATTCTGCAGAAATGTCAATGTTGTCAGTACAGTAGGGGGTTTTCTTAGTAATAGAGAAATTATTAGAGAGAATTCATAACAGTCACTTTTTAAATTTTATTTGGAGGTGTTTCGAGCCTATTCAAGTTGTTTGAAAAGTATGATCCTTACTGTATACATTCATCCTTTTGAGTATTCTTTCTTTGAGAAATCAGAATGATGATGTAAGTAACGTTGTTATTAGTTGTCACTACTGGATTTCTTAGCTTATGCTTAATTTTCCACCTTTATGGGGTGGATTGCCAGCCCTTGCTTCCCATAGCAATCGATTTCAGCTAGGCTACTGTGAGCTTTTTGCAGAGATATGAATTTGAGTGGTTTTTTGTTATTATTGTGCTATTTTTCTTCCTCTTTTTTTACCAGGATTTACCTAGAAAATATGTACTATATTTCCCTAAATTTCCATAGCAATTGATTACATTCCATCTCCATTTTTGCTATCACTATTTTTGCTATTGTTTTATAGGTTTAATCTTAGTTATTTATATCTTGGTTGTTTTTATATCAATAGATTTAACAGGTGGTATTGGTTTTTTAGATGCATTTGTTCAGAGCAAGAAAAAAGCTTCACAAGAATGGAGTACATTGTGGAATACGTTAAAATAGGGAGCACTTAAAAAAAAATTCTCATTTCTTAGTGTTATGAAGAGTATTTAACTGTGTATCTGTAAGTAATAAAACCAGCATATGTAACAATAGGCTTTTTAATACAATAGGTTCAATCTATTTGATTAATTTTAATGTTTACCCTGTGACTTACAGTACTTTGCATAAAATAATTCCTTTGTTAACATTCCCTGCTTTTATGAAAGCTATACTTCAGCTAATAGAGTATTGTTAAACTGCAGACAATCTGTTAAAAATCTCTTCTGGTAACAACATTTCTAGGTATGAGAACAGCTGAGAAATACTGCTCTGTATTTATGCATAGATTTGAAGACAGGAAAACAGCACTGGGGCTTGAAACTCTGTAACCAGCAGGTGGTGGTGCTGGCTTAGAAATCAGCAGTGGCTGAAAAGCCTGCAAGAACTTCATTATGTATTGCTTTGCTAAGGAAACAATTTTATTTAAAAAGAATTTCAGATGGCTTTTTTAAACTATATATAATCTCTTTTCCATAAAGGTATATGCAGTCTAAGCACTTGTCTCTAGAACCAGTGTCTGTGTAAACAGGCGCAGCATTTTATAATTAGCTCACATATTAAATGATATGATGGCCTCCCAGGTATCAGTCGTGTGAAGGCCTCCATCCCAGAGGAATATTACAGCTAAGCCTGAAAGAGTACTGGGGGTCACTCAGCCTGATCCTATTAAAATTTAGTAAATGGAAGTTTTTCCACTGGTGTGAGTGAAAACTGGGTAAGATTAATGATAAGAAAGCCAGAGTTAAATGTCAGCATTTCAGTTCTTCTTGTTCAGAGACATGGACACTTCTGCACCCTTTTTTACAAAGATAAACATAAGCCAAAAGAGAAAAGGAGTTCAATGGTATCAAATTTTACAAAGTAAAAAAATATGAAGAAAACCTCAATTTATCAGTCACATATTAACCACCTTGTTAAAAAAAGAAGCAGCGTCAGCCAAATCCTCTCAAGTGTGCTTTCAAAAGTAAGGCAGGGAAGCAGAAGAAAAATTGAAAAAAAAAAAAAATCTTAAAATTTAAAAATACTGTCCCCTGGATATAAGAAGTTTAGGAAAGTCTTTACTTCACTGTGGTATTGGCAGGGACCTAGTACGTCTTCTTGTAATGAGCAAGGTAGATGAAATTTTGTTTCAGTTTAAAACTTTAGGACATGCAGGTTGGAATTACACCAGAAATCTGTATTTTTAAGATGCTAAGGTAAATTGGCACTTCTAAGTGGAAAACAAAGTAATAATTCTAATTAGATTTCTGCAGGATGAAACCTACACTTCCTAATGTTCGCAGGAAGGAAATAGTTGCAGCTAGACCTAGCTGAAATTTGTGAGCCCTGCTCTAAAGGCATAGAACTATTGCTTTCCTGTGCACTTGAGAAATACTCGCTCTTCCTGACAAGCACAATCTATGCAGTAAATACAAGATTTCTAATCCCAAGGAGAAGAGCAATCACCAAGGACTCCTGTGCTTACTTTTACTTACTTCAAGGCATTGTATATTTTTCTCTGAATTTAATGGAGCTGAGGGAGTGTAAACAGTAATGTAAGTGATCATAGGTACAATGATGAGTTGTGTTTCAAATTTGGATTTTGTTTTTAATAGTAGCGGTTTTTTTTGTCCACATACAGAACTTCACTGTTTCAGCAGTGACAGATCAGATTGTGTGTTTAGTCACAAAGGGAAAACTTCCTTTACTTTGTAAAAACAAGACAGATTCCTCCCACAGTTTAGCAGAACTGCATAACTGCAGTGTGCCCTTGCTAGTGCTGCAGCTTCCTCCTTTGTGTCCCTTGCAGTTGGTGTCAGAATCCTCTTTGAGGCAATAGGACAAAGGACAGCACACTTTGGGTTGTTGTGCATTGAAACAAGGATGTTCTATGACAATGCACTGAATATTACAATTTGTGCCGTGTTGCTACTCTTAAAGAATCTTCCAAAGATGTGCCTTTTGGCTATCCATGTCATGCCTTGGGGAACTGTCAAAGGGCCACTCATAAGGAAATCAGAGTCCTTTAATTGACATTATTTTTTTTTTTAAGGAAGGGAAATAAAAACACAGAAATAAAAAGGATGTAACAGTTATTTAATGTTAGAGTCACACTTTCATGTCTAACTTAAAAAATAATACCAAACACTGTACTAAGAACTCACTCTTATCACATATGAATACGGTACATTTTCATGGAATGAATTCCAAGTGTACTTTGCAAATAGCAGTAGCAACATCACAGTTTTATACCTGCTAGATCCGAGAAAATTAGAGATTAACGGCCACAATTTCATATCATTTGGTCACTTGAATTCTAGCAAGATCTGTAAGTAAGGAGCTCCTTTACAATGGAATTGACTGCAAGTGAGCCACCCAAAGTTTTGTAGCCCACAGTCAGTGGTAAAACTAAATCCCAGTCAGGGGATTCCCAGTCCTGTGCTTGTAGCCAGGGGATCATCAGGTAGTCTGTGAAAATGTTAACATGTGGCTTTGAGCAATCCTTTTGTACTTTGCTCTGCTAGAGGCAGCAGCTGGAGCTCCAAAATTGTAGTTCATAGCTGCTTGTGACATGGTGGGAAACTCAGGGTCTGAACAGCTCTTGTCTGACACATGGGATAACATTTTGCTGTAGCTCCTCCTCTATGTTCAGAGCAGAACAACTTGTTATAATGTAGTAACATAATTTAAAATTTACCTCAGAATATTTATATTTGCCATACCAATGAGGCACTTTGACTTTCCTTATTCTCCAAAGTGCACTCTCAAAAGACAAAGTCAGTTCCCTTCACTTTGATATTTGTCTGGACAACAGGCCCCCTTGAAAACAGACCATGTTCTGTTTTAAGTTCTACAGTTTAGGCACATCTCCATTCTTCACCCTTTCCCAAAACAGCCTTTACTTTATCGAAATAGTATTCTGTGTGGATACAACATGTGCAGAAGTCAATTGGACAAATAAATGGACCGGGGAAAAAGTCCACTGATGCTTTGCTTTTGCTTTTTTTTCTTTTTTTTTTTTTTGACTTTTCATTTGACAGTTTTCCAATAACATTATAATGACTTGAATAAATAATTACAGAGTGAATCATAATTTGAAAAGGCAGTGGAGAATGAAGACTAAAAATCAAGAAAAATGTGTGAGGGAATACTAAAATCTGATTTAGAAAAGATGTTCAAGGTTCAATAGACCTATGACTTAGCCTAAATATAAATTAGGATTTGATTAGGAATTGAAATAGCTTTTTTTCTACTATGCAAACTTGGCAGGGGAAAGAGAAGATGTTTGTTATGTACAAATAGTGTCATTCGTATTTCTGTACCTCTGCATGGGAACAAGAAACCAGATCCATGAAATCAGAAGCCTTTCTTCTCAAAATTGCACATGCCAATTGTAAAATACTCTATATATGGGAAAGGCTTTCTTCTCATTTATAGCAGCATATACCTGAGGTATGAACAGCTCCTGATCTAACGTCTGCTGAAGTCAGTGTAAATATTTTCTCTGACTTTAGTGGACTTTGGATAAACTACAGTTTGAACAGCCTTAAACCACTTCTTTGCTTGCTGAAGTTATAATAGAGAGTGATAATAACTGATACAGCATTCATAACAGTTATGTTCTTGAATTAAACTGGAGGAGCATAGAAAAATATCAGATTTCTATGGTAACCTTAGGGAGTTGCTCTACCCTTAAAAATAAGTACAAGGGGTGTAAATCCATACCCCAGACCTTTTTCATCAAAAGATTAAAGTTAAAAGTTTGCTTGATTTCCAAACTCCTTTGTAGTCTATGTTCCATTCTATATACAAGTTACTCTAAAAGGCAGGAACTTAAAGTTTATGATGATTTCACAAAATATCACAGCAGCCATCTAAAATAATGACAGGATCCAGCATAGCAAGATTCCACATTTGCTATTAACTGTCCTCTTTACAGTGTTCAAGGCAAAGATGAGGAATATATCTGTGGCTGAGTTTCAATTCGTTTTGTGGGAGATGAATTAAGACTGAAAGACCATGTATTAATAATACAAAATTTAAGTATTGGATGCTAATAGAAAGAAAAAGGAAGGAAAAAAAAAAGTCGGCAACCCAATGCATTTGTATTGTAATTTTATGTGCTTTTAGCCAAAAGGTGCAAGCCTGGGACAAAAAGAGGGGAGAAAAAAAAATAAATGTTTCTTGATCTGCAGTTTCAAAGAGAATGTCTCATGTAAGCACCATTCAGTATTTGCAAAATGTTCTGAGATGATGCATTTTTGACATTCTTGGATCTTGATGTTTTCTTATCTGCTTCAAGTGGCACACACTGCAACTAAATGCCAGCCTCACCTGCTTTTCTAATGGTGCTAGTGTGTAGAGATATGCAGCATATCTTTTTGTATTAAAAAAACACAATGAAATGCATTTCCCTGAGTTTGTAATGCATGTAGAAACAAAAGCAGCAATCCTGTTTCATTTGAATTACCATTTCAGACACCAAGCGAACACTGCTCTGCAGTTTCTAAAATTAACATTCTTGTATCTCATCAAGCACCATTATATTGTAGTTTCTAGTCAATGATTTCATTGCATCTGTTACCACCAAAAAATCAAGTAAATTTGTAAAATAAATAGTTCATTGGCATAAAATGATTTTTAGAGGATGAATAATGTGGGGTTTTTTTTTCCCAACAAATAACAAATGTTTTGATTAAATCATATTTCAATACTATGCTAAATTCCAACCCCAACTGATTTGGCACATTTTCTTTTCTGAAACTACCTTTGATAAGAAATGCATTACAAACTCATCAGTTTAGCTTCCCGTTAACAAAGAGACAGCAGCCGTCTGGATTATTCTAGATCCGCAGTGAAACTGCCACACTCTGTATGCTCAAACTAAAGCTGTGCAAGTTTGACAAGGGGCAGATGAATCCAGGAGTTATTGTGCAGGGGTTTAAGTCTATGCGGCAGCTGACGGTTGAAATAATCATCTATACATCGCTCTGAGCTAGCTGGGGAAAGGTTGAAGCTGTATATTTTCAACATATCTAGCCTAATGGTTAATCTGTTGTCTTGTACAGGGGGTGCTGGGTGGAATCACAGCAATAGCTGACAGTTTGGAGGAATTGCTGTGAGTATTTTCAGTTGCCTGATTCACAAAGTGGTAGGTAGCAAAGTCTAAACAGGCTTGTCATTGAATGAGGCAAGTCATGCTCACTGTCACTCCCATCAAAAGAACTCTGGTAGCCAAAAGCTCAATCAACATATTGATTATTTGCATTTAGTAATACAGGGCTGCAGCTTGTCTTCACCCCCACCCCGTGAAAGCTGAGCCAGACTGCAGAATGGTGACTGCTCCTTTGGAGGTCAGCTGGGAAGATGTTTAGGAGAAAGATACTGGTTAAGTTGGGGGAAGAAATAAAATATTTCTTCAAACCAAGATAAACTGTTAGAAACACTCTCTGTGTTTCTAGTGCTGGATCTGACATATCTTCACAGTGACATGGCATTACTCACTACAGAGATTAAGGGGGTGCAGTATGAATTAGACTGAAACAAAAATGAAGTATCTGCAAGTGACAGCTCTGGCTGATGGCTGACTATGAAGGAAAACACTATGCTAGTGTCTGGCGAAAAGCAGTGTTGAAAGCCTAGCAGCTGATAGAGATGGGGGAGGAAGGGAGCACTGGGTATCGGTGGTGGTTGTTTAGAATGTCTGGTTTTGGTCAGGATATTTTTTCTCCTTTAAAACACATTTTCATCTTCCCTTCCAGGCAAATCATGCTGAAGCCAGTTTCAGCCATTTTGTTGAAAGCACTGTACTGGTATTCTGCCTTGTTACATTTAAATTAAAGCTCAGCCCAGTTTTAAGTTATGGCAAGTGTATGCTCACAAAGAATAAATAGAGATTGCCACAGGCATTAGTTTAACTACATTTGTTGTTTTAAAAATGTTCAGGGAGTTGCAGATTGCAATTCAAATTATCTTCATTATAATAAATAAAATGTACAGAAATAGAAACAGGCATGATTCCCTAATGCAGTCTGTAGGCAAGTGTATATTCATTGAGGTTGAAAGGGAGTTTCTGAGGGTGGGGGTAAGGAATAGGAATACATTCAACTTCAAAATACCTTTACAATCACATTAATTTATCACATTTTATACATATTATTTTTTATCTCTCTAATGGTGACAGGCTTCTTGGGCAAGTCCTGTACGACATTTATTAAAAGTAGGTTGTGTTCACCCAGGGTGCAATTAGAAAATACTACAGAAAATTGAATTTCTTACTCTACTTTTATCCTGTTCCTTATTGTTTGCCATTCCCAAAAAGTAGTTTAAAATTTGCTCTCAAAATGTCTCTCAAAATATTCTTAGGTAATAATAGTGCCTTATGGATACATGACAAGTGTTCTGAACAGTTCTAAGGAACTTTGGCAGCATGAACAATGCAGGCCTGTGACCATTTACATTGGAAATAAAGTCATATGTCATATTACATAAAAAGAAATTAATCTAACTATGACTAGAAAAATAGTTCTGTTTTGGAAGACTCGCTGGTGCTAAACTCATCCCATACTTGAAAGAGAACCCTGGTGGATTTGGAGGTTGTGATTTGATGCTGCACAGCGGTACAAAAAATTACCCCAATCCAGACAGTTGGATTGCCAGACGTAGTGAGGCAGTGACGATATGTAAGGATGTATTTAGTTCCATATAATTAACAGCAATCTTTGTTTCCCAAAGATGTTTTCTATGGAAATCAGCCCACATAATAGTGCAGGAACCCAATCGGATTTTAAAGAAATTATTAGTTAAAATCAACTGTCTTTGCTGAGCAGCGGGATGCTCTATAAGTGGTTTGGGTTCTGCACATTATAGAATGTGTCTCCTGAAGTGACAGTGTTGGCCTGTGTTTCTCACCCGTGCGGCACAGTGCGCATGTACAACTTGACAGGCTATTTACACTGAGTAACCACTTCTACTCTTCTGTGGTAAAAAATATATGGTTTTAGGTGGAATGGAGAAAGAGATTATTATCTCTCCCAAAGATAGGTTATTCAGATATTATACTGTAATCCTTGCTTTTCAAGACATGGACCATAAACTGTTGGAGTAAGAGAGAAAATTGTCTTACATACAGAGTATTTCATTAGGCATCCACTGTGGGGCTTCTTCTGCTTTGATCTGAGCCCTTGTCAGAGGCAGGAGGCCAGAAGTCATGGGAGGAAACCAGTAGTTAGAACTTCCAAATCTAGAATAATCTGACCCAAAAAAAGGGCAACTTATTGTCCCCATGCTCAGTAATAGTACCTGTCCACACTGTTGGAACTAAGGGGAAGTAAGTTATGTTTTAAGCCGCTCAGTCTGCCTTCATGCTGAGTAAGATCATGTGGTGCTATTAAATATGATGCCAAGCTCCAGATATGAAGCCATTACCAAAAGACAAGTATTTTTATTCTGACACATGCTGTGCCACTGCAAGCACAAAATCTTGGGAAAGCTTGATTATGTCTGCATGGAATATGCCATAAGACATACACTGCTATGGAAGGTTATTTCTTAATAGTCAGGTCTGGTATCTGAAACCATCACTTACTGAACTTCAGAAGAGACTGTAAAAAAGATTATGATGTTTCTTAACTTGATTGGAGAGTGGATAAGCTTAATAGATTCTGGTCTTCTTCCATTGCAAGTGAAGATACTGTGATACAGGATGTGGATTTTTAAGGATTATTTCCAGTTTTGCTATCTGTACTTTAGGACTGAGTTGATGCATATCAGAGCCTTTAAATACATGCTTGACCAGTGACATGTGTAGGGAGATAGGTCTTTGCAGATGTATTTTATCATCTGAAAATTGTTTCAATTGGAGGAATATCAAAAATATAAGTACAAAATTTGATAAAAAACCCAGTAACTCTGAGGTAAAATTGATACTTCTCAAGTAGTGTATTCATTATTATATACAGTGGGTTTTGTGTCAGTTTTGCTAATCAAAGATATATGCTCTTCTCTGATGATTTAAAATATATGTGAACTCTGGTGAGTATGCATTATTATCATTATATTTTTAATGTTACTTCTATTAGTAAAAAGCAGAAAAATATAGTGAATTGGACTCTAGCTCTTTTCTCACTAATTTTCCTATCTACCTCAGTCAGAATAGTAGCAAGCCATCAATTCAGAGCTCACTGAATTGGAATGGGTGCTTTGTCACCAACCACTTCAACCTTGTTAAAAAGTACCTTCAAATGATTCTTGTAATTCCTATACACTCACCTTTCTCGTGAGAGAGATGGATTTGTGCTTGAAGAAAAATGGCAAGCCTGGGAATGCCAGTTTTTTATCTTTCCTATTACCAGGTGGTGTTTTTAGCTGATGGTAAACTAGACAAAGATCCCAAAAAACATGCTGACCTCCTCAAATACTTTGCCTCTACTCTCTGCTCAATGTTCTCCATAGAATCTTTAAGGCAATTGAAATACATGGAAATAATTCTGCAAGATTATCAGTCTACCAGCTACTCCCTGCCTAACCTTCTTACTTCATTGTATGTAACTTAAGATCTTAGTGGCTCAGTTATGTACCTTCTTCTCTACACTGTACTCATTCTGAATGAAACAAGCATTAGGAGAAGATCTTTACTGCTTATTTTTACCAGAAAAACATTTTGTTATTGGTTTTTACTGAGGGCACCATTTGTTAAAGGTATTAGTATGGGGGATGGTGTTTAAATAGCCTTGATATATTCTCAATGTAAGACTAAGAATCACCGTTTTAAGCTAAATCCATATTTAGGAAATTGAATTTCTTAACTTTCTTTTCAGAGGTACTATGTGTGACCTCCTGAAATTTACAGTATGCAGCACTGTTGAATACCCAACAACTTTTATTTGGGTTCCTAAACATCAGTTTAATTCCATAAGTATGCTTGTACAATTTTGAAGTGGTGACCTTACGTTTTCTATGATTCCTTATTTATTTTAATAGCAGCAGAGTGCTTTGCCTCCCCTGTCATTTTCAGTAGTTTCAAAGAAATAAACATCTTCCACAGATAGTAAATCTCAAAGCCTTTATCAACATGGGGGAAATAAGTATTGCCTCAGACATACTTACACTAGGATGGGATTATTGCTTAAAGGTGATAATATTGTTGAATAATCCTTTTATAAGTATTCTTTTATAAAAAGTCATTTTTAGAAAAAAATCACAGCATAAGAAAGCTGCAGGTATAAACCTTTATTTCTGCTGTTGAAACTGATACCTTAAGCTTTAATGTCTCTATTTCCACATAATATCAAAATTGATTCATGCCTGTGGTTTGAAATAATTTTTAATACAAAGAAATTAATTTAAATTTTTTCTTATTATTTAGAAGTAAAGAATGCAGCTAGACCAAGTTACCCAAAATGTTCATATCAATTCAAGAATGCAACTACTAATGCATTGATTGATGCCAAGTCCACTGAAGGAATCCCGGAACCTGTTCCACTTGTTAATAACCGTAAAGGGAGCCTCTTCCTCCCCAACAACCCCTCGCTGCAGCACCTAAACTTACTGAGTTCTGTTGAACAAGGAAAATCTACCTACTGTAGATTGCAAAGGGCACTCAGCCTGCCTGTAAAATACGGCTACCATTCCCAAAAGCCTGGGTTGAACCAAGATCTCCGTAGGTAGCCCAGTAGTTGGATGCATAAGGCAATACAGAATGGCTTGTGCATGGTTTTGCAGTCTGTTTTCAATGTGACTATGACATTACTAATGCTCTGTTAAGTGCTTACAGATGTGGGTTTCTCCAGATGTGGTGATTAATAAGTTAATTGAGATAGCTAGTCAACTAATGTTTCTGGGTGGTTTGTGCTTTACCTTTCAAAGGTTTTAATTGCTTTGAAGCATTTACATGCTAGGCAGAATGAATTTACCAGGTATTCCAGTTCGTGTGATGTTCAGTAACACAGATGTTATTTCAAATTTCAGCTCTTTTTGGTGTCTAAAAAAGTATCTGTAAACTGTTCTGCTAGTGACCTGGGAGAAGCAGTCAAGGAGACAGTGTTGTTTTAAAAATAGTTAGAAAATAACAAAGAAAAACCTTATGAACTTGTCCAGTGTTTTGAAAGACATTCCCTTTGTTTTGCTTTAAAAATGAAATGAGGATAAAAGTCAAGTAATATGTTGTTACAGATGTTCAACTCCACATTAAGGCTGTTAAAATTACCAGCACATCTTAAACCAATTCATGGAACATTGTCTGGAGGTTATGTCATTGAAATAATGAACACTCTTTACTCAAGAATAAGCAAACATGTTAAAACATCAGTGTAACTTTAATTTAAACTCCAGCATAAAACTGAGTGTCTGAAGCCTCATTAGACTCGCCTGACATTTTTTTAGCGCTGAGTCTTCCTGAACTGCAAAACTGTTATTAGACAAGTGAGCTCTGGGTTGTTACAGCAGCACATTAAGTGTTATACTTAGGGATGTGCAAACAAGCTCTTGAATATTATTAGAACCCAGAGGCTGAATTGAGTTCCAAATCTATAAAATTCTGTGTTAAATTCTTGAACTTATTTCTAATTTTCATGAAAGCTGGTAAAGAAAGTCTGTGTATAATATGGCTGTAGTTAATACAAATCCTGTAGTATAAAATTTAAAAAATAGTAAGAAGTGGGGATTCATTAACAAAAGCAAACATACAATATCAGAATTGAGTTGTTGTATACCACAGCCCATTATTCAAATATGTTTGTCTTTCATAAGAACAAGCAAATTTAAGACTCCTTTTTAAATTAATGCAGACACAGAAACCATTAAACTAAAATATTTAATAACCTTACTAAAATTTTTGCTAGATCCAGTTCTTTAAATAGGCAGGAAATTGATAGGAGTACCTGAAGGATAATAATTAAATATGTTTTATATCCTACTTGCTACTAAGAAACCACTTGTGAGTTATCATTGTGACATTTTTGGGAACTAAGCCATAGGTAATAGTGTCCATTATATACTATTCACATATTTCAACTTCATGTGTTCCCTTCCCCTGTTCTTATGGAGCTGTGTTTCTAAACTGCAGATGCCCTGTAAACTCTGTGCAGAGATTTCAATGAAAAATAAAATCTTGATTTTATGTCATATGATTAATATAGATCTCCTTTCATTGCTACAATGAGAATAAATGGCTTTCTTGCTTAAGCAACAAATTGAGATCCGTCAGAAGGCTGTGCTAACAGGTATTAACTAGTGAGCCCATCAGCCTTGGACTTTCCAGGCAGCTGGTGACAGTAACATAGTTTGAATATGACAAGCACGTGTCCAAAAAGGAAGCCTATTTATTGCAGATGCAGTACCAATAATAAGTGCAGACTGCTAGAAATGTACTTCTAGAAATTGTTATTTTCGATGATTAGTAGTAAGACTTTGCTTTTGATTAGGCTGCAGGTTGGCATCACCTGGCAGCAGTGGAGAATTCAAATGTTGGACTATATAGTACAAAAACATCCTTACTGTATTAATTTTCAGAATTTGAAAAGATCAGACATGAGTCTTATTACCTAGCTGAAAACTTGGAAAAGTATTATTTTTAATACTGTTTTCTCTTCAGAGAAATATTTCTAGTTATGCTATTATCCACAGTTGACTTGCGTTAATGTAAGATTTTGCCCATGGTCCTGATGGCAGTTGCTTGAACTGCTAAAATTGTATAACGATACAGTTGTGGTGCCATACTTCATCTCTTGACAAACATTCTGTAACCCTGTGGTAACAGATTAAATTGAGTGAAATTTAGAATTTTTTTCTAAGAGAGCAAAATAGATAATTTGTTGTTTACTGGAAGGAACATTTTGCATGGTTTTTGTTTGTTTGATCTTTTTAGTGGTGGAACTGAATATTTATATCTGATAAAGAACAAGAGAGCACAGTGGATATCTTGAAACCTATTGTCTGTGTGAAATAACATGCAAATAACTTTTTGATAGAGAAGTTTAAAACAAGACTAGGCCATTTCCAAGAGAGAGATTTACAGAGAGTGTTCCGAAATGCACAAACACTTGGATTTTTTTGCACTCTGAAATGCAAAGGTATTAGCAACAAAATAATTCTGTGCATGTTCACTTCATGGTACACATAGCTAAATACTGAAGTGATCTAGTTTAATACTTGCAAACTGTTACAGAAAGAAAATTTCAATTTCTGTAATTTTGAGAGTTTTCTGTGGGCTTATTTATCTCTCAGCCAAACAAAGAATGGCACTTGACTAACCATCAATAAGCATTTACACTATAGGACTCTGATCTAGAAAAAAAAAAAAAAAAAGATAAAAGTCAAATGAGAAGAAAATCCCTTTGTCTTTAGGGATGCTGCCCAAGAAGAAAAGAAACTTAAGTTAGTGAATAAATCATTATTAGACTGTCATTGTTCTGATCTAAGTATTACCTTTTACACTACTCTTTGGGACCTTTGTTTTGGGATTAGCTTTGTTTGGTTGCTTTTGTTTGTTTTTTGTTTTTTTTTCTTTGCAGAGCTTTCTTCGGTTTTGACTCCCTTGTGCTACATGATGCCAGGTCATTTAAAAAGAGAGCACCTCTCTCTTTTCAGGGCCTAGCCCTTTGGTCTTGAGCAAGGCAAAATGAAGTTCCATAGCAGGCTCTGGCAAACAGACAGGCATAGCTGGAGTGCAGTCTGTAATAAAATAGTGTCAGAAGAGGCTTATAGCAAAAGGCTACTGCATCGTTTCTTTACAGATAAGTCTAGGGCAGGTGACATGGATCCCAGTTTTTTGGTTTTCCTATGTATCTTGTTGCAAGTAGTAATTTTTTCTCAACCTCTGCTTGTGCACTGCTAATGTGTACTAAGCTCTTTAAATATAGCTGCTGCTACTATTACTACTAATGTCTTTCCTTTCAGCTTTTAAAGTAACAGCTTCCTAGGCATCAGTTATATTATCTTCTAGTTAATTTTCCGGTTAGCAGTAGGATGGGAAAGAAGTTTATTTTTCCTTCTTTATATCAGAATTAAATTAGCATTAGTGCAAACCCGAGAAAGCAGGCATAAGTTTATTCCCTTTGATAGCACATATAAAGGTTACCCACAGATTATCAAGTGCAGTTGCAATCTTAAAACAGTAAAGATAGTGATTAATTCTTAGAGATTTTTTTGTAGGAAGCTGCACGTGTTTAAGCAATACATAATGTGACATAAGTAATCCAAGAGTAGTTTATGACTGGCAAAACTAAGTGATTTTATATCTGGAAATTGATCTGTCATTGAAAATGCACCTCATCCTCATTAAAAGATTGCATAACATGCATCCTCTGTTATACAGGTATTGTCTCCCCGCTTCCATTCAACCTCATTCTGTTCACTCCTGTTAAAACTCCGTTTTGTAAGGAGGGTAGAGCGATGAGGTCTGACTTGTGCTGGAGATCTGTGCACAATGGCAGGCTGCATTCACATTCCCGACTAACTGAATCATTGAACATCAAGGCATTGAATATTTTACATCTCTTCATGAAGACTCTGTTGTTTGGCATGTGAGGAGCGAGAACCAACTGGTGTCTAGTTCATTAGCAAAAGCAGGCTGGCAGCTGTTATGTTGATATTGCAAATAGGACTTTATCTGTCTGGGAATATAGTAGAGCACTAATTCTATTTTTCTGTAGCGCAGATTAACTGATAATAACTAAGAATAACCCGAATGTGGTCCCCCTGCCTTTTTTTTTTTGAAGTATGAAACCAATTTGAACTCCTATGTTCAAAACCCTGGTACTCTTCTCTGCTTCTTCAAACCAATCTCTTTGACTAACATGTATTTGATTTTTATTACTGTTGGGCCTGTGTTAGCAATGAAGTATCAGTGCGTGAATGGACATAGAGTGTGTGTTCTTTGCTACTTCACTTGTATTTTGTATTGCACTCAGAGCAGTACTTAATCTCATGAGTTCCTTATATTTCCAGTTGAAGATGAGCAGCCGTCGACACTATCACCCAAAAAAAAGCAGCGAAATGGAGGCATGCGAAATTCACCCAACTCCTCACCCAAACTGATGAGGTAAGAGTGTAAGAAACTCATATCTTCATCTCCTTTCTTTCTTCCTTCCTCCTCTCCTCCCCCCACATCAAAAATAAGGGGAGGGGGTGAAAAAAAAAAGATTGTTAGATGGTTTCTGAAAGGCTGAAGTATTTATTCTGTCAGCTTGTCAGCAGTTAATGATAGAGCTGAAAAAAAATTCTGTCATGAAAAACAGTTTGAAAAGCTGTTTGAAAAATACATAGGCTTTAAAGTCTTAGCTGTCACCCTGTCCTGTCCATGTGTAGTTCTTAAACAGCAGTGGCACTAATGATAGCACTAACCAATCAGGGGAACTCATGTGGTTAGTTTGCCTCAGGCAATTCTCTTTTTGTTGGATTCCCTCTGAGTACTGTTTTCTGTACTTAAGGCCATATGTGAGATGTATCATCACAATCAAAAATGAACCTGAATATTACCTTCCTTTTATCCTGTCGATTGAAATCAAATTTCTGTTAATTGATTTAGACTGATGAATAAGTCTAATAATATATGTACTTGCCAAAGCAAAGTTCAAAACTAACACAGTTTTAGTCAAGCTAAAAGCACATTAATTATGAAATACAGGGATTTTTAAGAGGGTAGTATATACTCTAAAAGTGGGTGATGAAAACAGCATCTTGTTAGTGATATTTTTCCCCTGTTGCTGTGTGTACATTATTTTACAATAGTACTCCTTTGTATAACTATGTAGTTTCCTTCCATAGGACAAATTACCTCTAAGAGATTTCTCTAAACAAGAACTGCAACAAGAAATTGTAACCTATTAAAATATGTCATTTGCATTCTATCTCACTGTGCTTCACCTTTTACCTGCTCAAGTTAGTCAGAATGAGATCCTGTAGTAGACATAGAGTTTTCAAAGAGGCTGTTCCTGTTCTGGTTTCGGGTATCCCATGTGGCCAGGCCAGAACCTCAGTCCATAATTGTATCCATAAATAGCATAGCAGAGATTTTCCACTGTGTGTGTACGTATATATGTATACACACATGCACAGAAAAATGTAAACCTATTTACATATATAAACAGACACTCATGCAATTTGAGATTTATGTGTGTATAACTGTGACTGCTCACAGAGGTTAAGTGAAAAAATTTATACAAATATACCGTTCTTTCCATATATAAAATCACTTATGATTTTTATTATTGACAATGATTTTGTTCCTTTAATGATTCTGGATACAGCTAGGTGATATTTCTCTTTGTATTTCAGTCACTAGACTGGAATTTTCTTTGGCCAGTTACAGAAGCATCCATATTTGTTTATTGTTTCTGCAATATAGGGCATTTTCAAGGACATAACTTCTACAAATCGTCTTCATCTCTGTTTAGACTACAGAACCAAAAGTGAGATTGATTCACAGAGGGAAAATGCACCCAGCTGTGGCTTTTTTTTTTCCTATTGACCATCTATTTCTGTTAAATGTATCATTAAAAGTTCTCTGCCTTCCTGTTAGCTCAGCCTTGCCCATATGACACTGATTTACATGCTTGTTTACAGTTTATGAGGAAGAATAAAATGAGCATACTGGCAAACTTCTCATTTTTATAGTGCCAGTTGTCATGCTAGCATCGTTTTCAATTTACTTACCTTTGGACAGTCCTCTTATTTGGTGCTAATAGTTTTAACTGCTTAAAATTTAAACATGTGGAGAGTCCCCCCCTCACCTTCTCCCAAATCCTAATTTTGGGGAAGTAGAAGAAAAAGAAAGAGAAGGAGAGAGAAAGAGCTGAAACATTTGGAGCTGAACACACTGTCCCTGTTTGCTATGTAAAGTATGCCTCATTTCTTTGATCTTGAGTAATAATAATTCTGGGGAGTTATACTGTTTTCATATGCTTCAAAGCTGTGTCAAAGTTTTGCTGCTTAAGGGTACTTCTTTATTCTATTGGCTCTTGGGTACTGAGATGACAGGTCCTCTGTACTAGGTGCAGGCTTTTTCAAGTCATAGCCTTCAGCAAAACATCAAATTACCAAATACAGGGTAACATACTTCTACACAAATGCCTTTCCTGTAGATATATTATACCATATATATTAAATACTTTAGTGTTACACGGTACATTTTATGTGCAATAGAAAGTGATGGTTTGAGGTAGCCTTAGGGGTACTTTTTTCCACAAGCAGAAAAAGCTAGTGTATACCGTATCAAGTATGGTTTTTACAGGACTTTCTGCCCGAAGGCCTTTGTAAATAAGTAATGATCAACAGATTGGCTGTGGGTTTTTGAAAAGCATGCCTGTGTCAGTTTGCATGATGGGGGAAGATTTTCAAAGTACAGCCTGCTTTCATTGCCTGCTGAAGAGGGACTGAGGGAGAGTAGTCGTCCTGAGCCTGAGCTGTCTGCTCAGTAGCACATCAGAATTGCTAAACACAGGTTGAGCAGTGAGTGGAGAACTTGCCAGGCTTCCAAATTCAGACATTGTTTTCTTCCTCTTCTCTGTTGCTGCTAAATTTATTCTGCAGCCCAGTGTTCGCACCCTCAGCTTCTCCCCAGACCCAACCGTCTCTTCGTTTTACTCTTTATCTACACTGACTTAACTTTGGTTCAAGGTGCTAAAAAAGACAAAGTGGATTGAATCAGAACAGAGCTCTGCTAAGCTTTGTTTGTAATGGTCAAGCTTTTTTCTCCTCTCTGGAAAACAAAGGTGGACTGTATTATCTGCTATTTTGTATCCTTGTAAATTACAGAAAGTGACAGGTACTTGCTTTCCCGCCCAGAAATCTTTAGTGTATGTCAGCTAGAAGTACCCAAGAGGTAAATCAGCTAAAGCACTGTCATGTCTGTAGCTGGTATTTATCTTTGGAAGTTTTTTCCTAAATTTACTTTAAAAGCTCCTTTTTCAAGTCAGCTTTGCCCCTGTCCCACCCGCCCAGTAACAGCTGGCAAAATTTTCTCAGCTGTGGTCTTACATCCAGAGGATCTAGAAGGAGCCTGGAAGATATGAAGTCTGGAGCATGAAAATGCCAAATAACTAATTTATAAATTGAAATCCTATATGTGACTTTTGAATCATGTTCTGAGCAGCCCTACAGTTAAGACAATGTTGAAAATGCTGCATAGGTTTTAGATTCCCACAGTGGCAGAGGCATCAAGGAAGAGGGTGTAATGCTATGAGACAAAACTCTGACTTCTGCTACCGCTGGATTAGAACAGAGGATGGAAATAGTATCACAGGGGTTCCCTGGGCCCTCATGACAGGTGGTCTGACCTGGTCAGAGAGTGGGAATTTTTGAGATTTACTAACACATAAGTAGAAATCTGCATTACCAAACATGATCCAGATAGATAGATTCAAGACATCTTTTTAATGGCATCTTTTTGATGACTCTAAATTACAATAAATTACTGACTGATATAAGTAGATGATTGACATAAAATGCTCTGTGTGTACATTGCAGATGGTCTACACTCACATCTAGAAAGACACTGTTCTAACTGAATGCTGCATCACGTCAAATGACATGAGCAGAATCACACTGATGCAATACTGGAAGAGTCTAATCAATCAGAAACAAATCCTTCCAATTCCAACAATATCTACAAATGCAAATTAACCAGAAAAATATTCAGCATTGTCATGACTGTTTTTACCTGTTTTACATCAGCAAAAGTCTGTCCCATTAAACCCACAAGAACATGGATACTTTTTAAAAATAACTTAAACTCCCAACAGGAAAAATAGATACTCCTCCTGTTAAGATGTGAACAGAAGGACATCCTCTTACAGTAAAAACTAAAATTTAAATAGGAAATGGAAGGAGAAGGAAGGAGAGCTGTGAGTTGGAGAGTAATCACATATCAGGTGTCCTTCATGAGGTGCAGAAGAAAAGTAGAACCAATCAATGCCTCTGGTATCATGCAGCGATACCAGTCCCTGTTCATCATCTCAGTTGCAGGTTCTGATGCGTATTATTGATGAGCAGTCAGGTTAACTATGAGGAGGCTATGTTGCCTGAATATCAAATAGCAAAGCTAGTTTTTAAAAAAATGTGTCATTTTAGATTCAGAATGACCAGTAAAAATGTGAAAAGCCCTGGATATGAATCAAAAAAGCCACTTAAATGATTGTTGCTGAGCCTCAAGTCCGTACTTAATGCTTTGGTAGCTGCTACTGCATGAGTGGAATACACTGACTTGAAGGAAATGTCAGCCCAGCTGAGTCAAACTACCTCTTAATGCAAGAACAAATAGCATATGACAGGGCCCAAGGGGCCTGAAGAGCAAACAAATAGTTTGTCCCTGTCCACTCTGGATGTAGTGGTGTAGTTGACATAGGCCTCTAGACAAGTAGCATACTCAGCAAAGGGTCATTATCATTAGTGTCCCTGATCACATAAGAATCAGAGGCATCAGAGGACACTGGATTTTCAGTGTGTTGCCAAGGAGAATTTCGTAAGCCTGAGGATTTTTTTGATCGAGGATCTAAAATAATTCCCAACCAAACAATAAAACTTGCTCAGAAACTGTCAAGACCCAGCTAAATGGCATAGGAAAAAAGGGAGCTCTTTGGCATACGTTTCCAGAAGCCTAATGAGATTATTTATCTGAAGTTGAGGAGGAAACCTCCTGTCTTTTTTCCTGAAGTTGGATATAATATTTTAAGTATATGAACAATGGCTCTGCACATTTATCTCCTCATCCACCCACTAAGCCACATACACTTAAATGTACATACACATTTCTGCTAGTGCCACTCAGCATGAATTTGTATTGCCTCTACCATTGTAGTGCTGCCCTTCCCTGAACTGAAACTGTGAGCTTTCTCATAGAAACAAAAAAAAAGTCATGACAGATCCAGAGAAGCATTTCTCAAGCCAAAACTGGTAAAGTAAGTTGGCTCTGTTCATTTGCCATGATTCCCTTAAACCAGACATGAAGGTAAAGCTTGAAAAGGTGAAACCCTACTGATTAACCATAATAATGGTATATATTTACATCCTTCAGCCTTGGAAATTTCCATCTTGTACTCTCAAATTTATATCCTGACTTTATATAGTGCTAATATGCAATGATAACCAAGCTACAACCCAGCAGGTATATAATAGCACAATTCACTTCTTGATTATGTTTTACAAGTTCACTATGACCAACATGAACAACAGGAGTAGTTCGGTGATCACTATTAACTTACATCAGTTTTTAACAATATTATAGAATTAAATTATTGAAATGATAGGTGGTAGTATCTGTTAGCCTTCTGACTCTTGCTACCATTGGTAGACCAGGGACTGTTAACTTTGGTTTCCTGTTTGATTTGTCTCACTTCTTTCCATTTCTTTGTTGAAGGACTATCTTCTTGATCTGAAGAATGGTACCTGGGTTTAGAAAAGACTGTAGTGGGTTGATGCTGGCAGATGCCAGACACCCACAAAAACTGCTCTTTCACTCCCCTCCACAGCTGGGCAGGGGAGAAAAAATATAATGCAGGGTTCATGGGTTGAGATAATGACAGAGATCAGTCACAAAACAGACTCGCATTAGAGTTATTAATTAAATTAATTGCTAACAAAATCAGAGCAGGACAAGTTAAAACACCTTCCCCCCACTTCTTCCTCCTTCCCACCTCTACCTCCTCTACCCAGAGGTGCAGGGAGATGAGGAATGGGGTTTATGGTCAGTGATCACACATCATTTTTCACACTGCTTACGAAGAGGAGCCCTTCCCTGCTCCAGTGTGGGGTCCCTCCCATGGGAGAGTTCTCCATGAGCTTCTCCCATGTGAGTCCATTCCAGGGGCAGCAGTTCTCTGCAAACTGCAGCAGTCTGGGTCACTCTTCCACTGAGTGCAGTCCTTCAAGGACAGGCTGCTCCACATGGGTCCTCTACACGTCCTACGAGGAAACCTGCTCCAGTGTGGGCTTCTCTCTCCATGGGTCTGCAGCTCCCTGCCAGGAGCCTGCTCCATCACGGGCCTCCTATGGGGTCACAGTCTTCTCTCAGGCATCTGTCTGCACTGGGTCTCCTCCATGGGCTTTGGATGGTTCTTTGTGTCCCTGTGGACCTCCATGGGCTGCAGGGGGTCTTCCTGCTTCGCCATGATCTTCACCATGGGCTGCAGGGGAACCTCAGCTCTGCTGCCTGGAGTACCTCTTCCCTCTCCTTCTGTACTGGCCTGGGTGTCTGCAGAGCTGCTCCCCTCACATGTTCTCACCGTGCTCTTCTCTGGCTGCAATTACATCTGCACAATAATTTTTCCTTCTTCTTAAATATGTTACCACAGAGGCATTAGCACCATTTCTAATTGGCCCAGCCTTGGCCAGTGACACAGCCGTCCCAGAGCTGGCTGGCACTGGATCTGCTGGATGTGGAGGAAGCTTCTGGCAGCTTCTCACTGAAACCAACCCTGTAGCCCACTTGCTACCAAAACCTGGCCATGCAAACCCATTACAGTAGTTGTGTTATAAACCATGGGAATAAGAACAGTATCAGATTTTTTGTTTTTAGGTTACTGGAAATCTTGCACGAGTCTTTTTGGGATGAGAGAGCAGTGTCAGGAAAGGAAAGGAGAATTTTCCAGCAGAGAAAAATTATTAATTTTATAAAGTTGAGGGTAAGAGAAGATCCACTCAGATCAAGGCAATGGAAATAAAAAGCTTTTTAGCTATAAATTGGGTTTAAAGAAAAAAATACATTCTTATAAACATCGACGTGCAAAAGTGATAGCTTTTATCATAAGGTCACACAATTAACTTAAGTATCAAAAATGCTCCTGTATTTTTTGATGCCACTTAACTGTGGGTTTATTTTGTACAAATGAGAAATTATTTTTTCAGGTACCCCTCAAAGAGTGCGGTTCTGCAGCTTCAGTAGATCTAAATGGGAAATATTAAAAACAAAAGACACATTGGCTGTGTGCCTTGTCTCCCCCTCATTAAATTGCTTATGCAAAAGTGTAGAAGTTAACTATATTGTTACTTTTTTATATGAGAGAGTTCAAGGCTTCATACTTCAGAAGCATATTCTGATCATGTCCTGAGGTATCAAGATACTTTAAAAAGCAAGATTCTTATAGCAAAAAGCTTTATATCAGTGTTCTTAGTCGTCTTGATAAATTAATGGGAAATCTTCAGTGAGGCTTCTGAGAATAATAAAACCAGCAACATCTGGGCAGAGCAAGAGGGAAGAAAGGAGAATTTGCACTGTAATTCATTCCATAAATTGGACAAGACGCTAGGTTCCAACCACTGTATTAGATATAGTCTTCTTCCTAGATTTAGGGAAAAAGTCAGACAGTGTGAGATTGTTAGTAATATTAGGATAGCTTCTGAATGTGACAATGAAAGCATTTAGCAGTAAAATGGAGGTTTTCTTTTTCTTGTCACACTGGGTTTTCATCTCTACAGCCTGGTGCATCTGGGCACTGAATCCTTACAAATTTCATTTCTGATTAACCTGTGAAAGGAAAGATCAGTGATAGAGTGTCATTAGTGTAACACACATAGGCAACAAATTCTCATTACAACTTAATGCCATCCGCACAGACTGCAGGGTCACAGGGAATGGCTAATGGTAGCCGACAAATGTTGGGTGTATTAGTCACAAAACATTTGCTGAATTCCATCAGAATGTCGTGACAACCTTCATAGCCGGTCCCAGCGAGCTGCTGGAGTCAGTGGAGTTTTCCTGTGACAAGCCGTCACTCTACCTTGGTTGAGCTTTATAGCACCAGTCAAAGCAGTCAGAGGAGATTGAAGTGACAGAGGCCCACTGAGTAAATAGTGAAACATGCAGCACATCATGAAATATTCAGCCAGGGTGTAAAAGCTCTAAATGCTTTTTCAATTATTAGCACCTGCACTGGCTGCATACATCTAACACTAACAGCATGTTAATTGCCACAATTTGTTAGGGTAGTTGTAGGAGAAATTTCAAAGGCATGAGACATTCTTGAGCGTGTCTTCAATTCCTCTCTTACCTTCAGCAAACCCACTCGTTCCTCCTAAAATTAACTATCTGTGTACACACACTTGCTAAGACACATCCACATCCCCATAAGTCAGGTAGGAGAACTCAAAATTCCTGAACCACAGCCAGGGTGACTTTAAAGATCCTGAATCTTGTGCAGGAGACTGCTGAAGATCATTTTGTGCCTGTTGTTTCCGGTGCTCAGCACATGGAGTAGTCCCACTGCAGGTCAAGGAGGGAATGTTGCTCTGGTACTCTGTTGCATATGATTAGCAAGAGGGCTAAGACCAGGGTGACATAATACAAGGGTATGTTTAACATCAGACATTTAATGAGGCAGCCATTTCGTCCCGAATGGTCTTTTCAGTTCTGTCCATCCCGTCAGAACCCAAAAGTTTCAGACTCAAAAACTCAGATTTTGCAACAGTTAGAAATGTGGACTAGGGAAGCAGTGCTCTTTAAAATGTAATGTTGGCTTCCTTGCAGTAGGTTTGCTGTAAGTGGGATTTATGGTTTTGCTTTAGGCTGTTGTCTTCCAGGCAAGCTTTTTGGGTTTGCAGCTGTAGCATGGCATTTAGCGTCGTTTTCAAGTCTAATTGCACATAAGTGGCATTATATGCTCTTCAAAACCTTGAAAAGATGGTATTTTGCTCTTCATTTTAAGTCATGCGTATGTAATATCTGCCATAAGAACTAGAGGAGCTATTTTTAAACTGGGGTTATGGATGAGGGAAATTTAACTTTTGCTCCTTTCCTCCCATACAGGCTGTACATGCCTGTCTTTTCCTAGCTGGAATGACCAAATACTTTGGTCATTGCAAGTCATAAAAACCAACATCTCAGTTAAAACAAATACTATTGGTTTGTTGATTTAATTGATAGAAAATGCTTTCCTTCCTATGATTTGAATTCTTGAAGCAGATGACTGTAGCCCTGGAGAACGTAATAGCTGCAGCATGAATATAAGCATTTCTCCAGTAACCTGCCAGTGTGACTCAAGCACAGCTTGACAGGGCCATCTTCAAGGATGAGGAGGCAGAGAGGCTCTAGAAACATTCAGTCCAGGATTTGGCTGTAAGGGCAACAACTGTAATGCTTTGTGTAATATAAATTTTAATGGGAAGAGGGTGTCCAAATGCCTTAGGCAGATTTGACAGCTTTGGCCTCTCTGTGTGTCTATCTTAATTAATCTTTAGTATTTGCAAAACAGGTTTAGATCATCAGATTAATGAGGGTGTATATGTCCAAAGTAGCAATACTATTTTGTCACTGTTATGATCATTTCAGTTTTTAAGTACATAAGTCAGGGTATCTTCTGATAGACTCAGTGATATCTGAGGACAAAGATGGACCTTAGTAGCAGTTTCCAATGTCCACAGACATCTTCAGGATCCCTTTACTGAGAATGAAAAAGCATTGATTAAGGAGAGATTAAAATATATCTTAGCCTGGAAGATTTAAATTTAATAAACAGACTTACATGGCTAGTCATATGACAGAGTCCTTCTCAGGCAATAATCCATTCTCCTAGAGTAAAAATAGTAAAATAATATCTCTTAGCATACTCTCGTGTTGTGTGTCCCATCCTCTTTGCTTCCTTTAAGGTTCCCACTTGCTATACTCCAAGCAGTAAAGCCAAGTCTAGACAGTTTATGATACTGGCAAAAAATGCATGTATTGATTAAAAAACCCAAAACCCTAAAGTTGGTTTTTTGGTTTTTTTTAAATCACTATTTGTTACTTTAAACTTTAACAGGGAGTTATATCTTATGATTCACATTCTTTGTTCTTCCCTCAGCCCACTTATGTTTAAGTCTAAAATATTCTAATAAATCTTTGGCACAAGCTACTTTGAATCCTTTTAGGATGCAAAGCCCAAAAGAGCTATGCTAGGCTTTAAGCACTCACACTCTAAAAATTGCCTCAAACCTCAAGGCAGTTGACCGTAATTGGATGTCAAATATCTGTTAACACCTGCTTTGTTATAACATTCCTTTCAATTTGTGTCATTTTTGTGAATAGTTTTTGTGACTGGGATTAGAGTATTACTAAATACTCATTTGTGTTAAAGCTTCAGATGATCCATTTAATTTTAAATCTCAGAGCAGAAAGGGAACACTGATTAGAAAACTAGAATGTGGCATTTTTAAAAAAATGATATATTATAGTTTCTCTGATGAAGGATCGGGGGAAAATTCCTTCTTATATGTGCTTGATTTCTGAAAGGAAAAGAAGGTAATTTGACCAGTGAAATTTGCTTTTGTTTCAGTGCTCCTCTAGAAAAACTCATGAAAAGATGTTTTGTGAAAGTATTAGGGGAAAAAAACCCTAACCCCAAAACAACAGAAAGAAAAGCATTTCTTAGTGGAAACTCCTGAAGATTCCTAATCTTTTGGCAAACTTCCTTATTTCGAAACACATAGCTAACATATTCCATTAGAAAAAACAGAGCACCACTAAATGTTTGAACATTAATGCAACCTTCAAATGGAAGTGTGCTGACGGTTGCAGATCTTATTGTTATTATCTTATTATTAGTACCTGTGACTCTGAGCAGATGGGGAATGCCCAATGAGCAGCATCTCAGTCAGCTCTCAGTCAAAACTACCATGGCTGCAGCTTGCTGATGGATGGAGGAAGAGAATGCAGAGTAGATATTTTTATCGAAATTTAAAAAAAACAACAGCAAAACAGCAACCAATTCCCCACAACAAATCTCTTTGTTACAGCTTTTTCATCTCTGCTTCCTACAAAAGAGAGAGCAAGGCCTGTCATTATTCAGCTTGGAGTAGGGTCAGAGACTTGAGGCAGTCCACTAGGGCTCCTCTGCTGCCAGTGGGTTGTAGTGAAATCACCAAACTGTGTCTCTGTTGAGAGAATGTAAAAACTTTAAAAACATAGTGTTCCTTTTTTCCAGATGAGTCTGATTTGTGCCTTTGACATGTAGGGCATTGATTGTCTTAAAGCATCAGAAGATTCTGGTTTAAATTGAACATTGTATTAATAGTTTCTCAACTTCTTTTAAGCAACTTTTTTTGGCGTTGACCCTGTTTGAGTGAAATGTGTGAGAATTTTCCCCTGATTTCAATAGATGTGTAACCAGGGTGTATAAAATTACACTAATTGATAATCCTGACTGAATTTGAGATTATACCTTTCACAGGAACACAAGTGTAACTGTTGGTAGCTTGGTAACTCACCACGCCATATTCAGGGTAAATTAACCTATATCACACACTATGTTCACAGTCTGCTTTAGCAGGCCATGCACAAGAGGGGTTCTCGCCACAGCATGCTGGTTCAAATGCTTTAAAAGCAGGAGACTTTCCAGTTTCAAGAGCTCAGACAATATGGGCATTTCTTTAACAGGCTTCAAAGGGCAAACTGCTTTAAAATTTGGATATCTATCTCAGAGTACTTAGCATATTCTTATATTGCAAATACTTTCTTCTTTGAAATGTTACAGTTCTATATCAAGATATTCCAAGCATTCATGACAAAAACCTGAGGTAAAGACTGTGGCTTTCCAGACAAAGCACTATTAAATCGTGCTAAATATAAGATTTCAGGGTCAGTTTACTCTGTACCTTGTGAATATGATTCTGCTAATGCTATTGTATAATGCAGTCACTTCAGGGTCTTCACCAGCATCTGAGAGTGTTGGAGTCACTTAGTACTTAGCTTAATGTTTGATTTTAGCATATAAATTAAAGAACTGTGTGTGCCTGTGCTTAGATGTAGCTATGTAGCTGGAGAGCAAGTTCATAAAAATGTCTTTCATTTGCTTCTCCTTTGAGAAGCCTTGTGCTTTAAAATGTTGCTGCAGAAACACTTAGAAGGTTATCACAGGTAGAGTTGTCAGAGAAAATGGACATTGTTGTTTGGTATTAAAATCATGTATTCCAGATGTGGGCATTTGTTAGTCAGTCTGCTCTAAAATGACATACTGTTGAATCTTTAAAGGGCTTCAGTTTGGGAAAGCAAAATATGATTGGGCAAATTGCTAAAATATTTAAAGTGCAGCCTGTTAAAGCTTTTACTGTGAAGAGCATCACGTCAGAAGTTGTATGTGGTAAAAGCAAGTAATTGGCTTTCCATACTTATGCCAGTCAGTCAGCATGGGGCTCCGTTCCTATCCCTTCTACTTCATTGCAGATGCCTATAGCGACTTCGATATTTATTTCAGAGGGGTGGGACTGGAAAGAAAAAAACACTTGTATGGGTGAGATGGTATCAGAAAACCCTATTTAAAATCAAGAAGGGTGTAGAAAGTCTTTGAAATGGCACCCAAAATGTAAAAATTACTTTTTTTCTTTCTATGCAGCTTTTGTTTTAAAATGTCCCTATTGAAAGTGTGTTAAAGTGTAAATACATTTCATTTTTTTACTTTTATCCCTCTTTGTACATAGCTCTTGGGATATCTTTCCATCCATAATTCATAATATTTTCCATTTATGTTGTCCTCAACTTGTTTTTCCCCAGGCATGACCCCTTGTTAATTCCTGGCAACGAACAGATTGACAATATGGATGCCAACGTGAAAAAATATGACTCTACAGGGATGTTCCATTGGTGTCCAGCCAAAGACATTGAAAAGGTCATTTTGGTAGGTATTGATGATAAGTTGTGTTTGAAAAAAAGTTATTTAAACCACAGGACTGTTATCTAATGGATGAGTAAGTTAGTCTCTACCATCACAAAATCCAGTGTATTGAAATCAGAAACACAGTGATGAAACCCAAGCTAGGATTTTGGTTAAAAAATGTTGATTACATAAATCTTTATGCCACTGCAACCATAAAAATTCATGCAGTATAGGGAATTTCTTTTTCAGGAGCTGAAATTTGTGTATTTGGTTCAAATCTTTAGAGAATTAAGATTAGAAGTACTTAAATGCTTACATACCCCATATTTCTCTTTACACAAGGCAATAATGATTCTAACACAGGCATATGTTGTTTTGACTTATCTCTTATTTGTTGATGTTTTATTAATTATTGTTAATTGGGTTTTTATTAATTTTGATCTCTTAGAACTTCTCTCTCAATTCCCAAAATTTCAAGATGCCCAAATAGGTCAGAACAAGTAGTGCTACTACTCTGACTCTAGCATGTTGCAGTGAGCCTTGTCTATGTTTGTTTCATTTCTTTAACTGGGAAAACCATCAAACTGACTCAAGTCATTAAAAATAATTAGGAGGCCTATCACAGTCTCTTTTGAAAGTTTATGCCACTTGTGTTCATGTACTCATACCGAAGAGTAGCAAGTAACTAACCCTGGATCTCGTAGGCAAAACTGATTATATTTGAAATGAAGTCCCTGGTGGATCTTCACTTTGTCGCACTTCATAAAGCTTTTCCCGAGCCTGCTCTCTTAGATTTTCCTGCACGGTGGCATGGTGTAGCCAACGATGGTGACAGCCCCAGTTATTCTAGCAATCAGGGGTTAAAAGCTTGTCTCCAGTTCTCCTTGGGGGTTTCTGTAATAACTCTGACATTGCCTGGATTACAGTATCAGTGTTTAAACAGTCGAACAATTCCAAATTTTAGAGATGGAGCTCTGAGATGGACTTTGACTGAACAGCTTTAAATAGTGTCATTTATTTGTAATCAGCAGGCAAGAAGGGATAGCCCTGCTTTACAATACTTTGTAATAGACAGAGATAGAAATCTGCCTTTGTGTTATAAACACATTTTAGCTGACAAACGACATGTTGCCCTACTTTGAAAAGTGTTCCTCCAAAAATGGTGCTGAAGAGTCTCTTGGTTATGCCATGTTAGTTTTTTCCACTACCAGACTGTGAATTTGCAAGTCTGTCCAGGTTCTTTTTGCTTCATGCATCATCACCAATAAAGACACTGCCAGCAAAATGCTTCCCTACACCTTTTCAAACTCACAGTCCACAATTTATGTCTACATTCATATCTATGCAAATTTAATGCTGTCCTTAGAGACCACACAAATACAAATTAGTGCATAATTTGAAGATGATGGGATTTCCCAGGTTGTCTTCTAATTGATACTTGGTGATGCCCCAATCAGAAAAGAATTCATTTTTCTGCCCAAGGTCTGCTTTGCCTCTGTGACATTCCAGCAGTATCTGGTAGTAAGGGCTTTTTGCCGTGCATGGCTACATACAGATTTATGACTATAGAATGGCATTTTTTACATACTTGCTTTCAAGACTTAGTCTCTGTCTTGTAAAGCCTGAGTATTCCAGAGGCATAGGCAGAGGCATGGGACATCTTACATGCTTCACTTGAAGATTCACTCGTGTCTTCTGCTGTTTGAAGGGCCAAGATGACTCTCTTGGTCAAGCTGTATGAAAATCAATGTAATTGCCCTGGAGAAATTGAAAGCTCATGCATTTTTTAACTGATGACAAAACTTCTAATCAGAGTTCCCACTCTTCTGACATAATGAGCATATATCTGCTGCATATTCCAATCTGTATTGCACATCACCATGCTTCCATAATTTAGAAAAATGACTTATACTATGGATAAGTGAGAGGAAAATTTTGCAGTTCACCACTGATTTAGTTCTATTCATTGGAAAAACTTCTGTGTAATGGTACAGAGTGTACAACCTCCTGGCAATATGGTATCAATGCATCTCCAGCCACTTGATGGAGCACAACAATGCCAAGACTGGCTCTGGAAATTAAGGTCATTTTTCCCTTGTGGCTTTATTTAATCATCTTGGTGTTTAAGTTGCCTGCTCAACTGACCTAAACAATGCTGAAATTAGTTCAAAAACTTACTCTTTCACTGAGACAAGAAGATAATTCTGGGCATCGTTAAAATAGTCTTCATGAAACGATTTTCCTCAGTAAGTCCAATTGGCCTGAAAATTTAATATTAGTCAAAAACTTACACTTTTATTTTCTCACTGGGAGAAGCTCTGTGGAGTATAGTGGGCATCCATTGTAAAGCAGAGCTGTGTAGAGCATTCCTGGATTGCTTCACAGGGTAACAGCAGCTTGTCCTTAAATAAGAGCTTTGACTCTGAGGCACTATGGTCCTCAGTTCACAAGATCTGAGTAACATCACAAAGCCCTACTAGGACCACTGGACACTCAACATTTTCCTTTTCAAATTGATCCTGAAAAGAATCCAACTCGTGATTTGTCAACTAGGGCATGATTTTGCATCTCTTTTCTATAGTCCTCAGCTAAGCCTGCAGTACTTTGATTGTAATCGGAGTCACAATCCACATGTGCAGAAACTTACACAGAACCAGAATTTGGTCCAATACAATGTCTTTCCAAATGCCAAAGGATTTGCAAACAAGATTTTTTTTTTTCTGCTCAGCACATTTAATGAAAGATAAATGAGGGTAAAATGAACAGCTGTTATCAAACTGCTTCTTTGTGCATGAACAATATTGACAGTTGTATTTCTCCTGGCTTTAAACTCAATATATGATTTAAGATTCCCTTTGTTTCATTTTTCCCTTGTCTTTTTGTTTTGTTTGTTTTTTTTTTAGACTCGAAGTGAAGCAGCGATGACAGTTTTAAGTGGGCATGTAGTCGTTTGCATATTTGGGGATGTTAAATCTGCTTTGATTGGATTAAGAAATTTAGTGATGCCATTACGAGCCAGCAACTTTCACTACCATGAACTCAAGCACATTGTGTTTGTGGGTTCACTTGAATACCTGAGAAGGGAATGGGAGACACTGCATAACTTCCCCAAGGTTTCAATCTTGCCTGTAAGTTCAAAAGCCATATTATTGATACTTTGTTATTTAGGACACCAACTGGACAGATTCATATTGACTTTGATCTTAGGCTTTTTTACTTTTGTCTACTTAGAGGCCTGAGGACTTAGATTTTCCCTTTACTGTGTCTGTGAAAGCAGAGCCCTGTGAGACCTTATTAGAAGATATTTGCTGCAGTGTTTGGTTCCTCGTCATCTTCGTCAGATGAATATCAGCTGCTATCAGATGTATTAGCTGTGTTATGTATTGAACATTCACTGTAGTGCACTGCATGGTGCCGGTTCTGATGTTGTGATTTCCCTGACAGAATGACAGTAGTTATTTATGATATTGTTTATGTATTTATACCCACAAAATCTTCGAAAAAATTATTGTTACTCTATCTACGTAATATTTATATGTATTGATAAAGACTTCCTGTGGACTGGCCTGCTTTGTGAGGAGCACTGCCATGGCATTTCAGTTCAGAGTCCTGTATGGAAGTACAGCAAAACCCTGACCCTTTTAAAATCAATGAAAAGCTCCTATTGATTTTAGGAGGCACAACCACTAAAACCACAAAGGTCCTTTTTCTCCTATATATCATTATGATTCACTCATGTGGCCAAAATGTAGAATCAAGAGCTCCAGGACTAACAAATGAAGCCCTCCAAGCTCGTGATCTTAGGTGACCATAGCTATAAATGGCAAGTGGCAGCCTGTGGTATAGGTATGAAAGAAAATGCTCTGTATTTATGTAGTAAAGTTAGTTTAGATGGTTTTTTTCAGAATGAAAAATTATGAGTTTACTGGTATTTAATAATTATATTTCAGCAGTTCAAAGTAATTAAATCAATGATGGATGTAACGTTAACTGAATAATTGGGGAAATAGCTGTAGAATGAAAGGACTGTCTTTGCTTTTTGATTAATTCAGACTGTAGGTCTTTGTTACTGTAAATGCAGTTTTAGTGTTAGCCCTTGGCATTTTTCTGTAACCTGATCCAACAGATGGTGTCACAAGATTCTCTGCTGTCACAAAAATGGTGTCAATATCAGATTTGGTCAGTTAATATCCTCCTCTTTCTGCCAATTCCTTTTAATTCCAGTCACTGTGAAGGCTAAAGACTAGGGAATCAGAATTAAATTGATAATACTGTTGAACTATCGAGCAGAAGAGAATCCTGCTACTGCTTCCAGTATATAATGTGTATCCATTATTATAATGTGTTTTTGGAAAGTTTCGATTCTGAATTCTGAAGAGACGTTAAGGCAATGTGCACCATCTTTACCTTCCCCAGTTTACACCAAAATTCAGAATAGCTTTAGATTAATTTTGACTTGAACAGCTTAAATAGTTAGTTGATGCTCTTTAAAAATACAGAATTTTATAAAGGAATTATATCTGACAAAGTAATCAAGGGTGCTGAAGACCACACATTACATTTTTTCCATTTTTTTCCAGCCTACATGGTTCAAAATGGTGATATAAAGTTAAAAATAGCAGCATTTTTCTGCTCTAATTATACTAATTTAAAAATATACTTAGGTTTCTGAGACTATACTTGTAGGAAATATGTTAAAATGAGGCCACTTTCCTACTTCTCTGTGCTTTGGTTCACGAAGTAAAACTTGCTGCTGATATTTGATGGAGATGTGGTTATACCTGAATATAAAAACATTTATTCTGCTTTAAAAAAAGCGTGGAATTGAAAGTCTATATTAAAAGAGGCCTTTAAGCTGCTGAGTAAACTCTTAAAAAGTAGACAAATGCCAATTTTAAATATCCTCAGGCAGCCTTAATTCTGTCCCTTTGCATAAAATCATTAGGAGTGAGCCTTTAATTAATTACATGATTGCATATTATTTTTCCCCACAGGAATCCTGCTTCACTTGGTGCGCAGTACAGGCACAAAGGGCAGGATTAAGGTGGCCGGAATAATCATATTCTAACTTTAAAGCAGTTTATACTGAAATCGTATCTGTTTGATACATATTGTTTTTCACAAGGTTTCATGCCTCCAATTATGGAAAGTTACCTGGAATAATTAAGCTGGCAATCACTGAATAAGAATTGAGCTCTTCCTTCACTGTGTGCATTTTAATGTCACTTTTGCATTGAGTGCTCTCAGTGGAGCTCAGGAGATGTTCACCATGAATGATCAGGAGGTGCAAGAGTAGGGTCTTGACTTGATTTTATGAAAGTCGCTGTGTGACAAGGGGACAGTTATGTCTCCTCATCATTAGGGTCTTTGGGTACCAAACCATGTGAGGCCGCAGAGTAGAATATACTTTCCATTTAAGAAAAAGTCTTTTTCCCGGACCTTGCAGCCCCTGTGACATAGACTTAATATTCTGTAACTACAGTTATGGACTGTTTGATGTGAAAGGCAAGTGTAATTTTAAACAAAAAATATCATGTTAAGTATCATAACTCCATTCTTTTAGCTATGAAAAAAATCCACAGGCGACCACAACATTTTATTTTAATGATTGCATTCTCTGATTGAGAATTGTGGAGCAGGGAATGTTGCATGAGTTGTGCCCATTAGGACAAAGTCCTGCTTCGGTTTCAAAGGATTTAATCACACAGCTTTGAAGATCAGTGTGTTTTCCTTCTAGAAGCACCTAAAGCGTGCTTTGAAAAGGATTAACCTTTTCTGTGTATTGCTTTAGGTAGAAAAAATAGCTTTATCCTGATTGCATTTCAAATGTGCAGGACACGTAATGCTTTCCTGTTTAAATTGCTGTTCTTTTGCCCAAGACCATTGTGACTTTGTAGTAGATAAATAGACATTTAAAACACCCCCCTTGTTATATTCAGAGAGCCAGAGGTTGCCACATGATAGCAACTTAAATCAAGACAATTTCAAGTCACCGATGAGATGTAGAACGCTGGCATTATTCCTGTTTCTTGTTTGTTAGTAAGAGCTTGACTGAGTATTGAGACTGAACCTAAAATGCTGCCATCAGCACCAACTACCCTTTAGATTAGCACACATCTCCTATTCCCTGGCACATAGTTAGACCAGCTTAATGTCAGAGCATAAAAAAGATACTTGTTAAATAATTTCCCAAAGCTCCTTCTCAATCTTTAATTTGTTTTTCTTTTTTTCCCTCTTCTGCACCCCCCCTTTTTTTTCCCTGTGCCGAAGGGTACGCCATTAAGTCGGGCTGATTTAAGGGCTGTCAACATCAACCTCTGCGACATGTGCGTTATCCTGTCAGCCAATCAGAATAATATTGATGATGCTTCGCTGCAGGACAAGGAATGCATCTTGGCGTCACTCAACATCAAATCTATGCAGTTTGATGACAGCATTGGGGTCTTGCAGGCTAATTCCCAAGGTAAGGACTGCCCTATAATACTTCTCTGCAGTGCCTACAGGGGACAGGACCTGGCAGGAAGAATATCCCTCACTCAGTAATTCAAAGAGCCCTACATCAGCTTGCTTGACAGTTAAACCTGCTGATTGGTATGATGGCTTTTAAAGGGACAGTCACGTAGTTTCTCTGCTACATCACAAAGCACATCTTTTAGAGTGAAAGTGAAAATGAATGAACATGAAACTGGCATTTTTTCTCATTTTAAAATTTTCCTCGGTAATATATAAATCCGTCGTTTTCTCACTGTGGCATTCTTACAGGGGGAATTATTGTTATATAACCAATGATACCTTGCAGTTATTATTTGGAATAACCAAAGTTTCTGTCTAACAAAATTTCTTTCTTGTAAAATGCATCGAAACCACAGAGAAGATACAAGCTTGAGTAATACAAGCCAAAAAGTAAAATAAAAAGAGCAAGAACTCCAAATTTTCTTTACAGCTCTGGTTCCTTCTTGCTCAAGAAGCTGCTGAGAATTAACTCAAAGCTGATTTCTTCCCATGGTTTGACATGTACTCATCCCATTTAAGGACGTTGAACAAAATCCTTCAATCTTTCCTGAGAGTAAGGGACGGATTCATAGGTAGCCAAAGGCTATTTTACACCATCTGTGCCTGTGCAAAGCAGCTGCAAAGCAGTCATAAGCACCCTGGCAAAGACCATCAGTGTAAAAACAATCATCTTCCCATCCCTGAAGGGTCTTGCAGCTTATGCAGCTGAAGTCCTACCTTTGATAAACCTATTAACTGCTGCAGTAAATATTCCCTCTGGATCCAGTTTTGCTATAAATGTAGGTGGAAAGGATTGTGCTTTGGTCTGCAGTTTCCCTGTGAGCCTGATCTAGAGATAGTTTTCCCTCAAGGACTGTGAGAACTAAGATTAAGTTCAGGTTTTCCTCTTTACACTCTAATCAGGAAATAGGAATTATGTGCCAAAAATCAGAGGCTGCAGTGTAACTTCTCGAATACGGAAACTTGTACATAGAAAATCCTCTCTTAGCATCAGCAATAAAATGGTGGAATTTAATACTGGAACTAAATTGTACCAGGAAGCTAAAAGTCTGAAGTTTTCAAAGTCTAATTGGACTGGTCTCTGGATAAAAAGTAGATTTAGAGAAGAAGAGGAAGAGACTGGTTGTTTTCAATCCCGTAAGTGTTCAAAGTTTCAAATCTGTGGTCTGGAAATAACACAACTCCAAATATTTTAGAGTTCTTTCCTCATAAGTTTGTGAGACTGACTAGCTCACACTCTGATAGCTTATAGTCATGATCAGGAAACTCATTGTAGAAGTGGAATACAGGCATAGAAGTCCCTTGTTTTGCTGATTTAGACCTGGGGTTTGAAATTCTGTATCTTAAACCTAAATCTGTCCTTTCACTACCAGGCTAATGGCTATTCTCTGATGAATCTCTCTCAGTCTCCCATCACACACATAATGAAAATAATCAAAAATCTCTTCTTGAACATGAGCAGTCTGAGAGAATTTTCCTCTTCTATTTTTGTTCAGAAGTTAGAGACATTTCCAGCACCTGACTGTTGTATTTTACCTCTGGGAGTACGCAGGATCTTAGACCATCCCTCAGTGAGGATGGGGAAACCTATCAATATCCAGTCTTGTGTGGCACATGAACACCTGTCATTTTTTACTCTCCATCCTTGGAGCTATTCAAGACCTGACTGCATAAAGCTTGAAGAAGCTGATCTGACCTCATACTTGACCCTGTTTTGAGCGGGAAATATGACCAGAGACCCTCCGATGTCCCTTGCAGACTGAATTGTTCTGTGAATGTATAACACCCAGGTTGCTGGTACAGCATTAGCCCCTGTCGGTCAGCAGGTGTACGCTGGCCACGGTCCAAATCCCTTTAGCCCTGTTAAATGTTGCTGATGCAGAGAAGCAGAGGAACAGTAGGTGAGAACATTCTTAGAAATGTTTGACATTTCTTCAGGTAAATACTGGACTGCATGTTGAAAAATAAAAGGTGACTCTTTCCATAGCTGTTCTGGGGAAACAGGGCATAACATAAGGCAGGTAACCAGCAGCCTATTTTAATTGGGAACACTGACTAAGGAGGGGTTTTTTGTAAGCCCAGTTGCTTCAGAAAATAATTACCTGCACAGTAAATTCTCTGTTTATAATATCCACAACTCCTGAATTGGTTGTGTTCCTTTCAATACAGTAAATTTTCATGGAAGACCTTGAATAAAATGATTAGACTGTCAGAAGCAGTTATATCAGTAGACAGCACAAACTTTCCTCTAAATTATATGCAATGTGACATTTTTGTCTGTGAAATGCAGCTTTAACATACAGTGGACACAACTATTATGACAATTACATAAAGTAGGTGTTTCAACTTTTGCTGGTCAACAAGCAGGATATTAGAACAAACTCACAGATTCTTACTGGCAATTAAGTACCTTTATTTAAAGAGCAAGTTGTCATTTTACATTTCTGTATTGCTTGGCATACTTATCATTAGCACATTAGCTGGTACAAACTTCAAAGATTGCAAATCTGAGTTTTTCTAGATCTTAATGTATGATTTTGAATTAAGACATCCTCATCAACATCATGTTTCAGATCTTCTGTGTCGTTCTTTGATGTTACTTCTGTTACTGGTCATCAGAAACACTGGCATTAGAAAATCTGGAGGTGTGGCAGAAGGTCAGTTGACCTGTGGCAGGGTGTTGAAAAGAGAAGAAATAAAACAAAATATTTGGGCAGTCTGAGAAACGTGTGGGCTGAGCTGCAAGATTTTTGGTAAGGGATTTAGCAGTGTAATGTCGCCCTTGTTACTCTGAGTAAATATGCAGTATTTTATATATATGTAGAGTTATGTAGTCACTAAGAAGTAGAATCTCATATGAAAACCTGGCATATAATTTATGTTTACATATCTGAAAAAAAATTACAGCCATTTAATTGAAGGTTATTGAATGCACAAAGATTTTTCTAGTTTGTATCTGTGACTATTTCATTTTAGCATCAGGCTAAAGAGGACACCAGTACAAGAAGGGTGCCATAAAAAGCAGGATGCAAATATATTTAACTGTCAGATAAGCCATAATCATTTGCAAGGGCTGAAGTACAGGGCTCTATCTGTAACTCTTTTGCTCTAAGCTGCTATCAGGGAAAGAATCCACAAATTTGGGGATTTCATTCCCTTTTTCCCAGAGCCTCATCTTCATCACCTACTTTAACACCAAAGTCACTCCCAGTCCTAGGCGTGTAAACATTCATCTGTAGCCAACCTTCTGTATCCATCCAAACATGCCCTTTCCAGCAGGGACATAGCTTTGAACTGGAACCCAGGTGCAATCTTGTAGAAGAACAGGTGGGTGGACATATGACAGCAAGCTTTGCTGAAAGAGAAAGTTCTGTAACAATAGTTCTGCCAATTCCCAGCAGATTAAGTTAACTGCTGAAAAATCAGCTCTGAATTAATCTGGTTTGCATCAACAAAGGATTTTCTTATTACTACTTCGAGATGAATTTAAAACACACACAGCCATTTTCACACAGAAATGAAAACTTGAAAGTGCCTCCTTATGGTGTTAAAATATCCCCGGGTTTTTGGATTGGTTAGCAGTAATTATCTGGACCTTCTATAAGTAGTATGGCAACACCTTTGTTCTCTGGCCTGCCTGTCTTGGGTCGTAACTAATCCTGCCAGAAATGCATCTTATCCACGCATGGTGCTCTGCCTCGACCTTCCACAGAAGAAAAATCCAACTCATAGTTCCAAGACACAGGAAAAAAAAAAATATTTTGGACCAGAGCTACAAATGACCTGGAGTATCCAGAGGGGATAGCAGTAAACTATCTAAGTTGTCAAATCTGTGTTCGTCATCAGCTGTCTAGCAGCATACGACCAAATGCATGGCAACACAGAACTGTGAGTGGAAACAAGCTGTGTTCCTGAGAAGGAAAAGCTTACTAATTGTTCTGAAAGGATCTGCTGGTCTCCTTTACATAAAATGTGTAGTTCTACTCAAAAAGAACAAGAAGTTATTTCAAATTGGACCTGTGCTCTTCGAAGTTCTCATGCTGAAAGCATTCTCATGGCTGTCTGCATTGATCGTTTCAAGGCTGACTGGGCAGCTCCATAGGCTGGCTAGAGGTTAGGGCTGCAGACTCTAACATCCTGAAAACGAGCTTTTGGAAATCATCAGGGCAGCTTATTGCCTTTGGGAGACCTAGAACCTAGATTCCAAGGACAGAAAGGCCAAAGTGTATCCCACTGAAGCTGCAGCAAACTATTGCTTTCATTTAGATATCTCACATTTTGAAGTACAAAATGGTGTGAAGTGGGAGCTTGGCCCACCTCTTCACAAAATTACTCATAAACTCAGCTAAATGTCTTATTTGTGACAAGGAAGCCCTGTGTTAATCTTGATTCCCTCTTACAGAACTTGACTAATTGTCTTCCTGTAAAGGCTTGTAAAGAGATGTGTGTTTGTGTTGGTCACCCCCAGGTACTGGAGATTTGTTTTCATTGTCCTTTCTGTTTTTCATTCTGTTCCCTCAAATATAAATCAAGATTATTTTATCAAGAAGTACTTTAGAGAGCAGACCAGAGAATATTAGATCCCTAGTTGTAACATTTTTCCAAAGCACCCAGGAGAACGGAATATGGAATGGGTTCTGCCTTCGCTGTTAAGCTGGGAGACCTCCAGTAATTTTCCTTTCCTTCATTTTGTTGACATTTCCATCCTTTCTCCTTCAAGTACCATCTATTGACTATTCCCATTTAAGTTTTCTTTTTTCTTGTTTTTTCTCTCAGAGTCCTACATTGTGGGAATTTTACTTGTTATTTTATCCACCAGATGAACATGGCCCAACACAAAATATTTATCTTCAGTTGTAACTAAAGCTGCTATTTGGCTTTCTTCCCAAAACCCAGAAAGACAATTATACCTAACTGTTTAGAGATTTATAAATACTGTACCAGAGTAGCCTCTGGGTAGTAACTTTAGATATCCAACTCAATAATTTTCTTTTATTGGATAGTGATTTAGATCTTATTTTGAGTCCTATATAATAAGAGCAGTACATTTCATTAAAAAACACTTACTAAACAATAAAGAAAAGTGATCTTATAGCTCCAAGCAGGTCTAAAGTACAGAAAGGGGAGGCTGTATGGTAACATTTTGTCCATAGACGTTCGAAGACAGATCACAGTACAGCAGCGTAGACGTATTTCAGCAAAGTAACAATTGCAGCTGTTTTCTGAATGACTTCAACTTATGAGAATTTTCCCTAGGAACACTATTTCAACACATGAGAGATCTTTTTAGGGCCTTCATTTACAGTTCCCATAATAGATCCTCCAACAAGAAAGAATAAAGAGAAAAACATAAAGGTTGGATGAATTCCTGGGTAGTACATTTCATACATCATGGCAGGATTCTTCTGGGGAAAATCCTATAAAATCAAGTAAACATACTTGGAATTTTGCACACTGACTTTCAAGTGTAACAGATTGCACAAGGTAAGATAACCCTGTGCAAGTTTAATTTCATTTGATCCAGTTCCTTTAAAAATCACTTGTGACTACATTGTCATCTTTTGTTGGAGCTGTCTTAAATTTTGATTGAAAGGACAGGAACAGCCACAGAGTTTCATTAGATTTATTTCACAATCTGTTCATTAATTCTTGTATCATTGCAATTTTTTATAGACTTAGTCTCACAATTTGCTGCAAGAAATTTCTTATTAAAATGAATTTGAGATCTGCTTTCCATTGTGTTTGCAGATAATATATTCCTTTCGACCTCTACCAATCAATAAATCTTGATTGCTTTATCTCTGAAATGTTAGCGAAAAGGCAGAACAACCATATTATTGGGATTGAAAATGAGAGAAAATTCTTAAATAAAGGGAAAGGATAAATGCTGTCTGAAGTGCTTTGTTAACTAAGGTTTTGTCCCACTTTCAAAGATAACTGTATTGTAATGCTGTTAGAGGAAACTTTTTATAAATTCAAAGCAACAGCTTTATTCCTGATGAGGAGGATTTAGTGAATGTTGAATCTTGTTTCTTTTATTTCATAGTCATAAGTTTTAAAATTAATATTTCCAAGTACAGGTTTGGATAATCATAGATGCAGTTATTTTTTAGGCTGTTACAGAATTTAATATTCTGTGGCGACTCCAGCACTGTTTCCTATGTTTAAATTGTTTTATTTCCTGAAAATGTAGGAATAAAGAACCTTGCTTTCAAATACGGAAAATCAAACTCTATTTGGCTGCACTAAATAATTGCAGAGTTTAAGGAGTTACTTAACCTCCTTAGGAAAGCTTATGAGTAAATGTAGCATATTAAATGTAGACGTAATATTAAAAATAAATAAATGAATAGTGCTGGCAAAAAAGTGAAAGATTTGGGGTAGTTTTAAAAAGTATCAAAGTGAGCTGTGACACTAGCTTTATTCTTTTTAACACTTAGATTTTTGTGCATCTGTATATCAATGTCTTTTAGGCTGCAGAATGCTCGTTATATGTAAAGATAGCTCAGTTACCTAATTCACATAGATATTCTGAAAGATATTCTCCTAGACAGTATCAATCCTACCAGCCACAGTTGCAAAAATGGCATTTTGCATTGACATCAGGGTTATTGGTTTGCAGGATTGATAATTTAGTGTCAGAGTTATACCTGATTAAGGATGTTTTTACACTGAATTCTGAATGTTTCTTGTATTTTTGTTAGCATTGGTTGTTGTAAAAGACAAAAATAATAGTCCAATTAACAAAATTTTCTACTTGGTTGATTGATTTTTTTAACTAACTGAATTTTGAAATATTTGTTGTAGTTTGGTTTCTTTACTATTTTTCAAAACAAAGGCTGGCCATCCTAAGTAATGAGGTTAATAACTGAAAAATGAGATAAGGGCCAGACATGTCCCATAACACTATTTACTCACAAAAAATAGTCCAATTTTTGAAGATCAGGTCATTGTGATAAATAACTCAGTATTACCTTTTTGCAACATGCACATAATTTCTTATCCTGCTGAACTAGATGGATCAGGTGATAGCTGTTATTTATTTTATGGTAGCACACTGGAGCTCTAGATGGAATTAAGAGCTTGTTGTCATAGTCCTGATATATACAAGAATAAAATATGGTCTTTGCCCTGGCAAGTTTACAATCTGATGCCTTGCTTGTTCCAAAACTTATGTGCTCAATGTTATGCAGGTTCATAAATCTCTCTGACTTCAATGAAACTGTCCACCTGTGTAAAGTTAGATTATGTGCAGGTCTTTGCAAGATCTGGACTTAAACAAACTAAAGAGCCTGGGTGGGAGAGAGGCTGTTCCCTTAACTTTTTCCCTGTGCTGTTAGGACCAGCTCTGTTAGGACCTTGGTAAGCTCGCAGTCTTCACACGAAACCCTTGACTTGAAAAGTCCTATCCTTCACATTTTTTTGCATTTTTCCTTGCCTGCCGGAATTACACACACAAACTAGTTTCCCACCTCTCTCAAAGTTTTCCTGGAAAGAGAGAAAAACTACTAAGAAAAGAGGTTTTCCCATTCTGTTGCTTATAAAACACTAAAAATGTGTTGAATGAATGGCTGGAGAGACACATTTCTTTTACACAGTTTCTCTGTATTTGAGAAATGCTATGAGGTCCTAGCCCAAATACCTTTAAGTTTTCACAGTTGCTTCTTCCTCTTCTGCTTTAAGAGACCTTCTGCTTCAGCCAGAGAAAAATAAAACCGGGCAAAGGAGGTAGATAATACAGTACATCAAACATGTGATCTCACACTTAAACTATAAGTATATTTAACCATCCCAAAACTGTTACAAATTTATGGTAACTCTATTTTATTATTACTTTCTGTTCAGCATCTCAAAAGCAAACCCCCTATTATGAAGGTGTACTATTTTGTGCATTTCTGATGCTGAGGAATAAAAAAAACGCACTCTTTTTATGAGCATTAATTATACACCAGGCAAGGAAGCAATTGCCTCTATGTTATGAAATATTAAATCAAAATGCTTCCTGTTCCCAGATGTCCCAGAGATAAATACAGCAGTATTTTGAAGCCCCACTTGGAGCTGTTTTCCCTGCAAATTTATAGTTTTGTCTCCATTTTCAGAAAACCCTGTTTTATGTGAAGTATAGCACTCTTGGTAGTTTTTAAGGAGCAAACTCCTCTGGAGTTGCCTATGTAGGCAACAACTCTTATGTAGATTGCACACAAGGGATCTGAAGTTGAAAGGCTCCTTTAAGATGACAAATGGGTTGAAAGTGTTATTGTCTTTGATTGCATGCCTTACATCATCTGTATGTAGGAATAAGAGAGCTATACTTTATCTTTAGCCATTTTATAAATATTTAAGTCCTTATAGTTGCCTAAAGATATTAAAGCATATTTTACAGTAGTTGGAATATAAATATTATATATAGCACAAGATACCAAAGTAGTTTAATGAATTCATAATTTTCTGTTCACTTTTATTGGAATGTGTTTTATGTTCCAAAACTTCCCATTTAAAGAATAAGAGACCATTCTGCTCCCTGACAAGATGTGAGCCAATAGTGGATGTTATCAAGGTTCCTTTAAGTGGTGATATGAGGCTTCAATTAGCAAGAGGAAAGGGAACATGAGTATTAGAATGTACTGCACCAACCTCTGTGTTTTAACTTTAAAAAAAATGTTTTTAAAAAACCCTATGTAAGTCTTTTAAGAAACTGTAAGATGTTTTACGTCTCCCTCTGTGTATTTTCTAAAAGTTCTTAATTGCATAAGAACATGCATCTCTGGATCCAATTATACACGGGGAAATTTTTAAAATTTGAAGTTAATTTTCAAAAATAGCCAACCATAAAATCTTACGATATTAAATGTGCAAAAGGTCTGTTTCATGCCTTTGAATACAAAGGTATGTTGAGGTTATAATTCTAAATCTTTCAAATTCCCATCAAATATAAAAAATTCTTTTTAATATTTCACAGTTTAACTATTTCCCAGTAGGAGTCCATGCTGGGTAATGCTTGCTAATTACCCACAACAAAAGTAGACACACAATGCTGGTAAATTACCTGACCCTTTGCATTTTAATGAGACAACAAGGATTTCGTGAAGTGATGTTGTTTCAGTGGTTAATGGTGTCAGCAATGTTGTAATTGTAGGCTGAGGCACATTAGCTGCACAACCACATGTAGGAAGGGCTTCTCTCAACAGGCCCTTTGGAGAATAGAACAGGGTATTATCATTAAGCCTATGTCGTTTGCATGCTGCTAATCACTTACTTTATTATCTTGTGTATCCATTGTCTTTCTTTAATTGCTCTTTAAATGAAAATTAAAAATAGTTCCAATGCCCACGATACTTGTGATAGCATCTTGATTATGAAGATAACTTCAAGAAAATGGAACATATAGATAATGTATTGCAGGAATACAAGATAGTTTGAAAGTTATGTACCACAGCAGGCAGCCTCATGAGCGTAATTCTGGTGTCTTTCTTTGCTTCGCTACGTATTGTTTGCTTAATAAATGGTTATTTATATTCGTAAAGGTGATGGGGTTTTTTCAGAGATCAATGTCACTGGTTTTGCTTTACTGTGGAAGAAGATAAAAAGCACCAATATCTAGCAGACTCTACCAGTCTAACAGCTTTACAGGACAAAGCTAGATTTTTGTTCTTTCCAGTTAAATCCTAGTCTGTGATATCCAGTGCAGAAAAGCAGAATATATCACCTTCTAATGATTTGGAGAACTTCGACAGCTTCAGGATAAAATTTACAAAATTCTTGGCATTGTCTTTTCAAGACAGACTTGTTGATGTAAGTTTGACATGGTTAAATATGAGGCAGCCCAGACTTCCCATAGTAGGCATTCTCTAAAATCTTATTAGCTTCTGGTTATCAAGAACCTGCTAGTTCTTCCAGCATCTGCAGAATGGGATATTCAGGCTGACTTGCGGCACAGCTTTCCATGGAGAATCAATACTACTGTGCTCCTAATAATGTACTTTTGCAGCTTTTCAACATCTGAACAAACCAAACCTGAAAAAGTAAATTATGGACTTTATATATAGTATGGTAGGAATTTTTGTTGAAGAACTTTTGAACTAGTTCTTGTAATTTATTTTTATTCAGTACACCCCAATAAGATTGTGGCTAATGGGAATTTTTGTACTGGCTTATTTAGACACAAGATTAAGATCTTATAAAGTGTCTGTAATGTCATAGCAATATGCAATCTTTTGCAAACTTTCTTTAGAACTTTCAAGTAGATCCTGTGAAAATATAATAGACATTTCACCTTTCATATTGATTTGTAGTTTAGTTGTTTGTTTAAATTTTCTATTCAACTTTAATTGTCAAATACTCTAAATACTCATTTAGGAGCATGATTACTGGTTAGTAGTGAGAGGAAAAGTATCCCTACAGGGTAACAACATATATATTTTCTAAGTTTGACAGAGTTTTTTTCTTAAATGCGTAGACAGGGTTATGGTATGATTGGATGGCCACATAAGGTTTCCTAAGTTCCTGCCAGCCTGCATCTTCTGTGACTTAGAAATGAATCTCCAAGTGAGGGCAAAGAGTTTTCAGTATGTCTGTACTGTGACTGGATACCAGAGTATACATTTTATGATTGTCATTTAATTTTCACTACTTAAAGAATACCACTTTACGCTTTACTGTTATCACTGTCTTTACGAGCTTGTTTGCTAGGGTAATGGGTTTCCGATCCCATATAAATAAAATAAATAGGGAGCTGGTGTGGAGACACTTCTGCTGATACTTTTTTAAATATAAAAAGACATTTGAGCTGTCAGAAGTAAGTAAAACTCTCATGGATTTTAGCAAAAACTCTGATAAAATAATGAGTCATTCTGTCATGATAAGGAATTTGTTTTCTTTTTAAGATTAATGTTTGTAAGAGGAGAAAGACAGTGAGCCAAAAGAGTGCAAATTAGCGGTGGAAGTTTCATCTTAAGAGCAGGCTGTACCTCACTGGTTTTGTGAATACCTTTCCCTTTTTCTGATATATTTGAGCAAATTATCTATTTATTTACACTGCTGACTGCTTTGGATACTGTTTCTCCTAGAATAGCTATCAGAGGCATAAATTGCTCTCTGAATTCTTGATTCTGACTGAAGTAGGGGTTCCCATGCTTTAGTGATACCAGTGGGATCTCTGCTGTTCTTCAGGCAGTTTTGTTGGCACAGCCTTAGGTGTTATCAGTAGCTAATAATTGCTACTGGTACATAACTCAAGAATACTGAGTTAGAGAGCTACTTCAGATTCATCATGATTCCACAACTGTGCAATTTGTATTTGGATTTTTTTAAATGGTGAAAAAAAAAGAAAAACAGGAGTAGAAGGAAAAGGCGGTGTATGATTTATTGTGCTTTCCAAGGGAAAGTTGGTTCAGTTAGTGTTCTACAGACTGGCATAGTTAAAATCAACCTGATACTCATTTTCATACATGATATCTCAAAGATGTCTTTAACAGACATACCATGCTGAAGTTGAGTGCTACAAAAGGCAGTGTTTGAATGACAAAGACTGATTCCGCCCCTCTCCCCCCATTTATGATGGTCAGTTTGAAGTCCTGGTAAAAAAAATTTGGCTTGCAGAAAACCTTTGTAGTGGTATGCTGAAAGCTTGAGTGCCAAAATTAAACCCTGTGTTAAAGCCTCTTTTAAAGAAAATATATTCACACATGAACACAGGATTCGTGTTTCTTCACTATGAGCATTTAATAAATCCCTGAAATTTTTAAAATACAAGTTTTTTAATTGTTTTTTTTAATGACCTGCATACTGGCACTTGGCTATGTGCCTAAGACAAGCTGTCCACTAAAAGGTTCTCTAGGATTTAGTGAAATCTGGCAGGACAGGATATGTGCACAATGTGCTCTTGAGTCAGCAGGCTTTGAAGAGTTGCATTTTACAATCTAGAGTAATACAGGAGAAGAGCTTTTGTATACATGCAAATAGATTAGACTGCAGGAAATATGCAGGAGTGCTATGAAGCATACCTGCCAGATAAAGTAGAGGTGGTCTTGATCTGAATCCAACCTGTGTCAAAGCTCAGCTCTGGGAATTTAGTTTAGATTTCTTTGATAAAATGGGGCTTTAGCCTTCACAGTTCAATCTTTGATCCCCAAGACAGCCTTGAATGTGGGATTTAGTTTTGACCCAGCCTATAAAGAAATTAATGATATTTTACCATAGGTTTCCAGCTCAGTTCCAGCTTGAGTAATTTGCAACTCTGCTGGCACTGTTTAGCCCACACAGACCATGAAGTTGACCGTAAGTAAGTCCAAGTTGATGGAAAAACAATATTGCTAGAACAGAGTGACAGATGTTGATTATCACAAAATGTCTGTTTAAGCATTTTATATGTATCCATTTCCTCACTGCAAACACCTGAAATTTTCGTAGAAGTTACAAGGTAATTGTACTTAAAGATGTGGAATCGTCTGCTAAAGAAATTGTCAGAATACATATTGCAAAAAATGACTGCTGTCGTTATTACTGTTGCTGCTCAGGGGAGCTATTCAGATGCCTCATTTATTGGAGCTTAATAGATTAAAAGTCCAAATTGAGTCTCATGTTATAAACCTAATCAAATTCTAATCTGCATAATTTCCCCATAAGCAGCAATGGGAAATTTGTTTAATTTATATTTCAGTAGTTGCCAATCATACGTTGGACAACATTCTTACTTTTATTTTTCAAAATATTTTAATTGATTACTTGCTATGATATCTGACTTTGCTCTTCCTTTTACACTAAGGAAAAATACACTTTTTTTGATATAATGACATAAATATAGAGTCTTGCCTAACATGCCAATACATCACTTTTAGTGGTGAGTTTTCCATTTTGTTTCTAGTTATTGAATACATGTCTCTCTAAACTAGGCAATACAGCTTAATTTATTTGATAATTTTTATTCAGCATATTTATTTTTGCCTGAGGTCTAAATATGCAGGGTTGATTAATGATTAAACTAAAAAGACTTTGGCATCGTTACATACTAAATCATTTTAGCTGCAAACCTGTGCTATGGTTAGATGCTACCAATGTTGTGCCCTAGAAGCACCTAGTGTGGAAAACTATTAAATGGTAAATGGAGAGAAGGAACAATTAAAAAATAAAGTTTGTAAGGAAAGTAGCTAAAAAAAGGAAATTTAATTTTGTTTACTGTGTAGAGAAAGAGAGTTTCCATTCCGGCAGACTTGAGGGAATTGCTACGGCTAGTAACTATGTATTGTCTTCTTAGGGTGAGGAAAAGAGCAAGGAGTGAACATCAAGGCTATGCTCTGCAAAGCTTTAGTAAAGAAAGGCCATTTGTTATGGTAGTTTTGGATTGTGTGAGCTTGTGGTGAACCTTGGCAGAGCTAAGATTTGGGTAATTGTCACATAGGGTTTTGTGATGGGAAAAAATTCCTACAAAGCCAACAAAAAAAACCAGGCAGTTTCAGGTGGACTTCATTGCTTTGGGGTGTGCATGATAGTGAAACTCAAAATGGCACTTAAACTGGGAAAAGATTTATATAAGTACCTGTGAGCAAACCCCTCTAAGTTATACATGATTCTGCCCTAGGCTTAAAATATTACGCTTTTCTAATATATTATGCTGTTCACAATTGAAATGGAATCAATGTGGTGTGATTCAATGCTAGACCTCAAGATGATGAAACTCCAATCCTTCTCTTGATCTTTGTTTTTACAGCTTAATCCTACCTTGTTAGAGCAGCCCAAGAACCAGCAGACCTATTAATCATTTTCACTTTGAGCACATGGGGCCAGTAACTCATCCAGGAATGGATCTCACACTTTGGGGAGCGGAAACTAACATTGATCCTGCTGCCCTCTGCTTCCATTAGAGCTTTGATTTGGACATTTTCACCATGGGTTTCTGTAATTCAGCAGTAAGGGAACGAAGGGACGTTAGAAAAGAGCCCTTTGTTGGCAGGAAGGTGGCAGCTTGTTCTCTGTGGCATCGTCTCTTGGAGCTCAAAGCTCCAGGAATTGTTCCAGTCCCAAAGCATTGGAGGGATGCTAAAGCTGAGAAAGCTGTCCTTCTTCAGCCTCCACTCTCTGTAGATTTACCTGTGTTTGGGCCTGGAGCATCTCTGAAGGTGCTGCAGTCCCTGAGAGAGCTGGGAGCTTATGCTGTCACATCTGGTCTTCACATTCCTCTCCTTTTCCAGACCTTTAGTGATAATCTCTAAGAGATTATTAGATCTTCAGCACAAATCGCAGTAAAAGTCAGAACTGAAGCCAGAATTCAGGATTTCCAGGTTCTCAGGCCAAACTACAACACTCTGTCTCAGACCACATGGGACACTGAAGCTAGAATTGTTTCTAAATTGAATGGCTGTAACAGATTCCCATGAATGTCAGCAGCTCTTTAGCTGCATGACTGCTGCTGAACTTTCCAGGTATACCCAAGGGGCCGTACTTTGGAGAATAACAGCTATAGTCTATCATTCAATTGAATTCACAGGAATATTAATGTCATTGTCAGCAAACAGTAGCAAAGGGATATAACTGTGAGGTCCTTTCTGAGAATTATTTCTTTTTGGCTGGCTCTGCTTAATGAAAATGCTTGTCCCATATTTCTGCATGATAACTTGTCGGGGGTGTGTTTGGCAGCTCACCATTTATGTGTTATTCATATATGCTCAAAGTATTATTGTTTCATATTCCTTAGGTGATCCAGAGGTAGCTAATAGTATATATGCTTTTTAAATTATATTTTTGAGGACTTTAGTGCATATATCACCCAGTGAATCCCATGTCATCTTTCCCTAAAATAGCATTATTTAAAGGGAACTATCAATTTACAAGGTATTTTAATAACAAAGCCACAACCTTTAGGTCTGCCAAGTGGATTTTCAGTTTGGGAAAGTGCCTTCTGCCTGCATGGAATTCCATTTTAGTAAAACACACATCTTTAAAAAGGAAGGGATGCAAAGAAGAAAGGGCAGAGGAAAAGGGGAAGAGAATTATAAAGGATCCATTATAATCCTTAGGAACAGAAGATATCTTATAAATGTAGCATAAAAATCCATTTTGAGAATATGCCCATCTGGGTCTTGGTGGTCAGTGGAACAGAAGCAGTGCATATCCACAAGACAAATTTCCCTCTGCATTAAAACCCCAGTGAACCTGTATTGGTCCCCTCAGCAGGCTTAAAGATTGTATTTACTGCTATGAAGGGCAAACCTTCCTGCATTGTGTGGGACATTATTCAGTCAAGTGAACTGCAAAGAAACAGAAATCAGTGGTTTATGGCCAGCACAATCAGCAGATCATTTGGCCAGTGGACCAGTTGCTCCAACACATACGCAGGACAAAATTGGTGGTGCTTTCAGTGGGAAGAAGGCATGTTTAGCCATTCCAGCATTCCTTAATTTGGAACTTAATCACAGTGCCACTGTGGCTCTCAGAACACCTGCACGTTACTGCTGAGCTGCCACAGTTAGTGCCTCCCTGGAAGGAGCAGGGGTCAGCCTGGCTCAAGAGGCACCGAGCTCTTGAGCCCATTGCCGCTCATCCCTTTGTAGGTGGCATTTAACAAGGGACAGTGAGGTTTTATAGCCACCTGGCCATGCTGAGCTCTGAGCAGAGGAGCACCTGCCTCCCCAGTAACTTTTGGTTAAAAGAGCTTGCCTCCTGTTAGGGAGGAAGTTTTCTGTGTTCTCTTTCAACAAAGATGAGAACATCTTTAAAACTTAGATTTTTGCCTCCAATGCAATCGATTGGTTTTTACTTACTTCTGGGAGCAGTAGTATCTTAGAGGGAGCTGGGAAATGCTCTTTGCTCAGAATCAAGACATTGAAGCAGGAGATTTCTGCAGAGAACTGCTGGAAGCTCAAACTCCTCCATAGCAGGTAGCTGAGTTAGAGCATGGGAATCCCTGCCTCTCAAAGAGGGACAGTGCTGCCAGGAAGGAAGCAGTGACTGCTGACTGCCAGGCCTCACCGATTTGGAGCACGTCAGGAGCCCAAAACCTGTGTTCCCCTCAGAACCAAGATATACTTAATCCACTGCTTGGCAGCATCTTGTTTCAGAGACAGATGGGAGTGGGCTGCATCCTATTGAAGCTTCCTCAGTTTGGTAAGGGAGACCTCACTACTCTCCAACTACCTGAAAGGAGGTTGTAGTGAGGTGGGGGTTGGTCTCTTTTCCCTGGTAACAAGTGAAAGGACTAAAGGAAGTGGCCTCAAGTTGTGCCAGGAGAGTTTTAGATTGGATATTGGGGAAAATTTCTTCACTAAAAGGGTTGTCAAGCATTGGAGCAAGCTGCCCAGGGAAGTGTTGGAGTCACCATCCCTGGAGGTGTTTAGGAGCCGTTCAGATGTGACACTTGGTGGCATGGTTTAGTGGTGGACTTGGCAGTGCTGGGTTAGTGGTTGGACTTGATGATTTTAAAGGTCACTTCCAAGCTGAATGTTTCTATGACCCTGAGTTGTGGTGATTATCACTATTACCAATGGTGGTGGGTTGACTGTGACCAACAGCTAATTCCCACAGTGAGAAAAAAAGCTCATGGCCTGCAGTAAAGCCAGTTTAGTAAGTGAGAAAAACAGAGAGCCACGAAAGAGCTAAACTCAAGTGATACAAACACACCCAGGACAGCAGTTTAGTACCAGATGAGGTGACTGCTGGAACTGATACGATTTTGCTGTACCTTACCTCCTAACTGTTGGCAAAGAGAATTCCCTTCCCCAAAGTCCCCCCACTGTCACTGCATTTCCTTCCACAGGGACTGTGCTCAGGCTTGCACAGGCACGTGAGTTTTACTGTAGAGGTTGATCTGTTAAGCACTTGTAGCCAGAGCTCCCTCAGTTGTTTGTTGAACAAGGAGACGCTGTGTTGGTAAGATCACAACTATCAGCCCTGTTTTACGATTTTTATGAGCATTAATGGAACAAGGTTTGGGGACTGAAGGAGAAAATGGAATATGAAAAGGAAAATGAAAAGAGGCTGTGAGGAAAGCATGTCATTTCTAAATGAATGCTCCGTGCAGAGGAATTGAATCTTTTCACAGCTGAAAATGGATCTTAAATCTGATGCCTTAGCTTGTTTCAGCTTCTGTAATGAAATAGAGTTTTCCTAATACCCTGTGACCTGAATTTCTCCCTGCTTTATGGGTGCTGTTCCTTGACGTACAAACCTGTATTTTCTCAAGTCAGCATTTGATGATGGATGTCAAAATACAGGTCATGTATTATGCATATAGCATTACCGATTTAAGGTGTTTACTTGTCAAGTTGAAGAAATTCAAAAATGTCACATTCACTGAATCTGCACAGCTGTCACTTGTAGTTTTTCATGCCTTTAAATGAAAGTTCTGATAAAGCAGGTTAGTTTCCTGCACTTTTTTTTTTCTTTTTTTCTTTGGTTCTCTCTTCTGGAAGAAAAAAATAGACAGCCTATGTATGGAAATTACTTTGTGACTTGGGAGCAGGAATGTGTCTTGAAGGTGTTCAATGCCTTGTGACTCCAAACATGAACACGCATAATCCCCAAATAGACCGGTTTTCCTTTTCCTGAAAATATTCCAAGATTTTTATATTTCTTCAAAGTAAATTTCTAGAAGCGTCTGGATTAAATACGAGCAAGGAAATTAAGTTAAAATATCAGATACTTCTCACATCTTTTAGGATGGTGGGATGAAAAATATTAATGCGTGAGTCTATTTTTCATTCAAGGAGAAAACAAAATCCCTTTTACATGCTTCCTGCATTTCAGACTGAATGCACTATGTGTGCAGTGTGCAATTACAGAGCTTCTGACAGTCTGTGTCTAACAAAAATGCCACATTTACCTCAATCTTCTGACACCATTCTAGGAAGACAAATATTCTAAGGGTTAGAGAGGTGGCTCCAAATGGGCTTCGATGGAGAGTGTGCATGTGCGTGGCTCTGTGTGTGTGCACATTGCGCTGGAGGGGAGGCAAGAAGAGCTCACACATTTAGATGACTTGAACTGACTTACTTCAATTTGCTTTTAACTGGTAGGGAAATACTGATGGGCTCCTTCCATCCGAAGGGCCCGATTCACTAAGAGGTAGTTTGAGAAGTGCATCCTGAGATGGGGGGAAGAAAGGCTGCAGGAAAATGGGAGGAGCAGAGCCTCTAGGGGTACTCCCAACAGTACAGCCCTGAGAGTGCATGAGAACAATATTAGTTTTATTTACTTTTAGATAAGGGAGCATGAAAAGTCTTGCTGTTGCCATTTTGACTTGTAATTCAGTCGAGGACCCAGCTGGGCCTGCCACCGTAATTGCTCACAGAGTCTGCAGCTACTTGAGCTTTTTCTAATGTAACAAAGGCCATGTCGTGCATTTCCTAACAGAATGTATTCCGTAACAAAAAGTAAGACTTAAAACACTGGATCCTGCTGCAAAAGGAGGTGTCACACTAATACCCACCTGCCCTCAATAGGATTTCCTCCCTTTGGAGTCCCACTTTAATTTTCCTGCTGTTGTGAGAGTGTCAGTGTTCCCTGTAACTTATGAGGTGGTGACTGAAGGACCTCTGTCAGACTCACTTGGTGAGCCTGAGGAATCTCAGGCTCTGCCATGAAGAGGTAAACATTCAAAGAGCCAAAACAGCTCTCAGTCATAGTGCCAGAGACAAGGAAACATCTGCAAACCGAGACTGGCTGGGACTGCAGCTCACTGTCTCCAAGCTGGTCTTCCTGAGTTCAGCACAGCAGGTGGTATTAAATGACTGACTGTTAACATTTCCGATTGCCTCTGAGAAATCTGCTTTCTAAAGATTTTTTATTCACTGGTAATATTATATAGAATTGCTTACTGACTTAGGTTTGTCTGTGACGATGATTTTGTCTTGCAAGCCTGTTGAAGATATCATATCCACTTCTTTTCTCCTGAGGAGTTTATTCACAGACTTTTCACTCCCTTTTTAAGCTATCCAGTTTGTACAATCACCATGTTGCATCTAGTTTTCTTGTGATAGAGGGAAATTCATGCCCATACCTTCTTCAGAGCTAAGAAAGTCTCTTCCCAGTGATTCTAGTTTTCTTACCTGTGTATTCTGTATGTGATACAGACAAAACATAGGGATAGATGAATAGGAAGAGAAAATTAAATCCCATTAAATCAAGAAGCCCAGATCTAGTGGTCCTTGTAGTTTAGGGGCAGTATAAAAGTGATGTAATTATTGCTGGAAAAGACCCATAAATCCTTAATATAAAACCAGTATGATATGCTAACAACTACAATTTAGTTTAGAGATTCCCTGATTTGTAAATTGGTCCCCAAATTGAAGAAAGAGAAGGTAGGTAATATCCTATCATCTTCTCCTGAATTCAGTAACAGGTGAATGTATCAATGAATTTAATGGAGTGGAACAGTTTCCACACTGCAAGAAGATAGTAAAGTTAAACCAGGAATTAATTTGGCTGTGATTAGAGTAGAATAAGTATATGGAGAATTCAGAACTAGTGACAGAGGACCAGAAGTGTGTCCCTGGATGTCAGATGTGTAGTCAAAGAACTTGGGAATAATATGGCAAAGAAAAAGATCTTTTTTAAAAAAGTGTGGTTTAAAGTGAGTTTGGCTGAATCCTATTCCTAGCATACAAACATTTGCCTAAAAATGCTGCCTTGACATTGGTCTCCATGAAACCATAAAGTCAATTTCTAGCTTCACCATCACTTCTGCAATGGCATTAAAGGAGCATTCCCATGGTTTCTGTAGCTTTACTGGACAAGGGAGATGAAATGCATTAGTCCCAATGGTGAATTTCCAGTTCTGCTATTGCATGGGCTTTTGTATACTTATTTTTCAGTACTTACAATCAAACTCAAAAAGGTTTGCCTGGGTATTTTGTTTAAAGAAAAAAGAAACATAGATTAAAAATGCTCAATGTCAGGAGCTTCATTTCAAACTGTAGATAATCTGGCTAAAAACAGTCTTTTTCGAAGATTAATATTGCGGATCTCCAGGTTTAGTTTTTTCTGTGAGTGCCTTCCAATGCCTTTCCTCTCCTACCTTTGTTTCCTTCACATCGTCACTCTTTCCAGTTCTCGTCAAGCAATCCTCTTACATACCATTTGAAAACCTGCATCTTTTTCCTTCCATTCTATCTTTTTGTCTGTTAGAATGAACCCTTCCATCCCAGTATTCCTCCAATTGTAATCCTCATAGAAATGCATATTATAAATGGTACACATGAAAATTACAAAAACCCTACCAGGTGTGGGTGGTATTGCTCCTGGAAAACAGTTAGATAATTTTAAATCTTGATTTCTGAGCAAACCTAAAACTGGCTAATGGACGCAATTTGCTTCTCATGGTTGTACTACCATTTACAAGCAGTGCTCTTTAAAATTTTAATTGCTGTTTAAGGAAAGGTGTTTGTTTTGGGATTCTTTTGTGTAGTTTCTCCTCTGCAAACTTTCTCTATTTTTCTCTCTTCTTTTTTTTTTTTTTCCTTTTTTTTTTTTTCTTTTAGGCTTTACACCCCCTGGGATGGATAGGTCGTCTCCAGACAACAGTCCAGTCCATGGCCTTTTACGTCAACCCTCCATTACAACAGGAGCCAACATCCCTATTATAACAGAGCTAGGTAAGAAAAGCTATCATTTATCCTTTTATGTACATTCCCATGTCTTTTTCCTACTTTCCTTGTTATGCAGATACAGAAAAATTACTCATACTGTATCTTACACTGTTATGTTTTCTGTTTTAATAACTGCTTTGAATTACTCTCTCTAAAGAAAGTTTAGTAACAGTTGGTTCACTTTATTTGAATAACTGAAATACATTTCTCTCCTTTGGGTTTTCTCCATTTTCTTAAATAAATATTCTATCAGATAAGATGCTTTTTGCATGGTGTAACAAACAAGCAGGGGTCTTTGGGCTAAGGTTAGAAAAGGAAAAAGGCCACAGTAAGTTTAAGCAGATATTTCCTGTGCATTTAATCAATTGTAAGAGGCCATTTGTTTATTTCTTCATGGTCCAAAACTGTTTAATCATGTGTAACCAAACTCTGTATAATAGTATGAGATATTTCACTCCTGAGAATACGATGATGGTAGGTAACTAGGCTCTGATTTCCACTCTAGCTGTGGGTATTTATGTTGTCAAGTGGTGTGATGTGAAGTGCAGAAGCTGTTCTGTTTTTTTCATGGCAAATACAAACTTGATTTGTGGTCCTTTGTCCTTTTGTTTTCTTTTTCAGTTTTATTTTTAGAGCCTTACCTGTCTTTTTCCCTTACTTTATTCTCTTTCTGTACTTTCTTTTCCCCCTAAATACTTTACTTACTAGCTAAGCCTGGCAAACTTCTGCCTTTGGTTTCAATCAGTCAGGAAAAAAACAGTGGAACCCACATTCTAATGATAACTGAACTGGGTAAGAAGTGCCTTTTTCCTTCACATCACTGTCTTATTTTCTGTTGTTGTTGTTCTTACTGTCATCAGCTTTTCCTTTATTTATCTGGCTGTATCAGAGGGGCTACCCTCATGGCACTGCTTTGAATGTGTTTTATTTGTGGTTCTGGTTGAAATTGACTGTCTTGTTCTGGTCTTTCTTAATGATTTTTTTTTCACGCAGCATCAGTAAACCTTTGATCACACTCGTCTGACCTGCCGGCTGTTTTCATAGCACCTCCTCACCAACTCATTTTTTTTGGCCTGAGTCCCCACCTCCCTGGCCCTCGCTCTCCTACACCAATTTTTCTCTCCTATTCTCTCTTCTTTCTCTTTCTTTTTTGTTACTTCAGCCTGTTGTCAGTTTGGTGGACATGCCTTAGCAGCTCTCACAGGAAGCCCAAGAAGAAGTAAAAGATACCAGGAAAAAAAAAACCCAAGCATCATACTTTCCCTCAAGCTATTTTTTTGTTTATTTTGTAGAGTAGGCTTTTTCTCAGAGGCTCAGGTTTTGAAGCTGTAGAGGAGCAGCCAAGCTTCTGCGTGGTTCCCTCTCACCACAGAATGCTCTCAGCAGCCTTTGGAGCAGCGTTTGATGAGCTTTTCCCCATGGCACAGCACCGCCCGTTGGACCCCAGCTCACCTGGCCTGCAAATCCAGGGTGTAACTTGCGTTAGGAAGATAAAGACACCGAGAATAGACACACAGCTGCAGAATTCACATGACATTTGTGGTACCTCAGGAGCTGACCCCACGCATGGCTAGCAGGGTGTCTCTGTCAGGGGTTAGTCTGACAGGTGAAAGTGGAGGAAGAATGCTGCTGTCAAGAGTGCCTACTCTCAACTGGCAAATTAAACTATGGTACAAGCTTTTCAAAAAGGACACTTTGAAATGATGCAGCAGGCTTTCAAATACTATATTGCTCAAGGTTCTGGAGAATAAATTGATAGGTATTGTACTAAAGAAAGCAGTATTGTGGATATTGGTGTTTTCTTGGATGAAATTCTTCTGATTCCCAGGGCAGAACATTTCTCTTTTATAGTACTAAGGTGTTATGTTTTAACAGTTACATCAGGGAGTGCAAAGGCAAGAATTTTAAATTCTGTCCTCATCCCGTTTAGACAGCTATCATGAGGCTTTATCTGTAGTAATTCATGTTTTGTAAGCTAAGCATAGGAAGCGCAGTCGTATATAGAATTTGGAAAAGGAGTGGATGTGAAAGCAAACTGCATGGGAAGGAATGAAACTGTATGAGAAGGAAGATCAGAATAGCAGGCAGAAGAATTTCTGACTTAAGAAGTCCAGAGCTGAAATCTGATCAAGTTAACAGCAGCTCTCACATTATTTTCAAAGTTTGCTGGGTTGGCTCAGGAGATGTGTTCACATGGGGAATAGGGACATACTCATTGTGTGCAGTTTCAAATGCTCAAAAAGTTTTTCATTTCCCTTTCTTGCATGGGAACTGAAATTAATTTGTCATTTAGTAAGTTGAAGGGTATTTCAATGGCATAGCTAAGCAGTCTGTGCTTTCATGCCTGAGGGAGACTAATATGGAAATGAAATATTTCATGAAATATGATCCACTTGATACACTGATCTCAAGGAAACAACTATTTTTAGTTGAAATGAGTTGGAGGCAGAGAGCTTAACTGTGACAATGAAATGCCAGAGAAAGTCAAAATGACAAATACTACTTTATTTGGGCTTTTTCTCCAAACAGCCTGATGTAGATTCTTTTTCACACTGGCTAATGTAGAATTTGTGGCTGAGAAAGTGAAGTTATAGAGACAAATATTTGAACAAAAGGCAGTGCTGCAAGAGAAGAACTGCTCATTCATTCAGATGGATGCATGTTAAAGGGACAGTTTATCCTCTTTTGAGCCGTAAGTGCATTAACACCACTCCAGTAGGAATCACAGCAGCACATCTAACAGATGCCTGTGGGCTATATCAGAGTTTTATTGACAGCCTTTATTTTACAACAGGGTTCTAACTTTGTATCTTGCGATAGCATTCCACAGTATATGCACACAGCCTCAGCCACTGTACCCCACCAATATACCGAGATTGTCTCAATATAGGAGAGCATAATGTGTCTCATTTTGAGTGCAGGCAGCTGGTGCCACGAAGCTACTTTACAGCAAAGGGATAGTCACCTGCCAAGAACAGGAGTGTCACCTCTTACGAGCAAGATAAGGAGCAACAGATTTTTAAATGCACATTTTCACATCCATCTTGATTTCATTTTCAGTGACGTCAAAGACACAAGTCTGTGTTTCCAGACATATGCTGTTTCTTTTTCTTTGACTGTGTGATGTGTAAGGTCACATGCTGGTGACCCAGAAACACCTTTCAATTTTACTCAGTATTATTATTGTTATTTTCAGTAAATGATTCAAATGTTCAGTTCTTGGACCAAGATGATGATGATGATCCAGACACAGAACTGTATCTGACGCAGCCCTTTGCATGTGGAACTGCATTTGCTGTCAGTGTGCTGGACTCTCTCATGAGCGCAGTAAGCAAACAAACCCTTTTCATTCCCTTCTATCAGACTTGTGAAAGTGTGGAAGTGTAGAATCTTTTCCACAGGTAGGCAGGAGAAGATGCTTTTTTCTTAGATGCCAAGAGAATTTCAGAACCGAAACTAGGTTATTTCCTTAGTTGGACACGGAGACCTTAACTGAGGTATCTAGGACTTCCATGAGTCCACAATTTTATGAGGAAACGGTCTCATGGCAGGTTTTAAGGATAATGTTTTCCAAAAAAAGTTGTCTCTGTCTCCTGAAACCCAGGCCCAAATTCAGTGTTTCAGTCCCTACGCTCACCATTCTTGTCAGACAGCATCAACTGTGTTTTGAGCTTTTAATTTCCTGTAGCTACAAGCAATGCTCTGAGTATGAGTGCTGGGGGACACTGATAAAACTATGAAAGCCATTGTACACATCTCATGAACTCTACTTGTGTGAAGAGAGGTTATCCTCTCTTTTTTATAGGAGTTTTCTTGTGAATCAAAACTTCGGTGCATGCCAGAAACTACAGATGGTGGCCTTTGGTTGTGTCTACATTGGGGCTTTTGGTTTGCAGCCATAGCTCAGTTCTGAAGCAAACGCCTCAGTCACGCTCCTTTTCATCCTTCTCTTCTTGGCTAAGGACCAGGTCATGCTTTGTGTGAGCTACACTTCTTTCGGAGGGACCTTAAATTCTCTTGGATAAAGCAAGGACATAGTCATTTTAAAATCCGAGCATGGGCTTTCTGAGTTCCCTGGGGAACAAAGTTCCATAGTGCTGGGAGTGATCTGTTGTAAACCCCAAGTAACACTATATATGAGCAGATGAGTTTCTTTGAAGGAGCAAGTTTGACCTTCACCTAAATTCAGAATGAAACTTCTTGCTTTTAAGAACAATTCATAGTGATTTTTATTATTTTGTTTGTATTTCATATTTATGTATCTGTATTTTGTAATTTTCCCTGCTATATTTTTCATATGCTTCATCCACAGATAAATAATATGAGTCTACACTGGTAAAATTTTATTCTAATGCAGCCTAAGAGTTTTCGATAACCTCAGAAAATGCTTTTCTTGAAAGCTATTTACAATATTTTGTTGATGTGACAAATTCAGAAAACCTAAGCAAGCACTCTTAAACTCTGTACCTTCTCTAATTAAAATCTCTATCTATAAAATATTTAGCATACTCACATTATAAATGGGAATAATTTAACATGAAGCTTCCAAATGTTACTTAGAGCTGTTTATCTACTCCCATTATTATCTAAGTCAATGTCTCTGAATGTATTGTTCAGTAGGGCACTTCAAAATATAAAAAAAAAAGTAGAGTTAATCCTTCTGGTTGCCACAGGCATTGCCACGGAATGAGAGCAAGATGTTGTGGACGTCATTACTTTCTTGTGCAAAGGTGTCTTAAGTAAATAATAGCAATGTAATGAAAACCAGGTACAGCATGCCTGTTCAGACATTCTGATATTTTTAGTTATTGCTAATTTTTATTAACTCCTAGTTTTGGACAACATGCCCCTCTGTTTCTGCAGTTCCTTTCTATAACAGTCTTTTTTCTAAACATTTTCACATCTAAGTGGTCATATTATGTGTCAGGGACAGTGCAGCCTGAAGCCAAAGAAATGTGATAACAAGAGTAGAAAATTCTCTGCTTAGAAGAATACTAATCAAGAAGACAAGCCAAGGATTCAGTCAGTTAGAATTGTTCACTATCCTGTCTTTTCTTTCACCAGTTTTCTGATCAGTGGCAGTGTTATTTTCTCTTTTATTCCTCAAAGGCCCAGTAAAGAGTTGGAAAAGTACAATTCTTCCTGCCCCTTCAGAAAGTGTAAAATCTGTGAGATGTTTTCCTTTTACTATCCATATTCTCATGGGGAAGGTGTGTTCTCCTTCACTTCTTCTCCAAGGAAAGGAGTGTTTCTCACACAAACTAATCTATTTGCACTATATTATCTCTTACTTCTTCTTTTTTTTTTTTTTTTTTTTTTTTTAGAGTACACTGGCATTTAGCAAACAGCTTCTATTTAATGTGTCTAACTTCATACTTGCCAGTATGGGCAAACTGAGCCCCAAATCCTAGCTAAATTGTGAGATCTGCAGCCATGGTTTCATCTTATTAATTGCACAGGAATTCTGTAACAAGTCTATAATGTGCACTGTGCTGTCCTTTGCCAGCTCACTTGGACACAAGTATATAGTTCATTATTCCTTCTACTTAGTGATCCAGGGGGTTTTATTGCTTATTTTTATAGGAAAATTCCAATTTAAAATCTCAATTGGTACCTCTGTAATGAAAATTCTTTATATAGTCTACAGTGCAAATGTGCAATGCATGAACTGCTCCTTTAAGAATGAATCTATTCTCAGAGTGGTGGTGTTTTGTAGTAAAACGTGTGTAAGAAACGTAGAAAGTAGACTAATACCCATACATACAGTATTATTTCTGATCTGTGGGTAATTTCAAACATGCATATAGATGTATGTATGTAGAAAAAGAGCTAAAAAATCTATTTCAAATAATTTGCTAAAGGGTATAAATAATACACGTTGTCAATCTCAAGGCAGCACCACTTCTGGAAAGCAGAGCATGTTTTCATCACCAAGTGAAATGTAACCAAAAAGTGTGGGATTGGAAGCCTCTTTTAGATTATGTGACTGATTTTTAAAAATCTTATCTTCAGCTATAGAAAAGTTGCATCACATAGGATAGTCTAAGAGGAGCAAATTTTTGAGCAGAAGCACTTTTTTTTCTTTCTTGGTCTTGCTGAGATAGTTATTCCATAAAATCCTGGACATGCAAGGAAAGCAGTGCCTTCAAAGGACACACAGCGCCTTCAAAGGTTTGAGCAGTTGGCCTGAGAGCCAAAGCTTCCCTGTTACTTCTTTTGGCACTGAATGGAAGAAAATAGTTAAAACAGTTTAAAATAACTTTTCATTATATCCCTTGCTCAAGAGTTCTCCCTGAGGTATCCTCACAGCCTTATTTATAGAGAAATAGACTGTTCTAATCTTTGATATGGACATTTTGAAACACAAGATTATTTTTCATGCAAGTCTGTTCAGAGGATTAGCAAGCAGCATCTTGTAACTTAAAGGGTCCCAAACTTCTCTAAAATTTGGACAATAGTTTGAGAATTAGTAGATTTTCAAATGGTGAAATGCTGTTATTTATTTTCTGCTGTTGATTCTGTCTCAAAGCCCTTTTGTTACTGGTATGAATTACTGATGTCAGCTCAGTCATTCCTCAGGTTTGGATATATATTATTCCTCCAACTGAAAAACAAAAGCAAGTTAAAATACTTGTTTGAAAGTGAGGTTAAAAACTGCATGTAGTGGAGGAGTTTTCTTAAAAGAAATACTTAAAAAAACCCACTAACAAACACAAAAAAGGCAGATATTACTTGAAAAATGATAATTTTAGTGTAATTATAAATGAAAGGCAAAGTGCTGTTAAAGTTAAAGCAATATTATTAAAATATGTGCTAATTTTCAGTTAAATTTTCTGTAGAAGACCAATTTGTTTACAAGACATGACAGCATTAACTGCAAAACATAAGCACTCTGGTAATTATACTTTAAAAAATGATTGAACAAATGGGAAAGCACCCCTGAAACATTTGGAAGAGCTGCACTACAATTCTGAAGCAAGGGCTAGGTGGCACTGCTGGCTCAGATATCTGTGCCATGATTTCCTTGCTATTTACCCAGTTTCAGTGTCTGTGATGCATTTCCTTTTTTCTGTGTTTAGACTACACCTATTTCATATTCTCATTCCGGATGCCGATTAAAGCGATATCACACACGTGTCCAGTGTGGGGTTTGGTTAATGACAGTAGCAAACAAGTATTTCTTCAGTTATGATTTTACACTCAACAAAAGGGATTCTTTCCCATCACTGAAAAGTGCCTTGTTACTTTAAGTACAACAGCACCTTTCCAAAGACATTCTGTAGATCAGTTCCTTATAAGTCCTGGCATATCCAGGCCATGTACCCTCCCACAGAGCAAGTAGAAGATCACTCTCAAATTAATTTCAGTGTATTATTATTCCAAAGGAAATGGATATCAGCTAGTTCAGCTTTTCAGTGTTCCCCTAGTTCCAAACTGGCAAGATGTAATGAGGAGTCTGATTTTTGTGACAATCAAAAGCATGGGCAGACAGCTTTTTCTTGAGGAGTATTAAATACGTTAGTACAGGAGGAAGCAACCCTATTTAGCAGAAGGTGACAAGTTACAGCTTACTATTCACCCATCTTTTCTCGCTTATGGTTGGGTGTTTTCTGATCAGACAAAATGCTGCAGCAGTTTGTCCTGCAACTTGGAATCTTTTCTCCCATTGATTGCAAAAAAACCCCCCAAAAAACATCTTTTGGCTGCGCTCATCCATCTGATTAAATGGTGCCATCCACAGCAGTCATGGTGTGAAACCCAAAGGAAGCCATTGTTCCACAATAAATGCTGCCTCTTTTGCTAGTAAGTGTCTTAGCTTTGCCTTAGAAGGATAGCACAGTGGGAAGAGTTGCCAAAGAGGGCAACTCTGATTCTCTTCTCAGGGACATCAAGGAAGAAGTAATTGAAAAATAAACAATCATGCCTGAATGTCTTCTCTCTTTCACAGTGGCAATTCCTATTAAACATCATGTAAGCGCTCCACACTTACATTCCTGCAAGGGGTCACATTGATTTTTCTATATGTTAAGAGAGGTTTGAGTATTACACTTGAATTGTTGCACAGTGTATCCACATATGTAAGAGCTGATTGGAGATTAGCTGTTGTTTTAGACTAGCTGACTCTTCCTGAACCTCTGCTTATGTCAGACTACTCTTTACAGTACACTTTGTAGTTAGAATATGTAGTGCCTTACCCAGGTTGACTTAAAATAATTGGACTCGATGAGATGCAAATATTTGCTTTAGGGCATGTATAACAATAAGAATATGTTCCTCTCGCTTTAATTTAGTCAACAGGTGAATGGCATATATGCCTATGTAAATAACAGAGAGGCTTGAAGTTACGAAACTTCAATGTAAAGTGAAAAACATTGCTGCGTAGAACTCATTTTCTTCTGTTTTATCTGTCAACTCCAGCAAACAATGAAACTGAAGTTTCATTATACAAAGAAAGAATATCAAAGTAACATGGATAGGAAGCCAGTTCTGCTTTTTGATCTCAAGATAAAATATTTCAACCTGTACCTCAGTTTACCCATGTATTAAATACAATTACATTTTATGGATAGAGTAATGAATTTCATTGAAAAGTAGTATTTAAAAAGTCTTATTTTAGACAACAAGCACTGTTTGAGAATTCAGTATTCATTTTTACTTGGTTGGATTACAGACGTTTGTTCTAAGTCCTAAATTCAACAAAATCCAGAAATCCAGTAATGTCAATCCTGTGTACTCTACAGTGAGCTCATTTTCTCCTTTTATGTCTGCTGCACTTGCAAAGCTTCTGAAAACTCAGACATTGGTGACATTATAAGTGACAGTCTTTCCTTTTTTTTATTCTGCCTTTTTTTTGCCCAGTACAATACATTGCAGATGTTTAACTGAGTATGTCTGAACTATACCAGTATACTTTTAAGTGAACTTGAAAGTCATTCATCTGGATTTAAATTAATATTTTAAATACCCATTGTTTGCCTGACAGACCAGCAATGCTACAGATGCTGGCAAAATGTCAGTGTGGAGTAAATCTTCCCTAATAAACCACACTTACCCTATACCCTAGAGTTTTTTAAAAGGACCACCAGGATCCCAAACTCATCATACATTTATCTGGAATGAACTCAAGATGTTTAATTGATACATGCTTATGTCTGAACACTGTCAAGTCTCGTAATAAGATGTTTAGTACAATACATCGGTTAGACTGCTAGAGTCCAGCCACAGTAATAAGTAATGACATTTGCAGCACAAAGGCAGCTCCCCAACGAATTGGTGACAAGAGTAAAAAGGCAATCTAGCCTGTGTAAGCTTTAAATGTGGTCTGAATTTTACAATTACATGTCCTAAAGCCCATTATTAGGCATGAGGGCGATGAGAAGGAAAGCAGTCATTGCATCACTACTAACACCAATTATAGGAAACATAAATCATTCAAATTTTTGTACTTTAATAAAAATCAGCCTGAATTGGTGTTTAAAAGGAAGGATCTAGTATAGGAGCCTAATGGGATAGAAGAAAATAGAGTAATTGGAGGCTGCTGTCTTTTCACTTTCTATATAAAATTATTTGAAGAGACAGCCAAGAACTTTAAACAGCAGAAACCCGGAAAAGTTGTAATTTGGATGTCTTCAGTTGTGACTTTAATGGTGTTTGCTTAAAGAGCTTTCTTTTATCTCTGCAGACATACTTCAATGACAATATCCTCACACTGATACGGACATTGGTAACAGGAGGAGCCACACCAGAGCTGGAAGCACTGATTGCTGAGGAAAATGCATTGAGAGGAGGTTACAGCACGCCCCAGACACTTGCAAACAGGGACAGGTGTCGAGTTGCTCAGTTGGCTTTGTATGATGGGCCATTTGCAGACCTAGGGGTAAGATCATGAGGGAAGTGTAGGACCAAGGCTGGTCTGTGCTCTATTAGCTTTCTCTCAGACTGAGGGAAAAATCTATCTTAATAAACGTATAATTTCTATTATTTAATTTAGTAGAGCTTTTGGATTGTTTAAAAATTTACAGCACAGTGTGCTAGGTTTGCTCTTACCTTTTTAAGAAGCTGTATGACTGCCCAGGGTCCTTGCCTGAATATTTCATACAGAAAATCCTGTGGCTCTTCTTCATTGTCAGCTAAAGAGATGGATGAGCTGATTTGGGTGATACAACCATTGTAGCAATAATGAATTCTAAATAGAAGAAATATGCATAAGTATACTTTTTCTGGGTTTTGATAAGCTTATTTATTGTTTTCACAGAACTTCTGGTTCCTAAAATCTGCTTATTAGTTTGAAAACATAGTTGTAAGGTTTGTTTTCTGCTGGTTTCAGATGAACTAAAATTCTCATGAAATCCTAATTTTCTGATAAATTGATTGCACTGTTCTAAGGGTGAAGTCAAAAAACAAGCAAACAAAAAAATGTAAAAACCCCAAACCAAATAGATAAATGATCTTAAAAAAATAACGCATTATGTAAAAATAGATAAGTGTCTAGAAATGTTTTATGGAGCACATTTTGAAGTCTCGTGTTGAATCCCAAAGCACCCATTTTGCTTTGATGATGATGATGTAGGTTTTGGTGTTTCTTAAATTAACCTTGTGTTCACCAGCTCTGTCCAAAAAGAATGGAGTGGACTTCTTCCAGAAATGGCAGGGAATCCCAGTTTAAGGATTAGGGCAGCAAGAGCACAGGGACAGAAGCCTGAAGCCTTTCAGTTCCTGTGGCAGTCCAGTCATAGCTGGACTAGCAGCTCATCAAAACTCTTGGGCCTGCAGCTTAACATTGCCACACATCAAATTAGCAACACCAATCTTTCAAATGCTGCTTCACCAGAGCCTCCATTGCTCTACGTCGGTGAGGGCAAGAATGCATTAACTCTCATGATTACTTAAGAATCACTGTTTTAGATATACAGATGAGCAAATCTAAACTTTTTTTTTTTTTTGCTAATCATACATTTAGTCATTATTTTACGGCAGCAGATAGATATTTTATTATCCTTTTAAACCCTTAGAACTCTAATTTCTGTTTTGCTCCTGGTGAATTTTTTTTCTACATGGAGGACAGTATGGCTGCTGCCAAGAAAGGGTCAAAGATACTAACAATTTTAATACCACAGTTAATGTAAGTTGTGGGAATATGCATTGTCTTGTACCAAATTGAAGCTTAAAGCAAATCACTCACTCTTTCCAATTTTCCGTATTTCATGGACCAAGGCTCTCCAAAGTAACAATCATCACTTTACCAAGTTACTTATTTGAAATAAAACATTTAGATTATTAATTTCCTTGGGTAAAATGTTCTCATTTGAGACAAACAACAGACTGTCTATACATTGTCCTTTTTTTTACAAGTTGATAATGAAATACCTGTTCCCTGACATTGTGTTAACAGAACAAAGAAAGGAAAAAAATGTGCTGTTGTCTTTTTTTTTTTTGTTTATCCCCTCTCTTTCCTCTAGGATGGAGGTTGTTATGGAGACCTGTTTTGTAAAGCACTGAAAACATACAATATGCTTTGCTTTGGAATTTATCGATTAAGGGATGCACATCTAAGTACTCCCAGCCAATGCACTAAACGGTGAGTCCAGTCCTTTAGAACATCTCTGTTCTTCAGTCTTCTCAGCGAGGAAGAGCCCAGTACCTGTAATAAATATAAAAAAGAACTTTCTCCATTTTCACATAACTTTTCCACAATAGCTACCTATTTGAGGAGTTCATGATGACTCTTTATCTGACTTTAAATCATAAGTTGGATATCATAAGTTGTCAACTAGTTTTATTCAAAAGTTTTAAATTAAATTTGCATAATATATCTTTATCTTGTTTGCTGTATGATGATCCACTGTTTGCATGCAAGGAAAGGACTTCAGTTTCCTTATATCAATCAACTCTAAGTTATGGGATAATAATTTAAATTACAGTAGCTAGTCTTTTTTCTGAATGCTCAAAAAAGCTCCTGTGGGCTTCCCATCAGTACCATCTGTGTCTAATCATAATTTCTTCCAGTAAATGGAAACCCTTCTCTTGGTAGACTACATTTTTACTTCAGTAGCACCAGGCCTGACCTTGCTGCTTTAAATAGAGCAGACACATTTCCATCTTTGCAAACTGAAGGCCATTTAGCAGCTTGCTTGAAATGTGTCTTAATTAACTGCTTCCTAGAAATACACACACAGACCCATACCAGAAGTATCACAAATCTACCATCTGTTACTTTTTCATGCTCTACAAAAAGCATCATTATTGGGTGAACATGGCAATAAACAATGCTGCAGCCCACCAAAGCGGTTTCTCCTGTAAGATTTTGAACAAATTGGGTAGAAAAAATGATTTGCAGTTTAGATTTACACTGTAGTTGCTGTACTTGGGATTATTTGCTGGATTAATAAGGGACTTCTCTCCCTGAAGCAGCTAAGCAGATTTCTTGTGAGCATTGAATTAATTTGAAAAGAAGTCATGAGCTTTGTGTTCAATCTTTACTCATTTCTTGCTTGGACAGAAAGTGCCTAATGCCTTGCTCAAGTCTGTTTTTCACAGGCATGAAAAAATTTAGCAGCTGCTCTATGAGCCCTTCATACCCTGAAAGACCATTAGGTGAAGGTGGGGATTCTTGGAATTGAGCAAGTTTTTATTTCAGGCCTGGGATTTATGCTAAGCAATGTTGGATTCTCGGATGGGCAGATTTCTCTTTTTAAATGCTCTTTGAGCCCGTGAATGTACGTGTGGAATGAATGAACAAAATTAACCTCACTACAAAGTTATTGATGTATTTTCCTTAACTTGTTTTAACTACAATCCATACCAATAATTATATCCCTTGCTCTATTGACAGTATTTAAATATTTAATAACTATATATATTAAATATGTACTTAAAGTAGCTGCATATGAAATCCTCCTCTCTGTGCTTTTCAGCCATTCTTTTAAATACTGTTTGTGGTGGGTGTGTTACCGGTTTTTGTCAATATGTAAATCTATTTGCTAGAGTCATTGCATTATGGTGCAGCCAGAGAAAGGAACATGATTTGTATGGTGTCTTCTCTGAAAAATCATTACATGACTCACTTGAAGAACATCATTCTCAGATATTATGTCTGTCCGACAGAAAACATTAAAAAAGTGATAGCTGACATAAAAAGGTCCTAAATCATAACAGGAATTATGTGAGCTAAAATTAGGTGCAAACAGAAGTGCAAAAATTGGGATAAATGTTAATGAGCTAACAACTCTAGAAGGAATTTTTTAGTACTAATTTAAACCTGTTTTATTTTTCTTTCTTTTTTTCTTTCTTCCTTTCTTTCCAGTTATGTTATCACAAACCCACCCTATGAATTTGAGCTTGTGCCGACGGACTTGATCTTCTGTTTGATGCAATTTGACCACAACGCTGGCCAGTCCCGAGCCAGTCTTTCTCATTCCTCCCATTCCTCCTACTCTTCCAGCAAGAAGAGCTCATCAGTTCACTCCATCCCCTCGACAGCAAACCGACCGAACCGCACCAAGACCAGGGATTCCCGGGACAAACAGAAGTATGTGCAGGAGGATAGACTTTGATATGTGTATCTACTCCCACTGTGTGTGAAACTTGCATTCACCACCCATTCTCCCCGGTTAATGTTTCCAGCAGTAATGTTCCCTGTTTTCCCATGGAGTTCTCCCTTTTTGTACACATATTTTGCATATGTATGACAGTGTGCATGTGATTGTCATTTTTATTTCACCGCCATAAAACCCTTAAGCACAACAGCAACAAAGCAGACGGACCAAAAGTTATTTATGATGCTAGGGGAGAATAAAAAAAGAATTCCAAACCCATAGGCACACTGAAAACATAAATAACTCACTTCAGTTACTCTACATATCCGAAAATAGAGTATATTTAACATGAACACTTGCTCTTGATGTCAGAGTTACACAAAGAAAGTAATTTAGTGCAAAAGCGTTGATGTATGGTGCAGTAGGTTTTTTTTAATACTCATATTTACAGGAGCTGATACATTTATTTGAAGCTTATAAAACTATCCTATTGAAAAAAACAAAAACCCTGCAAAAAAAATCCCTGCTGATTTTTCACTCTAAAAGCTTATATTATATAGGGCTTACACTCTGTATAGATTATTGCTACACACCTGCTTTATACCAAAGCAATATCAGGGACTTTTCTGCTTGTTAAAGAACTTTCTCTAAAATACTAGCCTTTTGGAGATGGTGTATTTTCCCTTGAACACTGAAATTGTCTGGGCATGAAGTTGTAAAACTCCAATGGTTTAATTTAAGTTTAGAAAGAGTCTAATTGCATATTAAATTATTATTCTGTCTATTTATACTGCCACATGAATAGCTATATTTTCTTTCACTTTTGACATTTGGGATAAAAAGCCATATGTATCATAAATATTGGATGTAAGTCATTAAAAACTGCCTTCTTGGGACTTTTACGTCCTTAAAAGGTGAATTAGTCACCTTATGTACAGAATAAATAATGATCAGAAAAGAGCAAGCATTTTTCTATGCTTACATATCAGATCTCGAGGGACTTTGTTCCTTTCCCCAGACGGTAGTTTAACTTTTCCAAGTTAGCGTTGGTGTGAATCTTCCAATGAGAGTCCTAATATGTGAAGAACCCCCTGAAATCTTGCTGCATGTTCTACCTGATTTTCCAAGAGGTGCATGCCAGCATGCAGGAATACAGGGGGAGAAACTGAGTGCCTTTAAATCTCTCCCGTTTGGGGAGCAAAGGTGCTGTGGCCCAGACAGCTAACGAGGAGAACAAGAGGGTTGGGTTGGAAATTTTCACTGTGCTGAGGCGTCATGTTCCAGGCACTCAGCAGAATTTACTTCTTGCAGATTGTCACCAATGACACATGTAGCCAAAAAAAATTGTGGCAGGGAACTAGATAAAGTAGTGGAAAGGAACCTGCCCTAGACAGCCATAGAAATGATACTTCAGGCTTGCTTTTACTTTTTTATTTTTATTTTTTGTGTAAACTTCAGAAGCCAACCTTTTGGAATATACAAGTAGCTCTAGGTTTATGGAGGGTTTCTGAGGGTAGGGAGGGCAGAAACACATACCCTCTTCCCTGGCTACCCAGCGAGAAAGCATGCAGACAGAAAATAAATACTTGGATTTGGAATGATTAGCATTGTAACTGCCAACACAGACAAGGTGCTTTTATGGTTAGTATTGTCTTCTACCTTCCCCTTCCCCAAGCATGATAATTTTGAAGATTTGCTTGCTGTGTGAATTGACAATAAAGCCAAGCACTTTTACTGACAAACCTGGAACCATGTAAGTGGGCTACAGAGAATACCACCGTGCAGTGCTGAGCATAATGATTGGAATACAGTACATATGTGTGAGTGTGCATTCAAATGCAGCTGTAAGTCCAATCAGTGAAATACATTGCAAATTGTGGTTGCTCCCCTACAAATGATACTATTACAGTTGCTCTTCATCATAAAGAAAAATTCATGTGTTCCTTTTTGCAAAGAAAGTTATCATGTTTTGCCCTGAGAATATTTATTACTACAAGGATGTGCCAGTTAAAGTGCTCAACCAGAAATATGACAGTTTAAAAGCATTGTAAAACTTACATAGCTTACTTCTTTTTCTAAAGTGCAACAAGGATGAATAGAATGGGCCAAGGTATGAAAATTAATGGTTCTGCATGACCTAGCAACTGCTGTGGGTTTCCCTCTATAACTTTGTCCTTGTGAAAACTTGTGAAATTAAAAAAAATAGTTACAAACTTTATTCAGTTATTGGTTTGTTTGTTTGGTTGGTTGTTTTGTTGGTTTTCTTTTGCCTTTTTTTTCCCTCCAAACCAGAAGTAAAACTGGCTGCTGCTGCTGCTGCTGCTGCTGCTCTCAACCCTGTTTTATTTTTTTATCCTCTCATCTGCTTGCCTTTCTAATTGCACGTGTCCTTTTGTAAACAGCCAGGTTCCTGCTCAATGAAGATGCCTATCGTGGTGCAGACATTACTTTAATTTCCCATTCCTCATTCCAGTTTCTTTCTTCCCTTCCCCTCCCCTCCCCACTCTCCTGTTCCCCATGTATGTACACGAGCATCTTTTTATGTCGGCAGTATTGATTGAAGATAGTTGAGAGCAGTTACACATTTTGGGGGAATGTTAATGGCTTTGACACCAAAATGCTTTTCCATTAATGTTTTATCTGTTTTCCATTTAGCAGAGAAAGGAAGGGTGTTAATATGAAGCCACTTGTCACATCCTACATAATGATTTTATTAAAAAAAAAATAGTATTTGTATAACGGTGCCGCTCAAATAGAAAAAATATAAACAGCGTGCATTAGAGAAGCAACTTGTCTACTCTGTGAGCAGCAGCAGAAGAATATCTAATATGAATGCAAATCTGAATTTTTCAAATTACATTGGAATCTGATTCACTCTGTTGTCTATCCTAAAGTTAGAATTCTAGAACTTTTGACTTTTAGTAACATTATGTATGATTTCCATTCCTGACTATAGCCAGATTGATCAAATAGTTTATTATAATGATGAAGGTGTTCTGATATGGATAAACTAATGGAGGTTGGTCATTATAAGTAGAGAAATGCTTAAATCAACTTTATGTCGGTTTTTATATTGAAAAATAAGAGGAAGTCTCCAGTCCTACCCCAAGTCAAGTATCTGTAGTAGAATGGTTAGTTTTTGAAGGGGAGAAGTATCACCAATGTCAGGAGGTGACATTTTAGGGTTTTAAATTAAGGTTTTGCCATTTCTATCAGTCCCAGCATGGTTTCAGCATCGGAAACCAGGTTCTTAGTGAGCTTAAGTGTTGACACAAAACCATATCTAGCAAACCTGCAGGTTCTTGGCATGGGTTCCTACTGAACTAAACAGAGAGAGTTAGCATTTTCAGTGAAATTCCCATTGTCAAAATTAAGAATTTTGGTAGCTAAAAAAATTAAAAATCAAGAACAAGTCCAGAACATTATCTTTGTCACAAAACTTCAGTTGCCCTGGAGCAAAGTTCTTCATAAAAAGAATAGTTTATTCTCTCTTTGCCTGCAAATTTCTTACTGCCTGCCACATGTAAAATATTCATCTTCCAAAGAAAGAATTGCTGAGCAGGTGGGTGGAGAAACTTTCATTACTTTTTTTTCTCATGCAGGAACAAAGTACAGGAGAGAATTTTCAGCTTAATTTTTCAGTTATAAACAATATGGCTACGTTGGGGGGAGACACACAAATACATACATACAGACTAATTTGAAACTGCAAGTGTCACAGAAGACAAAAAAATAATGTTTTAAACAATTGGAAGGTAACCCGGGATTGTGGTGAGAATACAAATTTAGTAAAACCTTTGTGTTATGTTTGGGTAGTCCCTTTTTTGCCTCTGCTTAGAAGAGAGGATGTTTCACAATGACATTTGTTCTAAGTTGCTACTCAGTCCAGAATTAATGATAGAAATTTTAAAGCACCAGTACAATAAATCTGTTGGAGAGAATTGCTGGAGTCTAAGTTGAAGAAAACTGTATTTTGATCTTTTTACTTGGATTATTTATATCTTTTTTTTTTTTAATGCTGCAGGGAAGAGTCTTACACAAAAATGTAAATTTTTCTTTATTTGTAATATGAGCATTAAGCCTTTTGAACCCTCATGGATGCACTGGCGCAGATAGCCCATTACAAACACAGGTGTTTGAGAGGAAAGTAAATGTTTTCTGCTTTCTGATACATGCAGTTACTTAGCTGTTCCAACATCTCCCAGGTGATGCTGTCAAAAAGAAACCTGTCATATAGCATAGAAAGATCAGGGACTTTCTTCAACAGCTCTTAAAAAAGTAAGATAAAAACTATGCCTATTGTCTCTAGAATGTAGAAACACTTCTAGTAAGGATCAATATGCATATTTCAAAAGAGAGAGAGACTGAATGTGACAGAGAACTTAAAAAAAGCTTGGTGGATATAACAATATATAAAGACTTTAAAAAGGGGATTTCTGAAGTGATATAAAGCAAAGAATAAGTAATATTTAAGATAAGTAAAAATCTGTGCTAAGACTCTGGAAGACGTACCAGAATCAGGCTGTGAGCATAGCATAAAAGACTGAAAAGTGTGTAAGGGCTTCAAGAAGGACATTTAGTAACTGGGGGCAGAATATCACAGTGGCCAAGAGTAAAGATCAGCAGTGTTAAGCTCACATTTCAAAGGTAAGTAGAGAGGTCAATGAACTTTCGCAGGAGATTCATTCTTATGTGGTCCAAGATAATTTTAACAGCAGAAAAGAGCAGGAAAGGTGTAAAGCTGGGTCCAAGCATTGGATGCTGGAGGTGATAATGCTTGGATCAAGGTTTCAGCACTGGCAAGAAGAAATCTAAACAACATAAGAAATTAGAATCTGCGAGCTTCTGCATTTGTTATTAATGTTCTGTATTTATTACTTGCCAGGTAAAGGCAAAAAGAGGATCAGTGGTGTCTTTTTAAAGAACAGCTCCCTGTATAGGAGTTTTATTGTAAGATTAACACATAAATAAATAGCTTATTTTAGGGAAGATTTTAGGGGAAGAAGGGTATTTGAAGTGCTCTACACTCGCTGCTGAGAAACACAACACAGTTCTGATCCTTAAGGCTCATGCAAGTCTCCCCTAACTTGCTGCAACACTGAATTGGCTTGCACCAAGTTCTGTTTGTAAGGAAAGTTTTTGCACCATGTATTAAAAAAAAGAAAGTACCGATGAAAGTTCACAGTGCTTAACTTGCCTCAAAATCATTTTAAACACAAACCATTACAAAACTGTTAGTTTGAAATTGTTTATGTGATCTCACAAGGCTTTTAAAACATGATAACCATCACACTTTACACCTCTCTGAAAGGTTAGTTTAATCGTAGATCACATAAAATTGGTTTCCACAAATGCATAATGGTTCATGTGTCACACTTGAACTAAATGGTTTTTTAAATGGAGCTGAAATTATTTTGATGTGTACACATTCCCAGACTTTTTTTTCCGACAACCTTTCTTAAACCGGCCCCCATCAGGAATCATTCCCTTAAAGTCTCATTAATAATTCAGATGTTCTGATTACTTTAAAAGATCTATGGAATTGAGGCTTTTTTTTTTTTTAACTGCTTGACAAAAAGATAAATGAATGTAGAAAGAAGCGGTAGGAGTCTGGCAAGCTGTAGATCATCTCTGAACAGATTGTAACTTTATCATTCTGTCAGGAAGAATAATTTAAAGCACTTAATCAGTTAGCTTCAGTGTGCAGGATGTAACATTATGAATTCCTATCGTCCAATCTGTTCAAATCAAAGGGAACTTAATTATAATAGGTGAGAGAGAGGGAGATGGGAGATTGAACATCGTTCAGACTCAGGCAACTTTAAGGGGGCAGGGAATTATTTAGTCTGGTCACAAATGGGTAGGGTATTTTTAAACAAAAGTGAAAAGCATTTTGGAAAATGACAAGAAAAACAATACAGTAGTTCTGTTTCCCTTCAGTAATACACCAGTGATGCATAATATAATTTATTTATTTATTTATTTATTTTAAATGTAAAAACGGGTAACAAAGATTTTGTTGGGGAGTGGGGGTCTGGCATGTAAATTCTTAAAATCCATATAAAGTGGAAGTGTTTTATATTTGTGAAAGTGGCTGAGAGTCACTGAGTCCAGTAATTCTGGAGATTAAGCTACTTTTGAGGAAATCTAACTCCAAGGTGGTTGTTTATTTTTGTGCCCTTATGTTCCTATATTTGTCCTTTATTTTTCTCAGTCTTTCAATTTCTTTCCTCACCTTTACCTTCTGAACTTTGTGCTCAGTCCTTGTGTTTCCAAGGTGAATTTTGTTTTGCTAATTTTTAATTATTTATTTATTAAAAAATGAGCATTGCATCCACTCCTGTCGTGATTCCAGATACTGCAACATTTCAGTGGTTAGCAAAAGTAACAATTTGTATTATGTAAGTGAGACACTGAAGCTTTTGCAGCATTTTGGATTCCCCCTTGGAGTGAGAAGTAGTGCATACACATAAGAGTGGCAGCTCTGATGTGGCACACTTTGAACCTTGCATGTAATAGTGAAATGCCCAGAACCATAAGTGTCCACTGCTCTGCCCACCCACCTCTGGAATTTGGGAAGGAGGACAAGAAGGGAGACAGACCTCTGTTCACAAATGCTTGCAAAGCACAAGTGCTCCTAATGGCCATTAGCCACTCTCTAGATCAGGAGTTTCCAAGTCTTTGAATAAAGTTATCTTGGAAAGTTGCATACCTGTCATTGGGAAATAACAGCAGAAATTGTTCTCTAAAGGGTTTATGAATTATTTTTCTGTTGTGAATGTTAAGAAGCTTTTGTCCACACCTGCAAATGAACAGTGCAATGGAGTGGTTGCAATGATAAACAGCTGGGGAATGCTGCAATGCTGCAGCCTCTCAGCATCCTCACTCCCTCCCACACTGCTCCCAGCCTGCCTTAAAGCTGCACCGTGAAATTCCTCCTGTGTTCCTGGACACTGCTCAAAGATGTAAAAGAAAGAGCTTCCTCTCTAATTTTCCTTTAAGTCTCTACTTCTTTAGCCTTGCTGTCAGCTATCCCCACCGATGCGTTCAGGATGAGCTGGAGCCCCTGCTCCGGTCAGCTGCTGTGTCTGCTGTTCCACACCACATTTGAAACCCTGGAGCTCAGCAGTGCCCGAGCACCTGTGTTTCAGAGCAGGGATATAATGCCCACCCTGCCCAGCAAGGCTGCTGTCTGCAGCAGGAATACAAGTGCTGTTTTTTCTAACACCAGCTGCATAAAGTTCTTTACATTCTCCTTCATGATTTCTGGGCCTGAAGTAGCAACCACCCCAGGGCTGAAATGGTTCAGAGAAGTCTCTGACTCTTCAGGTGCTCCTCTGTGTATAGACTCACGTGCTCTTTTCTGCATTACCCTTGTCCCAGCTGCTCTCCCTGGCTTCTTAGTTTAGACTTTGATTTGTATCATTTTGTTCAATAGAAGAATCAGAGGATGTTCACCTGAGCATGGGGACAAAAAAAGAGCTCTCTTACATCCAGCAAGCAAACTAGCATATTGGCAGTTTTCTTTAGCTGCTATTATCAAATCTGCAAGCGTCATCCTTCTTTCATAACAGTGTTTTCAGAGATATTAATCTAATGCACTGTGCTGCTAGTAATTAGTCAAAGTCACCTATTGATTTCTTTCTATAAACTTTACTGACTTCTCCCTTTTTCTTTTTCTTTTTTTTTTTTAATGTTTCTGTGTATGTGTGCTTCACTAATTAAAACTTTCATTTTTCCCTCCTTATTCTGTCTCTACCTGTTTTGCTCCTTAGCAGAAAAGAAATGGTTTACAGATGAGCCGGATAATGCCTACCCCAGAAACATTCAAATCAAGCCCATGAGCACTCACATGGCCAATCAGATCAATCAATATAAATCGACAAGCAGCTTGATACCACCAATACGAGAAGTTGAAGATGAATGTTGACTCCTTCGAAGCCAGAACTATTTTTTTAAAGCCTGACAAACTTCATGAATGGTGATGTGACATTTATTCCTCTTACTTGCTGAACCACTGATGGAGAAGTTAAGAAGGGCAAGCTTAATGGGAAAATAAAGTAGACACATCTTTGTTTGTCTGCCTTTAATATTGCTTCCACGTATTTTGGAAAATATTTCATTTATAAATGAACATAATCAAAACTAGTCATGTATAGCCTCTAGCATTTTAAATTATTTTTATTTATTAGAAAATATATATTTTTCTTTTTTTTTCATTGTTAAGTATTTTCCCTTAAAAAAACTGCATATGTGGCCAGACTCCTAAGAATAAAAAAAAAATCCCAACAAACCCTCAGTCTTTGGCTTAAAGGAGAATGATGGTCACAGTTATAAGGATATGTAATTAAGGGAGACAAATGATATATTTACAAAAAGGAAAAAAGGTCCAACTTGTATTTTAGTAAATCAAAAAAAAAAAAAAAGAAAAAAAACCTACCACAATTCACCAAAATGTTTCTTTATCGGAAGATGTGTATTTTGTTCAGCATTGACACCAGCTCTTAATAAATTGAACTTATTTATTTTCAGAGTTGAAAGTCATATTTTTGTACATGTAACATTCTTCTGAAGTATTCCTTGTTTTGTTCACATATACAGCTCATCTGGATTGCCATTTCTGTGCGGGTCCCGCGGCCCCACGCGCACTGTGCCCTGCCCCTGCTCTCGTGCCCACACAGAGCCCGCGGTGACACGGGCACAGGGCGCGCCCCTGCCCAGCCCAGGGCCATGTACAGAAGGGGCACTTGCTCGAAACGGCAAATCTGGCACTGCACTTCACTTCCCATTAGCCATCCGCAGTTGCTAAGTTCAGGAAGGCCAGCTTGGCAATTCTTCTTTTGCCATGTATGACAGTGCTTTAATCCAGAGTGCAGGAAATAGTGCATGGAAACGTAAGTTTTAAACCATCTCACCTACCACGTTTTGTTACTTCCTTATTCAGAAGTGCTGATGGCCTTTCATAGGTCTGAGATGGTAAAAATTCTTCCTGATATGTATAGAGATTTAGCTCCAGATCCTTGCACTTTGGTGATAGCTCACACCCTGGTAAAAGGCGCACTGAAGCTCCTTTTGGTGAGTTCAGATCAGGATAAAAATTGGTTTAGCCTCAGCTCTACGATCTCACAACATGCTGTCCTCGGTTAATTCTTACAACAAGCAGCATCTTATTTTAGCAGTTGCTTTTTTGGTTGTTTTTTTTTTTTTTTCCCTTTATTTTTACTCTGCTGGGACACCACACATAAAGGTACAGTAATAACCAAATCAAAATAATAAAAGTGATGAATGTATTTATTATGATAGCATGCAAAAGGCCTTTGATGGGTGCCTTTTGTGTCAGCAGTTTCACAAAGTTGCCAACAAGCTTTATAGCCATCAGACAAAAATGTGATGTTTCATATCTGTGCTGCAGTATCTACCCACCCAAGCATTTATGTTCTAAATGATTTAGTAACTCTCTCTATCTCAAATAAGCAACATCTGACACAATTGTGTGAAGGAAAAAAAAAAAAAAAAGGAAAGGCTGTGCTAATAAGGAAACAAAAAACAAAACCACGAAACCAGAGTCATCAGGAAAAGCAGATTTTCATTGTGCAAGTTAACTTTAGGCTTTGTAATTTTGCAGAATTGTTAAACACCACAATAAAACATACCGTGGTATTTTTATCATTAGAGAAATATCAGTGAATCAAACAAATACAAAGCAGATGATGAATTATTGTGAAAACAATGATGTCCACTATATAATCCAACATTTAAGCCAAACTATCTCAGCTTTAATGTTTGTCCACTGGCTGCAGTACAAGTATAACCATACTAACACCTAATAGGCTTTATTCTGGAGTGACTTCTTGGACTGTGACTATTTTGTTGTTACATTTTGTAGAATAGCTATTTAAAGACAATAACAAGAATTGTTAATACAGTATCTGTAAAATTGGATTGTTTAAAATATTTCACTCTCCTACAAAGTAACAAAACAATTCAAGCAGTTTTTCATTATTATTTAGATCCATGTTTAATGCATTTCACAGTCCCCAAAAGAGAAGATAATTCCAGTGAGTTCTTCTGACATATGCTGCTTCAGCTAGTGACACATTATAATTTACATCCAGTTTCTGCATTGGGTCATGTTAAGCCTTTTCTTTGAAGTCGGTGCTCCTTTTTCATTTATGAACTGCATTCATATTACAACCAGAATGAAAAAAGCTGGTCCTGAGTACAGGAGAACTGTAGAAATTTGTGTTCAACCTCACCAAGAGCAAATGAATTTTAATTTTTATTCTTTAGAAGACTGGTGTTTACAGTAGGGGCATAGAACATTATATCTTATACCTTATCATATACAGTGCCATTTCTGAATGTCCTTGCTTCTGAAGTGAGCATTCACTGAGTGACACATACCAATGAATCAAATACAGCACCCCTACATAGCCAAGGTTCGTGTGTGTCTCAGTCCAGTTTAACTGTCACACCCAGAAATACCAACTGTATATAAATAAAGGACAAGACCTGAACACATTCACAAGTTCTTCTGGCACAGATAGCTGCAGATGTAATGTTTGATAGAATGACACCCATAGAGAGCAAATAAGACAGAGAGAAACAGGTGGAGTTAGGGGTTTACGTTTCCCATTTATAGGAAAGCTAAAATCAATAATACTTTCTTACTCCTATTTTTGATAATCAAAGATGCAGGACTGACATGTAGAAATTAAATGGAGGAACATATAGAAAACCTGTTGGGGGGTCTTTGATATTCAATCATTAAAGGTTACAATAAGGCCAGGACCAATATATATGGATATATGAAGTTACATCAAGGTTGGGAAAAGGGTGGGAAAGGAACCTAAGTGACAGCTGACAGACCACATGATGACCAATATAGAAATAAGTTCTTGTCTTTTCAATAACTTTTACCCCTTTCTCAAAAGGCAAAAAGAAAAAAAAAAAAGGTGGGACAGGGTGGGGAGGGAGGAGGAATTTCAGCTTTTTTTTTGGTCATTAATTGCATGCAGTATTGATACAGGCTATACAATTTCTTTTGGTAGCTCATGTGTTGGATGAGCAATGTGTCTGTGTGTATGTTTGTGTTTGCATATATGCATGTCCACACATACCCACATATATGTGTAATGTGTATGTGGATATATACACACACACATATGTATATGTAGATATATGCACACACACATATGTGTGGGGGTATGCATGTATTTGATAGAGGCATCGCAAGAAGGGGTCATCATTTCTATTTTCTGTGAATTGGAGTGAAGAAAGACAAAAAAGAGGCAAATATGGGACTTGCAGGGTAGCACATGGAAGAGCTGCATCTGCTGTTCGCACCTGCTTTGACCAAACCCAGCCATCCCAGTTAATTTTGTGAGCTGCACTGGCTTTCTGCTGCAGAGCCCTCGCTCCCTGCTGCAGCAGGACTGTGCTCCTGGCCCTCCTCACACCCAGCACTGCTGAGCTCCCACAGTGCCAGAAAGGCTGCTGTCTCTCTCAGTTTCATGGCTATTATTTTAATTTGTCCCCTGAAGCCCATGAGCACTAAGATGAAAGGATAAATCTGTCCTCTGATAGATTTGGTGGCAAGTGCCGAGCACAGCAGAAGTTAAGGTATGTGGGGAAGAAGATATTCATAGTCTAAATGCAATTTTTAACACCACGATGTGATTGTCTAGTTCCTTCTAAAATAATAAGTATATGATGTATTTCTTAATTGGGGAAAAAAAAGATGAAAACCTTTCCTTGTACTTTTGGAAAACATTCTAAAACTGTCACTGTCATTTTAACAGCTCTTCCTTCAAATCAGCATTGATGACCAAAAAGTTTGGAATACATGGGACAGAATCTACAAACCCCTTGATCTGGGCCAGGCATGGTCAGCTGGGTGTGAAAAGACCTAAATGGCCTCAGCCAAAGGTGGGAAAGGGCAAATGCAATTTGCAAGCATGGTACAGGTGACACTGCAAAAGCATCAGCCTTTTATTATGCATTGTTGGCTATTTTTGGCCTGTGAAAGGAAGATTTTCCGGTTTTTGAACTGTTCATGTAGTGGAAGGAGAAGGAGGAAGTGCAGAATTCAGGGAGGATTGGTTTTGTTGGGGGCATGTGTGTGTCAGTGTGTAACCTACAGCTAACAACTACTGCAATAATTGGTTGCATAAACTGTTGCATCAACATACATGACCAAAAAAAAGCAATAATTTACAAATGGCTACTGATTTGCTTTTTCACTGGCCAATCCATAAAAATGTTAGCAACTGCCCTGGTCTAGCTGACTCGCATGGGCTCAAACTCCAGAGCAGGTGCTCAAATGGTTTTAAGTGGATTCCTAAGGGCTCCTGGATCCCAGTGTATTTGAAATGAACACATATTGAGGTCAGTGTGTGTGTGTGTGTGTGTATGTTCTGTTTTTACAGCTGTTATCATTGTCAATTTCTTTAGCACCAAAAGAAGTGTGTGTCTCACCTTTCATTTCTAGTTTTGAATGTGCTTAAACAAAATAACCAAGTGTGTGAAAGGCGATGAACAGGACAAAGTGAAAACAGAAATCTGTTCCCAGTGTTACAGTGGATTAGCCTGGGGATATCTGTCAAAGTCAGAGGCAGATGCACAAAAAAATTCAGAGGGAATGAGAACTCTTAATAGTCTTTCTGGTTTTCTCCTTTCTGTGCGATCTGAACTACCGAAATCCCCGACATATGAACAAGCACCTTTTTTTTTTTTTTTAAATTCTAAAGGTTCTTGAATAATCACAGGCTTAAGGTAAATATTTTTTTTTTTAAAGACATTATATATGGACACCGGGTCTCCTAATATTCCTTTAGCAGGCCTAATATTTGTAGTATTTTCATGCTGAGCAATAGTAGCGGGTGTGGGTTACAGCCCCATCTGAAATAATGAAAGGAGTGTAGCAACTCCTCTGCTGTAGTCACTGCCCGGGGTGGTATTGATAAGTCTGTAGTATTGATAAGTCTGTCCCAGCATTTATCAAAGCTATATTTAGATAAGCAGTGCATCTATTCTGCACAGATTCTCTCTGCTACAGAATGCGCAGCCACGCTGGAGCTGTGTGGTCTCTGCATGGCCAGGAAATCCCAGTGGAGCCAACAGCGAGGGCTCTGAGGGATCTGTTCTGTGCAGTGCTGAGTTATTGGTAACCACCAAAGTGAGAAGGGATAGGCAAAATCAGGAATATATAAAATATAAGGTATTTATTTTCTTACTTTGGGTCTAATTTAGAGCAATATCTAACTTAAGAAGCTAAACAGTAACGCTGCATTTAATTAGAGCCTTTATGATGTTGAGTCAAGGTTCCTTACTGCTTCAGTCAATGCATTTTAGAAGAAATCTCTATAACTTTAAAAAAAAAACAAACAGCCCAGAACACAACGTATAGGCAGTTGAATACATATAATAAAACCCATAGATTTTTCAGAAACAAGAAATGTGGCATATGTTTGAGCATTTTGTTGACTGGACAATAACTAGTAGGAGCCACATAAAAATGTCAGCAGAAGTTATCTCAAGCAGTTAAAAAAATTCTGCTTCTGCCATAGTATAGCTTGGGACACACATGCCTAGCCAATGCAAATATTCTAATCTCTAGCAAAAAAAAAAAAAAAAGAAAGAAAGAAAAAAGAAAAAAAATTATATAACTTTAACTTTTTCATTTCTGTAGAGTTCGAGATTGATGAAACCATTGTCTTCCTTCAGAAAAAAACACACACGCAAATATATATATACAATATATTTTGATTGTTTCACATGTCTACATTAGTTATAATTTGGAAGTGGAGATGGCGAGGGGGTACACTGAGAACCAGCTACTTTTAATTTAAAAGTTCATCAAGAAAAAGGAGTACGACTTCATCATTTTACTTTTAACATCATAGGTTGGTGAGAGAGAACAAATGCTGGTGCTCAGAAATGATCTACCTGACTTTGTCATATGTAATATCCAGTGAAAAATATATCGTCCTGTAAAAAGGGTTTGTACATAACTTGTACATGGTTTCATTTTGTATTTTTCTCAGATTAAAATTTATGTATTTGTGTTCTAAAAGAAGGAGAGATTTCTGTGTTTTCTTTTTTCTCTTCTAGAAAAGTTTGTAACTTGTATCACCAAGTCATGAATATTACTGCACTCACAAACACAGTGCTATTAGTAGTTTGACCTGACTAACCCAACAACCTTTCTCTCTTGCTTACACTCCAGAATCAGCTCCTTGCTAATAATAATTAATATCAGCTGCCACGGAGGATGCTGTGGGGACTGTAAATTAATAATTCTGCAGCAGCAACAAATGGCACCCTAACACCAGCTATGTAGTAAAATACAGATAAAGTCTGGTTTCATTTAGCTGCTTTACTTGGTGGAACAGAGCATTTCATATCACCTTTACCTCTGATAGCTCAAGTTAAGATGGATTGATAATTTTTCTAAGCAGTCCAAAGATTTTCTACTTTGTTGTGATGAGTGCATTTAAAAATTATCTGTAAGTTTTGGATTTTTTCTATTGCAGCTCGGGAATTTGGTATCATCTTACATGAAAATATGATTTTAGGCTTAAGAAAAGCAGTCTCCTTTTGGAGTCTGTAACATTATGTGCATGTGGCTGGCATTCTGCTGTGAAGTAACCTTGTCATTAAGGCTGACATCATTAATCTTCTGTGCAGCAGCATCACTGCAGTGATTTGTAATCAATCACAGTTTGATAAACCTTGCTTGATTCTGAATAACGGAGAGGAAAGAGGAGGAGCAGAGCTCTGGAAAAGACTCACAGTTAAGCATCTGAGAAACCCCGAAAAGTACAAAGAGTCAATTGGTCCTAACTCAAAGAACCTGATATGAAATGGCTGCACTGGTTGTTCTGTAAGCAAATAAGAGTGTTTTGGGAGGGGGGCGGAGGGTGGAAATCAAAGCTTGAGAGTGTTTGTGCAGGACTCTGGAGAGCTGTGTAAGAAGCTGGCTCTGCACCAGTGTCAGGACAGCAAACTGGTGAGCTCCCTGAGCTCCCCTGTCCACACCATCCTTGGCCTGTCCCACTGGGGAGGGAGTTCAGGTGCCATAAAAACTGTGATGTCTGTCTGGGACAGTTCAATGACAGGACTCCTCTGTATGCAGATGTCTATGTTAGATGTTATTCCTTGACCTTATCCCTTCTTGGTGCCATGCACTAATTAGTAAGCTTGACATTTAATTACTGAAGAAGAACGATAAGAGGAAGGGATGGACAGTCATACAAGGCTCCATGAACAGGTACCCATTTTAAGACGGAATTGTTAATTCTTCATTGCAGCTTTAATCATGTGTCTGCACAAGGTTCCATATCACACGGGAGGTATTTATCCATACACAGACATGTGTGTATATATGTGTGTGCATTGGGACATGAATCTATGGAGCTATACATATATGTCACTACCCGCTAATATTTTTAGGGCCTTGGCTTTTAGATGGCACGGCTTGCTATCAAAAACACTTAAATCAAACCTGGCCGTAGAATAACTGAGGTATGAAGCTGTTTTGTTATGTATCTACAGCCTTGTTAATCATCAGTACAAAGACTAGATTGAGCAGAAGTGGATGCAGTTCCCCTGACAATTATGCAGTTATTATGCAGAATCTTAGTTAACAAGCAGTGGCAGTGAATGGTCAGGCTGCTCACACCTCTTCTGGACCATGAGGCAGTCCTGCTACTCTTTCAAAGTACTTCAATTGTGTTATAGCAATTTAATGTTGATTTAAAAAAATATATATATTTCAATTGCAAATATGTAGTTAAAGCTAGGGAGGTGATTTCACACACATGGCTTTGTGCACTGAAGGAGTGCCCCTGAGGAACAAGGGAACTGTGAAACAAACTTTTGCCTCTCAGCTCAAAGGCAAGGTCAAAAATTTGCCATAATCTTTAGCACTACAAAAAGACCCCAAAAACAACCAACTAAAAAACCCATACAAACCCACAACAAAACCAACTGACCAAAAAAATCCAACCACACAACAAACAAACAAAAAAACAACCCCCCAAAAAACCCAAAAAATTTTCCACCCCCCCCAAAAAAACCAACAAAGAAAAGAACCACCAAAAAACCCCAAAATTAGTCTCTTTTCAGTCCTTCCTCACTTTCCACAAGTCCACCCTTTGCCACCTGCAGCCCCTAGGGAGAAAATGCTATTTTAAAAAAGACTATAAATTTTCTCTTACTTCAAAGACAGAGGACATTCATACCAATTTCTAAGTAAGGGCAGGCACTGACCCTAAGCATGATTTTTTGGCTGTATGTACTTGACTGACCTCTTCAAAAAGCACTCCCCCTCCCCCAGGCCCCAGGTCTTTAAACACAGATATATTATTTCACTTTTTTCAAAACATTCATTATGCTTAAGTTTTCTTCTACCTCTGGGTCTAGTTTGCTTGGTTTTACTTTCTCTATTTTTTTCACCAATGAGACACAAGTGTCCAGTAACCAGACACTTTCATTCTCTGTTGAAAAAATCCTAGAGTCAGTGGAAGAGTGAGTTCCAATTGTCCCAATGGCGATGCCTTTTTTTTTTTTGGTTTTTTTTTTTTTTTTTGTTTGTTTGTTTGTTTGGGTTTTTTTTGGTTTTTTTTTTTGGTAACAATTTTATTCAATTTCCACTTTCTTTTCCTGCTTGGAAAAAATTCTTCTTTCCAACATCCTTGTCTTCTTAGGCTCTCCCCAGAGACTTGCAAATCAAACCACAGTAAAAGCTTGTAAAACAATTTATTGCATTTGAAACTTCTGACTCTTGAGAAAATTTAAAAATCTCTCTTTTTTTTCAATTCACTCATTCAAATGTTATCCAGCAAACTCTTTAGTTAGACATCAGATACAACAAAATATATATATTGAAAAGCATTTATTGCAAGATACAGAGCAAAACAAAACAATAAATGTTGCTTTTATCATGGATCAAAGCCTTTGCATGGAGGATGCAGAATCCATGCGTGCAGGCTGAATTAGGCAGCCCTCCAGGGGTACAGCTTGAATGCAAAACTTTTTTAAAAGTCAATATCACACTTGTTTAATGCCTGATTAGTGGAAAAAGGACTGGTTCCTTTACTTCGAAGATAACTCTGGTGATACCAGTTAAAGACAAGAAAAAACATGATTTGCACATATATATTATTTCCCACTGAGGAAGAGAATGTTTCAAAGATAACTTTTCCTTCTAATAGACTTTCTGAAGGGCGCTGTAAAATTAATTTCTTATCCCCCCATTGCACATGATCAGACATCTCTGTTCTGTCTCTTCATAATGCACAAGCTTCATTGCTTCTTCAGCAATATTCTAGTCAGATAATGCAAAAAAACACCCTTTCATCATTCTGTACATGGACATAGCTGCTATGAAGTAATAATAAAAATATGCAAGGCAGTGGGAATGAGGAAACCCAGAATGTTTTCAGGTTAAGCTACCATGCAGTCACCCACGCTGATGAATTGCTTCTTGAGAAATAACATGCTAGAGAATCAAGTCCAAGCAGGTTATTAAAATTATCAAATTATTTAAAAACTCATGCACTGACATGGAAGCCTGGAAGGAGAAGAACAAGGGATGATTAGGTGTGTAGACAATTCCATGTGACCATGGAGCCGGAGAGGTTTACTGAGGGGATACAGACATGGGTAGAGCTTTGGGGAGCTGGGTAACACAGTCATTTACATGGATGGCAAGTATGACAAAGAAAATCCCTTTTAAATTTACCAATGGCTTCAGAATTCCTCTTTCCCTCTTTCTTTTTTGCAGTGTTGGATCAGTTTCTGCAAGGATGCATTACTAGGTTCTTTGGACTATGTCCAATGAATTTTCAGGGAAGATCAGGGCACCAAACAATGAAGCTCCTTGCAGCCATTTGATTCAATATTTTGTAGCTGGATTTTTAAGACATAGTTCTGTGGATGTGTGCTTAAATGTCTGCAGGGTGTTTTCTAAGGAAATCAGGAGTGTGGTTTTGTAACTATGCTTTGATGTGTCCAACCTCACTGAAAAACCTTGCTCTGCCCAGAATGAAACCAACTCCTTTTCAGGAGCAGGAAAAGCTCCAAGTAAAGGATTATTGCCCTTTCTAGTTCACATTCTTTCTTCAAGTCAATTATTACCCTCATGCCCTTTGCTTGCAACTAGGAAATCAAAACTGTCTCTATAAACAATGGGAAAATCTATATTTGTTATAAATTCTGTTTTTCACCCACTTTTATTAGAAACACCCAAGGTATGCCTGGAAATCCCTTTCAGAATGAAAAGGGTCAGTGTATGACACACCCAGCATGCATAACAGCTTTACTAATGCCAATAGTATTTGGTACTAGCAAGAGAACATGCTTAGCTTTATTCCCTTTAACACAGAGCTTCACAGTACGTGGTAGCTTTAGCATTATTATTGCTACTTCCCACCACGAGGATACAAATCAAGAATCCTGAGAAGCTCCCTACAAAACGATATCTTTTCCACTTCTGCTGGCACAGGATATGAGTCCTGGAAGAAGCTGATGCGAATCTGATTCCTGCACCTTTCAAATATTGTGGTGTGCTGTGCAGTGACCACTGGGGAATCTGTACATGGTCTGTGCTTTGACACAACCACAGGGACAGTCATGATAACAACAGTCTCTGCAGGATGATTTGCATAGCTATTAGCTGGAAGTTATTTTCTATGGAGTCCCTTGCAGTCAGTTCAGTGCTGTTGGAGGCTGCAGGATCAGCTCATCAACCTCCAGCCGCTCTCTCATTAATACACCTCTGACCTGGAGGCCTATTCTGAGTGGGTCAGAGACTCTCCAGTCAGTTAAATCACCTTCTCTTGGCTATGCTGTGAAGACATAATTATAAGGATTAGACTGAGACCATTAATTTAGAGTAAAAATAATACTGTCTGTAAGACTTTGAAGATTTAACTCTGCCAGAGTCAGTAGCAGAACCCTGGTAAAGCTCATGCTGTTCAGCAGTGACCTATCGCTGTGTCTGGAGAATGCTTACATCATAACACCCTCAGCATGCTCAGCAGGCATGTGGACCATCTCCTTCCAGCAAACAGTTTAAAATAAAGGGCCTTTTGAAGATGATTGTCGATTGTCTATGAAGGGAGGCTAATGCAGCTGGGCATCTGAGACACTCCAGTTTAAGTGGAATGAATCAATGCCACGTGTCCTGTGACCGCTTTATGGAATACCAGCTCTGATGTACTGTGGTGGAAGACCTTTTGGTAAGGTGGATGGCTTAAGGCCACCTTCTTTTACAGGAAAATATAACAACTTCTTCTATCCAGGAAAATATAACAACTGAAGCACAGAATATGAGCTTGTGTTTTAACAAAGTTGTTCTTCAGCTTGGAAATAGGAAGAACCTCTAAAACCCATGATATGCCTAATTTTCCATGCCTCTGTTCCTCAGACTTGTGCTCTAGAGTGATTTGCCCAGAATCCTCTAATGCGAAAAGGAAGTCATCTAACAATATAATTGTTCTTTTGATATACATGCAATGTATTTTTTTTTTTTTTTTTTGCTAGTCAGGTAAAAATATCTGATGATAAAATATGGTCTTTTTTCTCTGTTACCCTGTTACCTTACACACTCACAAATGTAGTTTTATTTCCCTTTTCCTTGTTGACACTTTATTTGAAGGGTTACTACTAGCCTTACAATGCGAACCCACTTAAGAACTCAGCCAATGGGGCACAGCTGAAGGAGCAAATCTGAATTCCATGATTAAAGTTAACCTGAAATTTAATTACCAAGAATCTGCTATTATTTATTTGGAGAAGTTAGATTTCGCAGACTCTGCAGATTAAAAAACAGTTGTGAACCTGCTGTTTTATGAGACCAACAAAGAAACAGGCATTTTTCAAAACAGTTAAGGAAAGAGGGTAAGACAAACAGGAGGCACAATATCAGGAAAAGATGTGTTGGAGAGAGGGGTGTGGAGAAGAAAGAGCAAATGGCCAAACATTAAAGGAGAAAATCCCAAGTGCTAGATCAGGAAAGGAAACCAACTGAAAACATGAGGAGGGGCAGAGGGGAACAATGCATAAGCTTTCATGATTGGTGCAGAATGATCAGGGCAAAACTAATGAGCTTTTTGTCACGCTCTGAAATCGACAGATCTACCATGGGCTGCAGCAAACTGTGGTTTCTTTCCATAGCAAGGCGGATGACTTTTTATCAGATGTGTCACTTGGTGAAATAATTGCCAGCAATAATGGTGCAATAGCAGCATACTCAGAGCACAATTTATCCATGTCTGTTCTATCTTTCAACTTCAAAGCTTCTACTGCCTCACAGATCACATCAAAATGACACCTCTGTCGTTAATGACAGTGGTCTAATGCAATACAGAGAAGTCAAATCACTTCTCCAGATAGGCAGAATGCTCTCGTACAGAAACTAGGCATGTGCACGGGTCCTGACATTCATATTCAGATTTGTATTTGTGGGGAAGAGGGTGGGTTTGACATACAGATTTATTCATATTTGAAACAGTCTGTTTTAGAAAGCACAAAATTCACTAAAATTAGAAAGGAGTGGGGACAAGAGTAGCATGCAGAGCCTTAACTTATGCAAAGTGAATGCCTGGATGTAGGAAATTTCCATTTGCACAGCCCACAGCACCAGCGGCACAGGTCAGAGATGGGAGTTGTCTTTGAAGAAGGAAAGAAAAAACAAGTAAATAAATGAGTCAAATAAAGATAAATGTACCTTAAAATGCACACTGTCCTTGTAGGCAAATGCATGTATTTTTCTGGATCTAGGAACTAAACAAGCTGCTGTGAAGCCCCTCCTGGTGGTCATTACTCAGGTGAGGAAGAAAGCTGGGAAACTGCAGTTATTAAAAAGAAAGAATTGTCTGTTTATTTTCCAGTGCTGTTTTAAAATTACCATAGAACAGTAAATCTCTAAATATGAAAAATATTTATTCTTCTTACATAGTATACATAAACACGCATGCAGCTAACCTAGTGGCAGGGACACCATTTGTTTAAGTTTCATTAAGATGTGTAGTTAAAAGCCTTATTAAAAGGGTCCATTTTTCACTTCAGTGAGTTCAGTGAAATTTATTGCCTGAGGGTTAAGTAATGCTTCAGAGGAAAAATGAGATTTAGGAATATTTTCATATGTTACCATCTTTTCCAACAGAAACATTTCCTGCAATGGCTGCTCAGGTGGAGCGTTTAGACTTCACTATAGTGGATGTTTTCACAGTGCTTTATGGATAAAAATAGACAGTCAAACAAAATAACCAGCTCTCAGCTCCACCTCTAAGGGGGAAAAAAAAAGGAAAAAGATCTTCTTTGGGTAAAAAGCAAGGCAAATTTTTTTAACAGATTTATTTTTCTCAGTTATTACTACTATTCCACAAACATGGTAAGGAGGACTTTGTCAAAAAGATAAATAAAGGGAAAGAAGTTGAAAAGGAAAATTTTCTCAAAGAGCATGTTTTAGTTTAAGTGTTTGGATGGTGAAAAGGAGATTTTCTACCACAGCCATTACCAGTGCACTGTCATTTGAAGAGTGTAGATAGTAAATTACTGACTGCATGTTTGTGGGCTTTGGTTTGTTTGCTGGTGGCCTTGTTATTTATTGATTGTTGGCATTTTGGAACAGCCTGACTTGAAAATCAGTTCTGTGAATAAGATTTTGCTCCTAGACCATGATTGTGGGCCAGGAGACTGCTTCCATGAAACTGAAAATCCCCGTGGGATGGGGAAATTTACAGAGACATGAAGAGACTGTGTACAGTGCACTGCAAATGGCAGTGATTATCAGGGTGTTGTTGCTTTGTTGAGGTTTTTTTAATTATTTATCTTAAAGCTGTAGATAGGAGACAGCAGAGAGATTGACACTGCTCAGTCAGCAATTTCTGGTGTTAATTTTTTTTTTCTTAAACTGACCTACAGTTTTAAAGTAAAGAGATTGTCTACGATTTCCATTTGATTTATTACTTTATTTAACTTTACTTCATTTTTGCCTTGGTTGGCTTTCCTTCTATCCTAATTTTTTCATAATGTTCCATCAGGAAAACATACAAAAGCAGGAAGTTGGAGTTGCAACAGAGCATTTCCAGAAACCATACGATGGGTAAAGGTTTTTCTCACACAGAATCCAGCTGTTGTACAAATCCTTCCTTTCCAGTACCTGTCATATTGCTGAGAACTGATCAAAATAGACCTGCTGGTAAATACTCCTGAAAAATGCTGACTCCAAGGAAGAGCAAAATTCCTTGGAATTTTCCATGAAGCCCTGGCCCTCCTAAGCCTTTTATCCTGGCTAATTGTCCCAGAGAAAACTGAGAATAAAATAAGCCCCAGATTAAGGAAGGATCTTGATGGGCTCCTTAGACAGAGTCTCTGGGGTTTTTTTGTATCACCATTTCACTGGACTCCAACTTCCGTTCTATTTTGTTCAATTTTTTATATTTATGCATGCAAAGACTCATTCTTGTATGACAAAATCAAGATTTAGTTACCTAACATCCTTTCAACTGTAAGCTCAGTTTCCCTCTTGGTCAGAAAATTCTGTACAAACTGCACACCAGAGGTGGTTTAAATGAGAGTGTCTCTGTATATTCACCCTTCTTTATGCTCACTGCCTTTCTGCTGTTTCCTTAAGCATTAAATGTTGTGTTTTGTACAAAGGACTGACCACCAGTAGCTGCTGCAACATTTTTTTACCTACTTCAGGTTCTGGATTACATATATAGCAAAATTACTGTGAAAAACCCCCCACTAGATGTAAGTTCTTCATAGTGGTAAGCATAGAAATGTTTTTCTCCCCACGGTGGCTTTGTAAAAAGAAATACTCCCTAAACCTCTGCCCTGTAATCAGCCGGGGACCCTAACTAAAAAGCACTTTCTAAAAGTGCAAAGATATAATAGTCCCAAGATGAATCTGCCCTACAGTTCCATTTTCTGCCATACAAACGTTTGGGAGCTTATCGTTGAAGCCACATTAGTCTTGATTTAAGGTCTTTTGACACATTATTACAGCACACTGCCATCACTTCACACCTGCCATTCTGTCAGTCAGAAGAGAGGGAGGGGAAACAATTTTGATGTCAATCAACAAATCCTTCGGGAGGTGTAACCTGTTAAGACATATTACCCTTTGCCCATTGCGATTTACAGGCTTTGAATTTAAAGGACATATGCCAGAAATAATTAAAGACTAATCTTTATTGTACTCACTTATGAAGGAAGGCATTTAGTACCACCAGCACATTTATATTGTCCAGAAGAAGAAAGAGACAGAGGAGCAGAATGTGATACTATAAGTACTCTTTCTATTTCTATTAATCAGTTGTTCTGTCTGGATGTTAAAATCCTCTGCTCTCATGGAGCAAATATTTAGCAAGGTAGCCTTTACTCTTACACTTGTATTAACGTCCTAGCAATGTACAGATGATTCCAGTATGATGCAAGATTGTTTTTAAGTAAAAACAGTATCTTAAAAACAGGAAAAAAAATTACATGGAATTACAGAAAAAATAATCCAGTAAAATAGAAAGAAAAAACCCAACTAATCCTGTCCTCTAAGTTTTAGTGGCTACAGAAGTAATTCTCAGCCTGGAGAATTACAGCTTCCATAGGCATGGCTTTGGATCACCTTGTAACTACTCTGTTGTAATTTACTTGGGGGCATCAAATGAGTGATGTCAACCTCAAAATCTGAATTTAGGATCTAAATCGTGAGTTGATGGAGGCTAATTTTTTTTCCCAAGCTAGATTTTCAGAATGACACAGAAGAAAAGCATTTACACAGCCTACATGTTACTGTTCACAACTCATCTCTGGAAGGAACATCTTGTCCTTAGACTGACCTTAGAGCTACAATCTAAAGGAAATAACGGCAAAACAAGAATAGCTATGGAGTAAATAAAAAAAACAGGCAGGGACTATATAGCCCAGAGAGAACTAGAATAAAAAAAATTAATTATATTGTAAATTTTTTTACACTACAGCACTGTATTACTATACATACAGCTTGTTTGGGCCAGAAATTGGGTGGAATTGTGGAAGCTCTGACTTGCAGTTGCCACCACATGCTATCAAAACCCTGCTGGGAGCACAGCTTTGCCAGCTAATTCGAAACAAGCTTTGGGGTCACTGTCCAACAGGGAAACCCTACATCATTGACTCATTACCACAGCACCTTTTCCTGCCTCTTCTTCCAGCTGTGCCTCCCTCATTCCACACACATCAACACAGGAAGAGACAAGGTGGGGTTAGGAACAGGAAAGCAATTCTCTCAGCTGTGACAGAGCTTGAAGGACTCTCCTAGAGAAGCACAGAGCGTGTGGAATGCTCTGCTGGGAGATGGTGTATCCCCATCACACAGTGCCCTCAATTTGCATTCACAAATAATCTTCACCAAGAGTGTGGAGATTCGCATCCAGCCAAAGCATTGTGCTCACATTTGCTTATTAATTTGACCTGAGGGAATGGAAGGGCTAAATTGGTTTTAGTTGGTAATAGTGAAAAAAGTGCACGCTTGCAGTAAGGGTTAATTTTCCATTTCCCAAAGTATGGAACCAATCTCACTACGCCACCTCAGTTCTCACAATGTAAAGAGGTACTTTGAGAATGGCGGGAAGGACAGGGAAGTTGGAATGAGAGCTGGATTTTGATTTACCATTTTACACAGAGGAATGAAGCAAGCAAATGGCTCCTCATCATCTGTCTGATTAGATACTCTTTGCCTCTTTTCACATTTTCATGGTGCTTGAGCACCTCAGCTCTTACACTTTCCCCTACCTGTAGCGCTTTCTGCTCTCTCTGGACACAGCCATGTCAGACGGACCTTTTGCCTCAAATTCAACTTTCTGGGGAGTTCATTCACATTCATTTGCTGTGGCAGCTTAGCATACACCAGCAGCTGTCTCTAGACTGGAAGCTCTAGTGGAAGTGAAATACAGTACTACAGTTCTTACACAAGGAGCCAAGACTCTCTAGACAAGCCAGAATTGCTGATTTCAGGGGAAATCAGCACTCACAGCCATGCATGAAGCAAAAATCAAATAACTATACTAAATACAGGAGCAAAAGACTATAAACAGTGTCTTGTCTCGTATGTTGTGTAACTGTAACATAAAGAATCTCTGTGTTTCCTGCTGGCTGCTGATGGCCAATTCTGCTTTTACAGAGGCACTTCTAAAGCAGCACAGGCAATGGAGTAAAGCTGGTAGAAAATGTGATTTGAATCAGGCTCCTAGTTTGAAGCTGGTCAGAACGGAACCTTGTCAGCCTGGAAGGCTGTCGAATATGCTGTGACATTTAATCAACTGCTTGACTACAGGCTCACCTTTAGTGTCTGTGCTGAAGTGAACATGATTCCCCTCACCTTGCTTCACATCACACATCACTTTTCAGTGCACTGCTGTAGAGAGCTGGGTTATAGCCTTTTTTTTTTCCCCTAAGAGGAACACAGTAACAGAGGTCAGCTACAGTCATGAATTTTATGAAAGGTTTGCTGGGAAACCACATTAAATGGCAACATCAGTCCATACATCAGCCCTGTAGTGCTTTTATTCCAAGACTCTGCAGCTGAGTGATTTGCAACGTACTTGCATTTCATGGCCATCATTTTTAAGCAATGTCATTTGCCTTGGTATCCGACACTTCAGCTGCACCAGAATCCACCCAGCTATTCATGATAAATTTCTTTCAAGAAAAAAAATCTCCACAAGAAACACTCCCAGGATCCCCAAACTCCAATCTTCGGAAGCCTTGGATATAAAACCAGGCATGGACACTTCAAAATGCAGTAGTGGCTGAAGAGAAAAAGCTGAGAATAAAATTACTGTCCCAGGATTCAGAAATGTAAAAAATTTTGATTCAAAAATGAGGTCAATAGGATGCTATTAAAGCATAAGATAAGGTCTATATCATCAATATGGCAGCAGAATGCTTTGTTAAGTTTTTGAAGGAAAACCAACACTAATGACTTTTTTCCTCCAGAGAATAATTTTTCCAAGCAATAATATTAACTCTATTCCAATCACAATACTGTATATTTTTTTGTGTTTAGTATTTTAAAATATTCAGTTGCAGAAGTAACGTCATGTGCATCACATCACAGATCCACTAAACTGTCAATATGAAAATGTGCTAAAGCAATGGGCCTCTTAGTCCCTTCTGAGAAAGGGGTTGCACAAAAGGTAACAATAAACACTCCAATTTTTAAGCAGATGTGTTAGTATTTCAACATAATGGAAAGGCCCTCTATCATCATGAGCAAACTTCAATGAAAGTCTAATAAAAGTAGTACTCCTACTGGAATATCTTGAAGTGCTAGACATTAGGCTGTAATCTTTACGGAGATATTTCTTGAATCTTGGAAACTGTCTTTACTGGCATATTTAAGAGGGTTCACAACTCAGGAAGCCTGTTCCTGAAATGGCTTCATAAACTAAAGTTTTAAATATCAGATGTCTTGTGACGACAGTAACTACACATGGATGCTCAAGTCCTCCTAATTTCACTGAGGGATCCTTAGGCCAGGAGTCTGTGTGTGCACATCAAAGGAAGGAGAGCACAGTGGAGCAGGTGTGACAGCAGCACAGCATCTGGCCCAGAGCTCAGGAAAAAGAGGAAAATGGCACCCACCAGCTATGGACCCAGAACAGCTGGAGGAAGCAGCTGGAAGGCTTTTCTTGGTCTTCCTGCTTTGACAGACATAATTTCTATTGCAGAATTTCCAATAATCACTGTAAATGCCTGCAACACCATGTATCCACTACTCTAATTCAAAGCTGCTTTACCAGAAGGGCTTAAGCAGTCCCTTATCTCCACCTGTTAGGAAGGCAATCTGTATCCATGACAGGGACAAACGGCATGACCGAACTTGACTCTTGCTAGCAGTCATGAAACCCTATTTGCTGCAGACCCATTGCATCTGTGGCAAACTGACTCACCTTGGTTTTTCTCCTGTCTCCACTTTCGCTCAATGGCTTTGCAGTCAGTCTAGAGAATGCTTTCTTCACTCTAGGACCAGGGAGTCAGAGTGGTTGAGCACTGCTCGTTGGCCCAGTATTTAGGAAGTAAAATTGTAAACAGAATTACAATAGTAGATAATATAGTAAGAATGGTCAGTTACATCCTTACAATAAACACTTTTTTTTTAAACCAGAAACCTCATCTAGTTATCTCAAGTGAAATATCCCTCCTCCAGGAGTAGGGGTTCAATGTGCCACCCAAGGAAACTGAGGCAATTGAATGAAGGTGTTGGTGAGATGGGATCAGAATCACAGTAAACCTCCTTTCTATTTATGCCTCAAGAAGTTTTATATAAAGAGTGACTAATTTCCTCAAATCTCATGTGTATTTAGCCATGGACGAAGAAATATCAAGAAAAGATTAACTGATCTTTGGTTGTGGTAAAAATTAGAAGGAAGTGTTTGCATGAGAAGATTGAATCCGATTGCATTAAGCCAAAACCAAATGATCTTGTAAAGGAAGTTTCAGTTCATGATAGCATTTCTCAGATGTTAAACCATAAGCCTGAATCCCTTTCAGGTGATACAAAACCCCAGGGGTTGTCTGATGATGCCTGACAGGCACACAGAAAATGAATTCTTAGTGTCATTTCAATGCCTAAATTACAAGACTCATTAGAAAATGGTCACTACAGAAAATGCTACCTGAGATAGTTGTTAGTTGTTACCACACAGCAAGGAAAAGCCAAAGCCAAAGCCAAAGCCAAAGCCAAAGCCAAAGCCAAAGCCAAAGCCAGAAAAAACCAGGCTTTGGAAGAAGGACAGAGTTTTCTTTTCACATGTTCTTAACTCTATGCTGGACAAGGAGGACAAACTGATAGGACATCTACAGAAAAATCTACTGAACAACTGTCTTGCTTCTCTTTATATTATAGCAGTTGTACAGAGTCAGAGAAATGCAGTCTCCAGCTCTGCCAGTGTGATGGTCTTCGCAAAAGAAAAAGGAAATGTGCACATCCGTAAATTTCTGCAGTAGGAAAAGTTTAAGAGCGCTGTCACCTTCTTCATTGTATATATCGCTTGGTAAATAAGGGAGAGAGAGTGTGCTCTTGGCAAAACCATTCGGCATTCTGTGCTCAGCCTTCGCCCCTGAAATAAAATACAATGCTTAGTTTTTTACACTGGTTCTTTGATGTATGGCTCTGTTCTACCTCATCATTCTAGTATGATTCAACAAACATTAGAGAGAAATTCTTCTGCTTAAATCCTTTGCTGCAACAGAAGCAAATATCTTACTTTTAGAGAACACATTTCTTTAAGATAAAATACAATTCTACAATACTCTTTCAGATAGATTTGCCATAAGTCAGATACCCTTGTTCAAATAATGGACTATGAACCTAATTTATCTTGTGCCTTCAAGAAGTACAGAACTTGCTCTTATTAAGGTGCTCCATTATGAGAGTCTGTGACTGATACAATGAATTGTTTTTCAGCTGTGCTCTGGTTGCCATTATAAGTCTTCTGCTTGAATGAAAAGACAATTAAGGCAGAAAGTATTTAACAAGAGACCAAAACAAAATGATACAGTTTTAAGGACACATCATGATTACAATGACATTTAAACTGTCATTCAGCTAAAATAAAATAACAATATGGAGCTGCACGGGACTCTGGCAAGGGTGACAGGAACAAACTTATTAACTTTGGAGAAAAAAAGCCACTTCATGCTGTAATAATACCTTTGAATCAATACCATTTTTTTTCCACTTCCTTTTCACTCCTCACTAAATTACAAGTTCATGCAGGAGCAAATATAAGTTCCTTATTCAAATAACCTTATCAAATCCATAGCTGGAAAACTGACATTCCTGGATTCGATTTTCTAATGTTCTGTTTTTAAAAGACAAGCTTCCTTTTAAATTCTGAGTTTTAAATGTATCATTCAAAGTTTTGGGAAACTACTTCAGTGCATAATAAATCCAGAAAAACCCTCCAAGTTCTTCTCTTGCTTAAAGGATATAAGTCAGTCCTGTGTGAGGAAACAGTCTTTGTGCTATGCAAAAATACTCTACATATATATATATATATATATATATATATATACATGACAGTGCTGGTCAGTACACTATGCTGTAAAATAGGTGAGCAGAAGGAAAGAAAAGCAAAGCTGTGAAATGCTTTAATGATGTCTCTTCCTGTTAAAGCTGGACTACACAAGGTACAGTATAGGTCTCCTGAGGTGTATATATATCTGAGATTTTATTTAGTTTTTGCCTAAAGAATTAGATTATGCCCAAATTATGCCCAGTTTTTGGTATTCAACACATGGTTTCAGCAAGGTACTTCTAAGAATTGGTGTATCTGATACTACCTGTAGTAGTAAGATGCCAATTCTGTGCTTTGTCCTGTTTGCATGTTGACTCTTATTTGACATTTAAACATTGTTTGCTCATTTAATTTTCTGATAGTGCCAGAAACTGGACCAAACTCAGTTTGAGCAGATCAAAAGTCTTGGTTTTATAAAGTTGTGTCCAGGTGTAACTTGCCCCTGGATTAGTTTGTGCTGCCTTCAATGACTGCTTCGTCTCTTCCTCAGAGCCCTAAAGGAGGCTTGTAGGAAGACAGCAAATCAGAGCTTCTGGTTTTCACTTCTAATTCAACTGAAGGCAATAAATACCAATTCAATAGAGTTGTATCTGAAACTTTCCTTTCTTCCCTTAGCATCAGTATTGCTATCAAAGGCAGCTACAGTACACCTGTTAAAGTATTTTTTTCCAAAACAACATAAATGGTAATTAATGAACAAATCTCATGAGCTGTCCTTAGAGGGCATTTTTTTTTTTTTAACAATTTTTCTGGACTTTAATGCAAAGTCAAGAAAAGCTCCTTCTGGCCTTTTCTGTCCTCTGTCACCCCAAAGTTCCACTCCAGTTATGAATTTGGTTTGTTGCTCACACTGAGTAGGACATGTAGGACAATCCTTAATGACTAACAGGTTTTCAGGTTTATCAATGTGTGCATGTTCATTTTAGAAAACATCTTGCATAAAGTTCAACTCACAACACCATTGACAAGAGTTTCGCTCTATAGATCTTTGACTTGAATTGCTACAGAGTAAGTGAAGGGGAAATTAATTGTGATTGCAAAAGCGTCATGGGACCAATTCTCATCTGATATGAATTAACTTTCACTGCAAGTGTGAGAATATCTCTATGAACACTGGGTATGGTATTTCACAAGGAGCAGAAAGAGCTTTTAGAATTATTTTCCTACATGAGATAAATCATTTAAACACTGGGAGATAGTATAAAAAGGAGCCACATAGCTTTAGTCAGAAAAAAAAGTTTTTTGTTGTTGTTGTTAAAGAAACTATAGATCAAAAAGTAGAAATTTTATTTACCCATATTAACAAAAGGATACATTTAAAATGAGTTTTCTAATTATGTAGGGAAATAATACACTGATGTAGTGGTTGTTAAATCTCAGAAATTAAAAGGCAAGCCTGAACTGCAACCCAGAGTTTTTAGAGCAGTCTGAGAGCTTGGAGAATTCATAAACCAAGTAAACCTTCTGACATAACTATAAAATGTGGTATAAACCCTAGGAAAAAATAGCCATCTTGAAAGGGTAACAGCACTTTTATGAGAATTTCAACTGCACCATGGCAACATCAACCCGTCAAAGCAAATGAAGGGCAGTAAAAGTAAAATTAAAAATGATGAAGGGGACACCAGCTTGCTAACAGCTTTCCAAGCTGTAAAGCTTTCAAATATTATCTCTTCATTGGTTTGTTCAATCACACATGCCAGTTACCAAGCTTTATCTTATTATGCATCTTTTCCATCACTACAGACTGCCAGGTTTTGATGGACCTATGCATGAAAAAATAATACAAAAAATCTTTTCCCTCTTGGTGCACGCCCCTCCTTCCTTTCCCTTATTGGTTCCTCTCTTCTGGTACATACTGTCTATGTGGTGACACCTCCTTGTATTAACTAAATGTACAGAAATTATGAGGAAGTTCCAAGGACTCCTGGCTACTCCAGCTTCCCATTCCTGTCTCCTTCTTGCTCCACCCCATGCCCCAGAGCCTGTCCCCATGGCTTTCCCACCCCAGACCAGCTGTGGCTGCTCTCTCAGGCGGTGTATCTCACCGCCTGCTGCTTGGATGTCTCTCTTCAAAGGTTCTATCACTTGTGCAAGCAAATAGCAATTTCCTAGGCTGCAATTCCCTGGTTTGCAGCTCATCCATTGTGTTGTATAGTCAATCTGTTTTATTCAGTTCCTAGAGGCAATCAGATATAGTTTCTGTGCAAGACCCAAATGTGAATGTAGAGTCACATGTAGTGTGTGCATTGAGTTTGAATCTCATATCTTCTGTGCAGGTCTTGGGAAAGACCTAAAAGCTGAGTCTCTCTGATCCATTTAATAGCACCTCACAATAAATATTTCTGCATTAAAGAGCCACAGCTTTCTGACTGGGCCTTTGCTCCTGTGATTCCTCTCAGTTTTTATTAGCTGCAACATGATTCATGTTTTAACAACTTTCTCATTTAAAAGTGGCATTAAATCAGATCATAAACATTGCATATATGTTTCATTGTCATTAAAAAGACCTTAGCCTGCAGAAAAAGGTGTGTTAAAAAAATTAATAAAATTGTAACTAGAAGGGACTTTTTAAATTAAAATTAGTCATTAAAAGACCTCTATCTTTCGAGGCAGAAAATTATCAAAATGTAGATTTCTGGAACTGTAACACTTCACAATTTCTTTTGGGGCAGAAAGTGTTTGGACTCTTTCATATTTAAGCTGTCATTAATGGAAAGGACTAAGGACATTGCATGTATGCATGGTCTATTTCAAGACTAAAATAAAAAGATCCCTGAAAATGTCATTGCTAAGTATGGAAAATGTTAAATGTCTTAATTTTTTAAAAATTGTTTATTTGTTTGTTTCTTGGGAGAAAATTTTTGGTGCTGTCTCCAACCATTCAGAGCAGTAGTATGACCTCCATGGCAGGGTATGAGTGAACTACAAAAAGAAACACTGCACGTTGTTACAACTTCTTCAAACCCAATGGGGTATAAATGGTATTTTTTTTCTTTATGGTCCTACAAGGTCATAACCTGGGAGCCACAAGGTATAGTAATTGTAGACATATAAGAAAATAATGTAAAATAGGACAGAAAGTTTAGAGTAGGGTTTCTACCCCAGGCTGAACCTTGCCAAATTGAAATTTATTATATGTTATTTTCCTCAGGAAAAGAATTGTTTTTTTTCTGGTGCAAATTAGAAAAAGAAAGTAAGTTATCTCTACAATACTTGATATTTTGTGCCTGTGGAAGCTGAGTGTTTCTTGTCAGTGTCCTGGAGCTGGCATTGCTGAGCTAAAGAAGACATCCAGGTGGGGCGGAATCTGCTCCTTCACGATCATTCTGCCCCAGCAAAACCTGAGAGCAGCCTGTCCCATCAGACTCACTGCACTCCTGTCCTGAGTGCTCCCCATCAGAGTCTAAACAAACCTCTCTAAAACTTCTGCAATGGAGCAGAACTACAGAATGGTCCCAGGGATCTGAAATGCAATTTCCCTTAACAGGTTACTGAAGTGAATAGGAGTTTGATCATATTAACATATTTGGATCAGAAAAAGTAATGAAAAGCTATTGTATTATCTATAATCTATCTAGAGACAAAACTGCAGTCACATAGTCAGCATAGTATCTCTTGATGGTGACTGATATTCCAGCAACAATATTTAATGAATGCTAATGAATGTTTAATGAATTCAATGAATGTTTGCAACTCCTGCAAAAAACATTCAGGAATATGTTTCTTTCTGGTTTTCCGTTGATGCCAAAGTAGATAAAATTCAACCACTTTTTTACAGAAGGTTACTACAAACTTGTCCAAAGCCACAAGAATTAGTATTTTACATGCTTTGAGAAAAAAAAAAAAAATTAAATTAGTAGCTTTGAGATTAAATTGTCTGGATGAGGAAAAGAAAGCATGTTTATTCATTACCTTTAGTAATAGACATTTGCTCTTTTGCAAGTGCCTCTAATATATACAGAAGTGAAATTTATTTTCAAATTTGAAGAAATCAAGTCTCTTTTTAGGCTTTTCTGTATGAATGTTTGCTTTATCTTGCTTAACAAAAGAATGCACTCCTTGTGCAGACCACCAGCTCCTTTTCTGGACTGTCAACTGGCATAAGCTCTGTTTGCCTGGAACTTACCTGTTTTGTATATCTACTGAACAGTTTCTAGCACTGAACTGCTGCTCAGACAGAATTCTCACAGCAGAGGTAATGTAGCTTGGACTGATCGGTTTGATGAAGCTCCTCAATGGTGAAGACTTTACAAACATCTTTGCTCACCTGCAGCTCCTCTAGGCAGTGTCTGGGTTCATGCAAGTAAAGGTGAATGGAGGGAGCTGATTGTTCAAGCAAACATATGGGAACATATGGGAACATGGGAAAAATACCAATGAGTGGGGAACAACAGGGAAAGTATATTGATGAAAAGCTTTATTGAGGTTATTATTTATTATTAATTTAACCTGATAGTTGACACAGACTTCACAGTGAGCATGGAAATGAGGGTGGACAGTGGAATGAGTCATTAGAGATGACATTTTCTATATTTAACCGTCTTCAACTCAACTATCTGCTTACTCTCGCACTTTGAGAAGGGAGAAAAAAGGGTTTACATACCTAATTGCATCATGTGGCTGGGTGCAGGATGGGAATCCCAGCATCAACAGAAAGGAACTTGAGACAGGAAAAGCAGGAAAAAAACAAAACCGGTTTGTGTCTTGGAACAGTCACACAGTAGAGGCACCTGCATGAACCTGAAACAAAGACAGATATTGACCTATCAAAAAAGGGGAGATAATAGCTAAAGGATCAGAGATTATATCAGCTAATCTCTTCTACTTTTCCTCAAATTTAAGGCATTTTTCTATAATCCTTGAATAAGCTTTTGCACTAGGAGGTGGTAAGCACACTCTAAATCAGTTTCAATCGACTGTTTCAGGCATCCTATTCTGTGCCCTGCCAGAACAAATCTAGAATCAGCAAGAAGAGAAATCATCTCCAGGATGTTAGTACAATGCATCTGAAACAGGTTTTGAACTTTCATGACAGATCTCAAGAGATGAAAGGGTTTTTAATTTTTTTTTTCATTATGCTTTTAGGAAAAAGGATCAATGACTTCCCTCCAATCAAACCCACACATCTGTTTGATTTCATTCTCTTATGTTTTTGTTGCGTGGTGCCCTGAGATGTTTGTTTGATAAAGTGCCCCATAAATGGGGATTTTTACTGTTATTGTCATTGCACTTCTTAGGTCCCAAACTATACATTGTTGTCATACTAACGTTTTAGTCTGTCTGATTTTTCATTGGCGAGGAGGATTGATCAGTCTTGCTACTCTTGCTAGTGAGACCGATCTATTTTGTAATTAATAGAGCAGTCTTTTGCGGACTTCTGTGTGTGACTGGAGGCTTAAGCAGAATGTTGTTCCTCTTTACACACAGCTCTGCATTTAGCCAACAATAGTATAACATCAGTAAGTGACAGAAATACAAAGCTTTCCATGATAGCTCTGTTTCTTTGCTGTTTATTCAGTGAGCAGTCCATCTCATCCAAAAAACTACTGACTGAGATCTGAGAAAAAACAAACTCTTTTCAAATAAGCTAATCAATGAGGGTCACCATCTTAAATAAATATTATATTCTGCTTTCTAGTATAAGCAAAAGATATGACAGAAGAGCTTCTGAGGACACCATTTGGTGCCTTTTAAAATGAAACAGATTTCAGATTCTTTGTATCTTATTACCTATCCAATCACCTTCTTTAGTTCTTGCTGCCCTTTAAATTCAGTCCAAATTCTCTTAAATCACACAAAACTGCTAGAGTACAGAGCCAAAAGGAGGTTGAAGCGGCCTCCTTGAGTCAAATTTGTTAAAATACAGCCTGGAATAAAAGGCTACATATGTTAAACAATGATCTGGGTAAAAACATGTGAGAAAGCAAATAGTATTGACAAAAAATTTATCAAGTGTTGGTGGATCAAAAAAGACATTATAGATGATCAAGTAGTGTAATTCAGATCATCATTCACATCAAGCTGAGTTTTACTTCACTGTACTTTACTGAATGTGATCTCACACTGGCTAAGTCCACAGAAATTCAGTTTAAATCGATGTTATAATAAAGAACTTAAGCTAAAGTAACAGATCAGGATTTGCTCATCTCTTCTTACACATATATCCAAAATTTGATCTGCTCATACATTTTTTATCATTGTAGCTCAACTGGGTCTGAAATACCATAGTGGCTGAAGCATAATCCTTTTTAGTTTACACACAGTCCTTACTATTTTGAAATATGTTCTCTTTTAGACCTTGGACTAAAGAATTGCTTCAACTTAGCTACGGAAATTTCTGCCAATTCTTAACTTTAATTTCCAGGGCCAAAATACAGTTCCAAAAAAGAAACTCTTACTCCCAGTTCCCAAGTCAAGATTGCAGAACTGGAATTTAAAATAAATATAGTTTATTTTGCTTGCCACTGAGTACAACTGATACTGCAAACTAATAAATATGAAGCCCCAAATGGCATATAATGGAGGCAATTTCAATGCTAAGCTACAAATGCAGTAGGAGTGTAGGAAAGCTACAAGAGAAAGCATTTTTACTGCTGATGGATTAAGAAAAAAGAATCCATGTTTAACCATGGATTAAATTATGGCAGTTTTACACTGTTTTACTGAAGTGCCTTTTTTAAACAGGAAATCTAAGCAAACCAACCAAGGGAATATACACCTGATGTACTAAATACAGTAAAAAAATTGTCACTTTCTACTCTGGCAGCTTTTGGCAAGAACAGATGGAGCTGTTTCCATTTTTCATGCCCTTTGATCCCTTGTGCACAAGCCGTCATCATGTTAATAATTTTGCTGTACCTGCAATTCAACTCCTAGCATTTCTGAGTTTTGTTTTAATCTACTCTGGAAGCTGCTGAAAAGGTAGATGTGCCCAGAGCTTTCTTTTATATTCGGGAAGTCACCTTCTCATGCTAGGGAGCTCCAACATCTCAGGAGAGAGCAGCAGAGCCTTGCAGATTGCCGTCATGCACAGTCCACAGTGGGACACCAGGGTTCCACCAAAAATACAACTTGCTACGCTCAATAAAACCACACTACCCCATCACACACATTGTTCTGTCTTTGCTAGTCACCTCCTTACATGTTTCCTGATCAAAACTGTGAAAAGAAGTCCATAAGGCATCAACAATTTGACATGGAAGGGAAGATAGATAGCTCTGCATGTGACTCTGTGCTGAGTTGTCCCATTTCATCCTGAGAGGCACTGCAACACAGCGAGCAGGAGAGCCATGAGGGCACACAGAGTCTCTAGAGAGACCGTGCAATTCAGATTTTCAGAAGCAGCTACCATGAGCCAGGTGCTTACAGATAACAACAATCTCTCTCAATAACCTAATGATCTCTCTATTAAAATTTTTTTTCTACCACATAGAAGTTGCAATTTTCATTATATTTTCAACTGCAGCATTTACAATTTGGTATCAGTTTAATGTGGGTATTACAACTGTAGTTTATGTTAACTCAGCATCCTGTGGTAATAAAATGAAATAATCTGAAAGTAACCATGTTTGCACTTTTCCTCATCTCCATCTTTCAGTTTAAACATTCCAGAAATAGCGGTCATCAACTAAAAACTTATATTTATATCTTCTGGTTGTACAGCATTCAGTCCAGTAATATCAATGCAGAATGTTCTTGCTAACTACCAGCGATGTAAAATCACCAGGATTGTCATATTAAAACAGCAGTAATAACCCATATTTGTAAGGCCATATCTTCTCACACAGACAGAACTTGGAGTCGCATAGTAGGCATCTGTATCAGACAGAACACTCAGAATTTGGGGAGATTATTTGTATTATTAATTTTTAAGCTGCAAAAATAATAATCATAGGTACTAATGTGCTTTTGTTTCTGTAGTTGTAGATCCTGGGGATCCTAGCCAACAAACCAAGTGTCTATAGCACAATATCATCTCAGGAGCCAGAACAGCAGTTAAGTTACAATTTTTAGTACTCAGTAGAGCTATTTTAGTTCTCAGGTTTTTCATCTGAAGACATTTTCACAAATAATCAGGGTAGCATAATTAGGTATTTAAAGAAATATCATCCTTCTAGTAATTAGAAGTTTCTATTATTTGTAAATATAGAATTTTTTTTTTTCATTTTAAGTCATGATGATGCATATATGATTTAAATTACATTTTCTGTAACTATGCTTGCTTTGCTGGATAATACAAATTATTTTGTGGGTAATATGATGGAACATCCATATTTTCATGATTCCAAGGTGGCAAAATTCGCTGCTGTGGTCATAGAGGCATACACTGAATGCATGCTAGCTCATGGGGAATTTTCAGCAGTCACAAGAGGACAAGGTAGAAGGAAAGATTCACACACTGACAGTGGTCCATGGAACTGGGGTAAGGATATACCAGACAGTAAATACATGCTGATTAAATAAATTATTCCCCTAAATAAGTGTAAGATAATTATTTTCCTATTTTTTTCCCCCCTAGATCGAAATAATTCCTCTTCCAGGAAACCACAGCCATTCTTGTGCAGGTTTTTCTGGTACTGATGATCAAAGTAGGCTCAAAGACTGACATTATGAATATCATGAAGACAAATAAGCTCAGGGTTTTTGTCCATGATCAGATGGTACAAAATGAACTAAGTGGAAATCATAGCCAACACTGACCAAACTATTTCTTGTATGAAAGTGTCAGTTGACCAAACAGTGATCATCTTGGCTACATAGCACAAGCCTGTGATAATAGAGGAAGTAATTTAAGCACCTTTAGAGACTCAGCAAACAGCTGGTCCAGCTCTACATGAAAACAGCATTGGGAGTCAGATAAGGAGCAGGAGACTCATTTAAAAGAGGTGGGTATGTGTTCACAACTGAGCCAGCTGTGCAAGAGAGGATAAAAGCCTCTGTCCTGCTTTGAAGGATCTCCTTCTTAATATCCTTTTCAATTTTTCATCTCAAAACTCAACTCGCTGCTAAGCAAAGGTTGGTTTGTGGTGGTCATCCTCTGGCGCTCACCCCTCGGCACCTGGGCTGGCACCCTGCGTGTCAGAAAAGCACCTGCTGCTCTGCCAATGGCCGATTGTTTGAGTCATGAACCATTAACATTTTGGTCTCTCACATTTCCCCCTGCAAAGGGAGAGAAGCTGCTGCACTGAGCTTGCTGTGAGTACACTACACTGTTTGATAAGGGACATCTCACCAGAGTATCCCACTATAAATGGGATGAGAGGATTTCAGCTGGGGTTAAGCAGAGCTAGATCAGGCCCAGTGTAACCCGAGTGAAAAATCAGTTTCCTTATAATCACAGGAGGCCTCAGTGAACTTCTATTTTGACTGCATTTCCAAGAGTGGGACACTTGTTTAATACACAAGTCTCTGAAAGGCTTTGCATCCAAACTAGTAACTAAGCAATTACCGTGTAATCAGAGACAGTGTTGACAATGCAATCAGGTGGCAGCGTGTAATTACACAGCACATCATCGCACACAGGATTTTGCTCTACACCTTGCAAAATAAGTGCTGCCATATTTTTTTCTCAAGCTGAATAAGGCTCAGGAGATTCTAAACAACCGGAAAACATGATTCTCACAGCTTTTTTGTTGACATAAGTGAAATACCTAGACAGGACAATAAAAAAAAAAAAAAAAAAAAAAAAAAAAAAAAAAAGGTAGAATATACCTTCTCCACTCTCTTTTATTTAGGATAGTATGAAGTGTCTTAAAGGAAGGGTTTGGAGACCAAGCCATATATCTGTATCTTTCCCCTGGGGCAGATTCTCCAACCACTGCCAGCTGGAAGACCCACTCTCTGCACAGGCAAAATTTAGCAATTCATCATGTCAAAGAATAAGGAGAACTTCTCTGACTCTGGGGATCGATCTTAACACCCAAGGGGCACAAGGGCAAGATATAAAGTCTCTGAGTTACTGTTAATGTTGCCGTCTAGTAATAAAGGCCATCCATTCCATCCATTGTTGTTAAAATTCCAAACCTATTGTTTTTTTCCGATGAGAAAGTACGTGCACTTTTGGGATGTCTGAAAAGTGGCCCAATGCATAGGAGTAAAATAAAAGTAGAAAGGTAAGAAAATCACCACCAGCACCAAATATTACAAGCTAACATTTAAAAAGGGGGAAAAAAACCTAACATAAAACACAAGCAACTTCTCCATAATTTTAGAATAAATGTTTGTTGCACTTCTAATTTCTAGAGTTCTCCAGACAGACAGCTTAAATTGATGGCTTGTTAGTGAGGACTGGCCCCTTTGTGAGATGTTTTCAGAATGATTGATTTACAATAAAGTGGCTCCTGGTGGGTGCACGCAGGTGGAACTGATTCAGATCGATTCCACAGAAGCTGACTAATCAGCTGTTTAAACTGGCAGAGTGCTCAATGACAGAAACAGTGCAGCTATCATTTTCTATCTAAGATTACAAATTAACTTGTTCTGTTTATCCTGTATGCCATCAATATGGAGAAAAGCAGCTGAGAGGGAAGTGGGATTCCAGACTGATGGTATAAAGCCTTCCCCGCAGATATGCTCTCAAACACTGACAGTAAAGGCACAAAGGGAAATTTCATTACATATTAATGAAACCAGTGGAGAGCAACACCAAAAGAGGAGGACTTCTTCAATTAATTAGCTAGAATGGGAAGTCAACAATATTTTTAAAATGCAACCACAAAAGGATAAATCAATGCCAAAATGGCCAACAGTAAATATGCACTGTCCCACGGACTGCCACACACCCTATCAGACTGCTCCTCTCCGCGAATATTATATGCAACCCGGAGGACTAGCATCTTTAGAGACTGGTATTTCCAGAAATGATTAATGCTAGGTAATCAACATTTCAGCCTCTACAGTCATATCCCTGAAAGTGTCATTTTTACAACAAGATGAAGAACTCCATGGGGAGCACAACGCATGTGGGTAAGTGAAAGGTGTCAGAGAGAATGTGGGTAAGTAAAAGGAGAATAGACATTCCCTCCCTGCAAGCTGAAAGAGGTACAAGAGCAGGGGTAAAAGGGGCAGGGGGGCTTAGCAGAATTATTTTAACTGTATTTATCAATACCTAACAAACTGATCCAAACTAAAAACAGTCATCGAAAAGTGCTGCACTAACACCAATGCTCTCCTTTTAGAAACTTAGATAGCACTTAGATACATCAGTCCTTAAAGCATTAAGATGACTGTCAATCTGATTTAGTACTGACACACATTTAAGCATCGACCCCAAATCAAAACTATTATTTTATTGTAACTTTTGTGCTGCATAATATATGGTCTTCCTGTCATCTGCTTTCCTCTGGCATTGATAACAGAAATTAAAATACTAAGCAGATACTGACATTAAATTTGGTGGCCTAGGAGGTAAATATTTTGACAGATGTACTGCTAAAGCTACTTTTTATTGCTACAGAAAGGAAAGTAAAACTTGATTGTCAGTAATAAAGGAAAACAATATATTACTTGTGTTGCTACATGCATGCTGAATGTCAAAAATAGTCAAGCATGTCTTTAACATGAAATAAGTCTGTGTAGGGCAATATATTTGTCTAAAAAGGAAAATGAAGACAAAACTCTTGAGCTCTTCAACAACACCTCAGGATAATCAGAGAATAAATGCTATTATTTTCCACGAAAGGAAAGGACTCTAATTTAGGAGAAAACAATTATTAGGTAGGATAGTTAGGAAGGCACGTGCAACATTTGGATTGTGTCACATTAATTTCTCTGATCATCTGCTTTTGAGAAGATTAGCCTCTTGACCTTCACTGTCTTAGCCTTGAAAAGTGTTGAATGCCCAGCATACCGAAGTAAAATTCAGCTGCCTCGTTGCTGGCTTCCTTATGAGTCCTCAACCCTGACCTGAAGGGATCTTTTCTGACTCTCCATCTCCAGAGAGAAGAAATAATTCAGTGCTCCTGCACATGTAGGCCCAGCTCTCTCCTGAGCCAGCTGCCAAAGCCAGCTGAGTTATGTGTGCTCGCGTTGTGATGTGGGCTTCTCACAGCAAATTGATCTGATCGCGCCGAAGTCATTTCATTTCACACCTTCAGGTTGATATGCAGTCTCAGAGGTGAGATAAGCTACTCGGCTCTGAACTGAACAAGACATGTTTCTTCATGATAAGATTGGCAATTCAAAACCAGACGTGGCTTGGACAGCCAAGCACAGGCACTGAGCATGATCCATCACACAGAGTTTTGTTCACACCTATGGAGTACGGGAACAGAGACAGGCTCAAACTTTTGATGCCACAGACAATAAATGTAACAATGTATTGTAAACAACATCTAGTGGAAAATTCAAGGAAACAACTCATCGACTGTCCACGTAATGTGGGATGACGAGATCATGAGAAGGGAAGAAAAATCCCAAAGCACAATCCGTTCATTCTGGGTTTAGAAAGCAATAGTAGTTCCAGGTTGAGCCAGGGCATATTGCTGGTTTGTTTCCTTTCAGCTTCACATCTTCTGAACGCTGGCAAGGTCACCCAATCCCCACATGGACTGCAGACCCTTCTCTGACACTTCCCTAAGCTAGTTTTTGATTGATCTAGAACATTTAGGAAAAGATTTAAATTTTTCACTTTGAAAAATCAATTGCAGTCTGAATAAATGCTATAAAATTTAAAGAAAAATATTAAATAATGTGCATTTTCTGGCTGCCAATTCAGAAGAAACTTAGCTTTTGAGGAGATGTCCGCATTAATAATTCTCTTCTGCAGATGGTGATAACCTTATAATTAAGTAAATAAACTATTAAAAATGGGCAAAGAGTCTGAATTCTCTTTCTGAATTCTGAATTGTTATTTTCAGTGGATGACTTTTCTTTGGTTCATATACCTCTTTCAAGGTCCTGGACTGGCCAGAGTTCATGATCATGCTCTGTGAGATTCATCTGTGTAAGCAAAATTGGAGGAGAAAAAGAGGAAGTAAAAAACAGAGAAAATGAAGATTTATATAAATCAGTACAAATGGTGGTAACTGATGCAAATTGTTTCATTCTAGCATTTAGGGAAAGGTCTGGAAAAGCCAGAAATTCTTAGTATGGTGTTGATGCCAAGAAATTAAAAGAATCATTGTTATAATTAAAACAAACACTAAATTTTTCACTGACAGGTATATTCTTAAACAATAACTGATAGTTCTTCTAAAATAATTTCTCAGTAAAGAAGGGATGAAAAGTTCTTCCCAAGCCAGGAAGACAAGGAGGTCATTCTTGAAATAACTGAAACAAATCTGTACGTCAAAGATATTTCTTTAGATGTGTATATAACTGTTGAACAGTCAATCATGAATGGGTTTTCAGTGCTGCTTTTAATCTTGAAATAGCATATGTACAGCCTAATTGCCCATTGGCAAGAGCTGAGGGAATTTTAAAAAAAAAATTTATTTCATGAAAGACCAGATGTCTTCTCTATTCAAAACCTTTTGGTCAAATCAGACCTTCCACTTAATATTTCTCACTGTGTTGTATGTACAAAAGGCAGAAGAAAAGAGACATTAAATATGGAATTTTTATTAAAGATTTGCACTCTGGGGAGCCAACGTTAGATCTAAATCTAGTCAAGAATTCAACAGGGGTTTCTTCCCAGGTGGGGAAGAGGGTAATTAACATAATGCAGGAAAAGAAATTAATTGTAATAGATTAGAATATTTTATATCAAATACAAGTTTCCCATTGATTTTTGCACTTGAATTCTAACAGCTATAATATATTGAAGATAGGGAAGTATAATAATAATGATGACATTAATAGCACTCTGGTGTAAAGAATTATTAAGACTTAAATGTGATACTTTTCAATAATGGTAGATGAACTGAATTTGAGACATATTCAAGGAAAGCTTCAAGCATTGATTTAATTTAGTTTTATACTCAGTAAATTGGACTAATGTCACGTCACTATCCTTAGGCTTGAGAAGTAAGAAAATTGAAGATTCAACCCCCCTTCCCCCGGCCCTATAGTTAAACTATTTCCGGGCAGTAATATATATTTGGTGCTATGCTTATTCTGAGCAGCATCATAACAGAGCAGTTAAGATAGATTGCTTTGGCAGCAGAATGGAAATATACCTGGCTTCTCAGAACTGCCCAGGCTGGATTATGAACTGGAGCTTGAAACGGGGAGTCTGGACAGAGCCACATCACACCCTCATGTGCTAGAGCTGCAAAACGGCATTTGTCTATTTCTGTTAACAAAAGGGACTGGCCTGATTGGGAAGGCCCTTTTGTGTTTTGTCAATGAGCATTAAAAATGTTAGCCATAAGGACAAGGTCTTATGAGCTCTATGTATGACACGGCATGTTACAGCTCTTCATCAGAACACATTAAACTTACAAAAAGATAAAAATAACAGAATCTTTAATAATAATAATAATAATAATAATTTGCAATGTTTTCAATGCCTTTCAATATTTTTGGTTTTCACGTTTCTGCATGATTCCTTAAAGAGAAGTCTCTTCCTGTAATGAGAAAAAAAAGAAGGTCAAGTTTGAAAACATAGCCTAAATGGACCATTAATCCCTGGAAAAGGAAAATGAACAGGGAGGTTGCTTTTGGCAGGAAGAACAAAATGCCATCAATCAGTCACTATTTTTATAGAATTGGAGTTATACCATGAGCTTCATGACAAACAAATAAACACAAATATGTCTTAAGACTGGTGCTAAAGCCTGTCTTTTCTGACATGGGTCACCAAGAGCAGAGTATTGCTCCAGTTGCCACAAGGCACAAAAATAAACTGCCCAGATTTTCAGCCTTGTTTTATTGCAGAGATGAGTTTAGTTTTCAGGCCCAACATCTGCAATGGAAGGATGGAAAAAAGTTTGCCTCTGCACAGGTGTTATAACAATACTAGATTCCAATGTAAAGAGTCAGCATAAAGCCCTGAGATCTACAGCCAAATACACAGGTTGAAATTGCATGACTGTATTACTATTTCACATTTAGCTAAGATCCACACAATTCCCTTATATCAACTTCAAGCAATTTACTCTCACAACCTGTGGGCATTGTTTTCCTAGTAAAATATTAAGAATTATTTTTTTAAGTGGTTCCTGAGACACTGCTTTCCCTGAGATTTCAACTGTGGATAAACTTGTTTTGCAAAAAATAATAGGTTTGGGGATTCCATTAAGCTCCTTACAGAGGAAATGAGACCTCTGTAGTTTTTATGTCACTGACAGGCCATAGCAGCCAAGGATTCCAAAAGGGGAGCTTAATTGTGCTGGTGGAGGAAGTAACAGAAGATAAATGGAGCAAGTATCTGTGCTCAGTCGTTAGAGAATGCTGACCGTGGTTGCCAAAATGGGCTGAGGAGGCAGCTTGCCTCTGTCGACCGTTCCTGCATCTGAAAGGAGCTGCCCAATTCTCCCTGAACGTGTTAGGCTTCCTGGAGTAATGAAGTCACACGTATACATAATTTTCCCTGTGCTAAATGTGATTTTGAGAAGGTGACAAGCACATTAAGCATTCAGCTCAGGCAGAGTACTGAAATTACTATTAGATGAATTTCAGGTGACATCTGAGTTCCCTCTCTCACTGAGGGCCATTAGAGCCATGAGTGCTCAAAGATTGCTGTCTCTGTAGTGATAAGAAGAAATTTTTTTTGTACCAAGGCTGTATTTGTAGCATTTTGAGACACCTTGCAGAGGAAAACACTCTGTATTTGAAATGAAAAATTAACTGTATATAAAAGAGTTGCAATTACTTCTGAATGCAGACCTTAAAATAGGCAAGCCAGAGTCAGTCTTAACTAACACTGATTAACAGCTTTCTGGGAAGTACTGACCAGGGCTTGAAACTTGTAATTTAACAAAGTAGAGAGGAGTTGGGGGAGAAATTGCTCAACTATTTTTTAAAAATAAGCTATGCAGAATAAATAATGTCTAATTAGCATACACCATTTTGAAATAGGAAGCTTGCAATCTTTCCTCTTACACAATGAAGAAAAGAAGACCGACACATTTTTTTCACACTATATGTGTGTGGCTCTATGTAAATAGCATCCATTGCAATATAATAATGCTTATTAATGAATGCTTATATAAAATATTGTCTTATAACTCTAATTTTAAAAAAACCCCTGCATTCCTAACCATGTTAAAAAATAAATCATAAAATTAAAGGGTGTACTGATTCACAGAAGTTGGCCAGAGAATTAAGATGAGTAGCTTTTAAAGCTATTGTTCAAGTTATCATATCAACATGGAATACATTTAAAAAAAAGAAAAATCCCAGCCGTTTGAAGTTTAGTTACCTCCAACCATATGCTGAATACGCGAGCAATATTGATGAAAATTAATGTCACCAAATAGAAGCCATTTAAAATTAGCCAGCTACTGTAAGCTAATTGTCATGTCTCTCTCCAAAACTGAGACACAAAGAAAGCTACGGAGGACAATTAATTCTCCCTACAACTTCAACTAATCTTTCAGAAAAAGATAACTTTTGAAAACTCTCCCTTCTTACAAGGGAAATTGGAACTCAGCTTAAAAAACCACATCACCTGTAGAAGAAATGGCTCAAGAATATCATGCAGTTATTACGTAATACCAAACAGGTATCTTTAACGCTCTGTTTTAAGCTCCAATGATGGCAACATCTTTTATTTCTTACCAAATGCTTACAGTTTGTCCTGAGACAAAAGGTGTGATCCATAAGGCATGAAAATAAACATCATCTTTATTCAGCATTGATAAATTTAAAAAAAAAAAATTTACTCTAATTTTATAGCAGGAAGTAGATCTAACATGCCGTGCCATGCTCTCCTTAGAAAACAGAATTGAGTTAAATCATGGGAGAACTATTAAATTTACATCCAGTTATCTTCATTTCAGCTCATTTATTTGCTGATATGGACTTGTATGTGTTAGTTGTGTTTGTGCAGAAGTCTGAACAGAGTTTAATTCTGCTTTATGCCCAAAGAGGACTGTGAGATCCCAGGGTCGCTGAAGGTCTCCTGACAAACAAAGACAACAGAAGAGCTACCAAAGTGCTTCACCTAAAGAGAGGAAAATGTCACATTGACTCAAATTAAAATTTGACAGGGATCCCACACTTCATAGAAGGCATCTCTCAATCTTCCACCTGCCAACTATGGTCAGACTCCATTATAAAAAGCACCACTATTCTTCATGACAATTAATTAGATTTGTAAAATTCTCTATTATCAATTGTTACTGAACAATATTGAAGTTTGACCTTTCTCTTGGTCTGAGAACCAGATTTGTACCTCAATTTTAAAAGTCCTTCATAAAGTGAAGCTTTTGCGTTGAATATCTAGTAGATAGAATATGATTAGGATATTCAAGGAAGAGATTGTCTTTTTAATTATAAAACTTTATGGATTTTAAATACCCTGCTAAAAATATTCACTATTTGGTCCAATAATCATTAATTACACAAACTATAATGGATTTTGAACACAAAGAAAACATTTATTTATTTGGAATTCAAAAGTTTAGCAAATGTATCAAATTAACATCACCTTTAAATAGCATATTCATTGGTAAATTCTCATGAAAAATCATTCACAATGAGCAAATGAGGTAACTTCATCAATATCAACAGAACAGAGTCCTTAATAAGCAGGGTGTCTGAACATCATGTTGGTGGAATGATCCAGCTTTAGCTGTGGAATTGCAAAATTCTTCCATTATTCATAGTCTTTTCTAAGTCACATTTTTTTCAAGTACAGAGTATGTTTTCTCACATGTAACTTCACCTCATAGAGTTTTTTACACATCTATAAAAGGTAAAAACCAATCTCCTGCAGATTTTTCTCTCCAAGATGGCACACTCTCACTCTTAGTGGGGCTTCAATTGCCTAAATTTGCTACATGACTGACAAAATTATTCAGAACTACCTTTAATGTGTATTTCAGGATCTCTCTGGCAAATGCTTTTAATTTTATACATGTCATGTAAATCCATAAAACAGCATGATCTAAAACTCCTAACAAACTTATTAATGAATATTTAAATATGCATGTGTTATGTGGTTTTCAGTTAATTATATAGCAATATTGTCTCATATACACCTTAATTAAATTAATTATTGATTAGTGCACTTTCCACTGATATTCCATTAACACACAATAACTGTCTCTTTCTATCTGGATGAAGTTTTAATTAATTAAAATGTGGCTGGAAGTGCAAAGTTAAGGAAACAAATTCAACAGCAGAATCATTTAAATTCAAGTAAGTGAGTAAGAGTAAAAAATGTTAATTACATTAAAGAAGAAGAATTAGCCATGAAACTACTTTGGCAGTTTAAAGTAATTGATTTAATAGAGGATTTCTAAAGGATTACAGTTTTAACAGCAGTAAGAATAAATCTGTGTATGTTCCAATATAGGAGACTTCTTGAAGTATTATTGTTGTATTTGTAAAATTATATCCTTGTTTTATTTCAGAAAGACTCTCTTATATTTTAAGAAGCATCATAGATTTCTAAATATGTCATTATGACTGTTTATTTTCAAACTGATCAGCTACAAGCTATTTCAGTAGGTTGATGCTGTAATTCTCATATGATCTGGCAAATAATTCACAGTACTTTTATGTTGTCATTAACTGTCACATTTCTTGAGTTAAATATGAGTCCTGCCAATTGAAAGTCAAGAAGCTGCTTCTAAATTTCTCAATTTCATTAGCAATTGATTCAAATCACTTACATAAAAGAGTCTGGATTGACATATGAATTGCAGTGGTTCCACAGTTTAGTGATTAATTAAGCAGGCTATAAGACTCACATTCAGCTATTTATTAATCTTAAAATTCTTGCTTCATTATACAAGACTTTCTAATTATTACATGTAAGCACTGTATTTATCTTTTCTGAGTTTTGAAAGAAGTTAATTGTTGGGAAAAAAATAAAATCTCTTTTTGATTGGTAAAACTGTTACATCAATAACAATAACTTATAGGCAGACCTGAAGCAGTGTTAGAACTCTTTGACAAAGTGGACTGTAAAAGGAAGTCAACATAAAATAAAAGTACACACTTATTTAAAAATAATATAAAAAAATGGAAAGTAATGTGATGTTTAAGCCATATACAGTGCAATAGTACAGCCTATACATTGAACCATGTGCTTTCTGTTTGTTTGTGTATCCTTCACATGATGTGATATATAATTTGAATGTAAGGAAACCAAACTTAAATCCCCTTCTGCTGACCTTGTCAGTAAAGAAAATTGGAGGGAAAAATTGTCTTATGTTCAACCAGAGAAAAGCCATAAATGTAATATACAAACAAGTTGTTTGATGATTTGATAGTGACTCACTGACTTGAATAAAGTTAAGTTTGAATACTACAGTATTTTTTGGTTTTCTAGATAAAGGAATCAATAAATATAGTTCTTCACCCGCATTATTCCAGCTTCCCTTTTCTTGAAAGTATGACAGTGTCACTGTGACTCACCCAAATGTTGACAAATTGGTTTGCTCGGTGTCCATTGTTTTAGAAAATATCTACTAAAATATTGACTATCTTTGCTAATGTTCAGTGCCAGCAGGCTTCTCCTAATACTGATGAAAGGCAACATTTTTGTTTGAATTGTAGTTTTATTCAGACGCCTCAGTCAAAGCCCAGGTCCGTGCTACATTCATCATAAACCTCTTCTAAGACATAGTGTTCACTTTATGAAAAGGTTACCTTTACCATCTAAAGGTGATCTCTTCAAGGTAGACTGAGGGAGGTGTGGGCATTCCACGGCATGGTATAACCCCGGAGATCCCTGGAAATGCCTGCCCAGAGAGGCTGATAAAGGCTGAGTTGCAGAAGCTCTGAAACAGCAGGTCCACAACAGCAGGTCACAGCTGTATCAGCAGAACCTAAGTCCCAGTGACTGTCCAGAGTCTGACTATCTGCTGAAATTAGTTTTTTAATCAAGTGCCAGAGGCATGTAAGATTGTAAATCCCATAGACTTTTAGTGTCAGTTATGCTGTTAAATGCCTTAAGCACCTTTGAAAATCCCACCTTGGCCTATTCTGTCCATTGGCTGCTCTAAAAAGCCACATATGTGGTTTAATAACTATAAGCAAGCTGAATTTCAGCTTTTCATCTCAAGATGTCTTCTTGAGAGAACAAATTGATTTTGTGGATTATCAGTTTTAAGCTCACGAAGAGCACAGTTACAGGTTCCTAGCAGTTTGGGGATCTGCACAGTTAAGTAAGGCTATGCTGAACAGGCTTCCCTGTCCAGGACTGGGGTCATGTGGCAGCACCGATTAATTTCTGTACCGTTTTTGGAGCAGGGCTGGCCAGGCTGCAGTGAACTGGATGTCTCAGCGTTTGTGCTCACTTTGCTCCTGCAGTGGCATGGCTGACACAGCTTCACACATCTCCAGCATTTCACAGGCAGGGATGGAGTCATATTCACAGAGGAAAAGTTTTCCCCACCCCGCATGACTGCAGCAGCTTCAGTAAAAACTTTAAGAGCCTATTGTCTTGAAGACATTACTTTTATTGGAATGGAGACATCAAACCAAGATGTCTTCACAGTCAGAAGCTTTCAGTTGCACTCTTTTATATCTACCTCCTAAATGAATCCAGCATTAGTCAGGCTCACTACACTTCATTGCAATTTAGCAGTGTAATGTATTTTACAGCCTTAGGGAATATAAAGAAATAAATTCAGGCGCTCTTAATTTAAAATTACAATAATTAAGTTTGTTGAAAACAAAGGGTATAAATTAATAGGATTCAAAACGTCACAAATAGCTACATGTGGTTAGCTTCAGGTGTCAAAGCACAGTGCCATTGCCCACAAGATTGTTGCTTCCACCAGATGCATCCCATGAGAACTAATACAGCAGTTTCATTTAATTGGTCTATATACATTATTCATGTGACTTTGTGATTATTCTGGATTCATTAGAGGGGAAGGGGCAGCAGGTTTCCTCACTACAGAACACACAGTGCTGAACCTAAGTTACAGCGCCTTTCTAAACATAAGCGATTACAGGAGCTGTGAAAAAGAAATAATTGGAAAATATTTTAGTGAAAAATAATAAAGAACGAATTAATTTCTTATGGCAGAAACAAACTTCTGAAGGTAATGAAAAAATAATATCAAGCTTCAGTACAGCCTAGGGCCTCCACAGACTCGCCTCACATTTATTAGATGCATGTCTTCCAAAAGGAATACTCAGACACGAGCATGATGATCCCATCACAGTGCATCCTCTTTCTTCCTGCATCCATTTTCACCACAGAGAGCTTCAAAGATACTGGTAGGACATCATGGCACCATTGGCTCCAACTACTGCTAGCTGGAGAGACTTCCACTCACTGTAAGAAATACGTAGTTATCCGGTCTCTCTGGATTTCTACAATAATGCAAAGGCATCAGGGAAAGAGACCAGTAAATGTCCTGTAAGCCATACTAACTTGAATTGAATTTGTAAACAAATCTTAGCATGGCAGACAGACAGAAATGGAAATTATAGTGGTATAAAATCCATCTAGCTCAGAAGATGCACTTGTAAATATATTAAAAGCAAAGAAGAAACAAGACTGAGACTAGAGATCAACTTGTTGGTCCTTATGTATAAAAAAACCTTTGAGAAATCTGTTTGTCTGAATACTGTTTAAGCAAATTACAATGGGTTTTTCACAGCTTTGAGAAATCACATTCATGAGATGTTATTCCAACTACTTCAAAGTAAATGCTTTTTTCCTTTTGATTAAAATACAATATTGCACAGTCCTTAACACAAACTTGCCATGAATATTTTAGTATATGATTTTACAGCTATCATGGACATGTGATCTAGTGAGGAAAATGCAAGATTAATGCACACCTGCATGCCTTATTCAGAAACATTTCAAATGAGTCTGCAACTTGCACACGATGATCAAACACCAGCAAGAATTAGAACACACTCTGGTTGTCATAAAGTGAACTGATTGTCATCTAAATGAGAGTTGGATTTATAAGATGGCATTAATAATGAAATACTTTCAGCATTCCAATATAAACAGATATTTAGATCACAGATGGTAATCGCCTTAACTGTTACAGTCAATTGAGTGAATAATGCAATCTATAACAGGGTTCGCAGATGAAATGGAATTTGTAGTTGTTAATTTTTACTAAGAAGTCAAAGAAGACTTGCATGTCAAAAAAATATGCAATAAAACCAACATCTCCTATTTCCTCTCTGTATTAATTCATGTTCACATAATAAAGCAGAAAAACGTGATTGGTTTATATGGGGAAAGGAGATACGGAAAAGTGATTTGAAGTCAGGTTGTGCATTAAGAGTTATGAGATACACATTCTCATCTGCAATGTAAAACAGATGTAGCTCTATTTACTCTCACTGTCAGCATGATCAATAAATAACATTTTCCGTGACACAATGTGGTGAACTGCAAGACACGGTATCAGTAAAGGCTCTTTTCCTTTCCTTGCCGACAGGTGTATCTACTCTTCACTATGTGGTAGAACAAACAGAAAAAATTTAAAGACTGCTACATACCAACAGAAAATGCAACAAGCCCATCCTAAAATTTTAAGGAAATGTCCTCTAAATTGTGGAATGCCTAGACACAGCCAAAAAAGTCACCAAACATAGTCTCTCACCACAAAAAAATTCGAAGTGCTACACGAATTTGCTAGCAAGACTACAAGTAGTTAATCTGAACAACTTTTCTCTTTATAAATTTAGAATATGAAAAGGTACTGAAAATATTCTCAAAAAGAGAGTTTAAAAGAGAGCAGAAAAAAACCCCAGGCAAATCAATAGAAAACACAGAGTGGAGAGGTTTCAAAAGAAACAGATCAATGTAGTAACAAGACATTTAAATTAATAAATCAAACCCCAGACTTGATGTTGAGTTTGGTGTGCCCTTTAGTTGTTCACATTGAGCCAAGAGAGAAAAGTCAAGGCAGGAATGCTGCCACAAGAGTTGTACTTACTCTTGGTTTAAGTAGTTATAGCACACCCTTGACAATCTGGAAGGTTGTTCTATCAGGAATATCTTGAGGAGTCCTGCTTGAAGAAGCAAAGGTAGTACATACATATTATATATATTTTATATAATATATATAAATAAATATATATATGTAATATATATATAGAAAATCTATATCTATACTATATCTATATCTATATCTATATATCTATATCTATATCTATATCTATATCTATCTTTACCTATACATCTATCTATATCTATATCTATATATCTATATCTATATACCTTAAGGTGAAGAAGCGTATGTGACTCCCTACTCTGTAGGCACAGCCACAGCTGTGGACATTCTGCTGAACTTCAGGCACACTCTCACCTGCTGCCATCTCCCAGGGCCCTGAGCTGTTTCACACCTACCCTGTGGGCTGGAAACTACCAGAGCATGACTGCTGTTTCCTCAGTGCGCTCCTGTTCACCTTCAGGACACCTGTTGGTGTGGCCAGAACTCAGGTTTAAACAAACAAATGCAGGAAAAGATTAAAAAGTTCATAAGGTGTCCTGCTGAATGAAAAACAGTGAACTCCCTCTGATGACAAATGAAAAGTAGCTTGAGGGGCAGTGTCAAAAAAGTATGAGATGAACTTCTGTCCAGATGCTGGATGTGAAATTTTACATAAGTTTTTACAAGTAAATAATGGCTTGTGCTGTCCCTCTACATAAAGGGAAAATGTAACCAAAGGAAAACATGGAGTGTACTATAAGAATCAAAGAACTTGGGGAATAAAAAAGAGCAAAGAGGCAAAACTAAAGTTCTATATAGGAAAAAAATTTGTATTGCTATGAATTCTTGATAATATATGTTTCCAAATGGCACAGGGAGAACTAGGTCCATTCCCTATGGCTGCCTAAAATGATTTTACACTGCAATGTTAATTATGGTGGATCAGGTAGAGCCACAAAAAATAAATTATTTATATCCTCTCCTTAAAAAGCCAACCAACCAAAAAAACCCAAACAATCCACTATCAAACTACCTTTAGTTATGCTAGAAAAGTTATATTTTCAATTAAAAATTCAGAAGAATAATAGTTTATATTCTTAGCCTCCAGGATCTTCACCAAACTGCTAACAGATTTATACTTTACAAATTGACTTCAACAGAAATGTCTTTGAGAAAGTCTTATTCTGTGTGACTACTAATTGAAGCACAATTAATATAGAATAACAATAATTACAGCCTAAAAAAATATTTGGAAGAGCTGAGGCTTCTTTGTGCTGCACAATAGGATGCCCTCATGTGAAATATTCTTATGTTTTTCCTTCATCAGAAATACAATAGAACAGGATTGAAAAGATCCACAAAAGGGAAATAGAGCGAAGTTTGATGGAACATACATCTATTGAAAACTGGGAAAAATTCATAGTTATTCAGTTTGGAGAAGTTAGACAGATACAGGATACTTGAAAACCAACAAAATGAGAAACAGCAAAATGAAAAATAATCAGACTTCAATTTGAGAATATTTAGTGCCCTGCTAAGAGAAACAAAAGGAAACATCATAAAAGAAGATTCAAAAGCAATTAAATCAGATACTTTATGCACAAGACACAACTGGCATATCTTTGCATCTCATATATGGTGAAGAACTAGTAAAATTTTTAATCTTGGTAGGAAGAATATTTTCTTGCTGCCAGACTAGCAATTGGAAATTCTGATTGAAAATATGTTTGTACTGGTTTCAGCAAGCAGGTGTACTCCCATCAGGAGAGACAGCAAATATTGTGACTATTGAGGTCTCACCTGAAAAAAAATTGTTACAGCAGTTGGCCAGCAGCAAGCAGTTGTTCAAATTGGGACTACTCACCCCAGTTAATGCAAGTCTGGGCATACCACAAGAGGGATTTATTTACCAAAACCTCTTTGTCTTTTCTGTGTTGAATATGCTGGCCCTGTGAAACAACATATTGCAAACAAAAATAATGATGTCAAATAATCACAGAAATTACAATAAGTTGCCTGCTGCCATGCCAGTAAAAACTTACTCATAATTTTACAAATTCTTCGTTTAATCTGGTTTTAATTGTGTGAACCCAACCTCCAACAGCCTGACTGCAGATATGGTCTAATATGTTTCATCACATAGAGAAATGCCTTAGTATCTAGTGGCCTATTTTTCATTCTCACCATTTTTATAATGGCACAAAAACTGGCACATCTTATGCCTGATCATGCTGTAAAAAGGCCCCTGGGGAGTTGGAACCCCTCCATGACTACATGGCACAACAGCAGTTGCTTAAGACTATTCTAAGGTAGATCTGAGATATGGCAAGCTGAGCCATGGAAAGCAAAATACACAATCAACACAAGAGCTGACTCACATCTCAAAAAGAATTGACTTTTTTAACACACTTTTTTAACGTGTGTGTGTGTGTGTGTGTGTGTGTGTGTGTGTGTGTAAGACTTGCAATTGATGTTCAGTGAAGACAAGTTCACAGCTTGATTGTAGGAAAAATCATCTTATCATCTTCCAGACTCATTCAGATTCAAGGCAGAGCAGGTGTACTTGCAGTTTGTCTTACTTTGTGTGTAGTGTCAAGTTATCTTTTTGTTGGCCTAACCTTAAAATTCACACTTTGAACCTAATAATATCAGATGCTTCAACAGGGTTTTTTTCCTATCACTTTAAACTGTAATAACAGCAAGATTGTATGAAGGACAGAAATTATACAATTGAATAAGGAAGCTATCCAGAATTTTCATTTTGACAACAGAAGACTAGGAAGCTCCAAGCAAATAAAAAAAGCTCAGAGTGTGAAACTGACAAATATTTTCTAAGCCAGAATCCATTATATAAAGTTAATCTGGCTCAAGCATTGAGCATATTCTAAACCAAAAATTTTCTTAAAATGAAATGAACATTTCCCATGTTAGGAATGACCCCAGAGGCCAACAAGAAATAGCTATAAATGCAAATACAGGAGAACATATTCTGCCTCTCAAGAATACCACTTCTCAAAAGAATTTGGGATGTTCTATATTTGTGAAGTATTTATTCCTCTCCATTGAAAGAGAAAGGTAATCATAACCATAATCATAATCATCTTTGACCATAGCACAGCATGTAATGCAGTTAATCAATCAGAAAAATATTAGATGGTCGCATTTTTTGTTCTAGATGTTCAGATGTTACTGGAAAACCTTCCTAGTTTGTGTTCTGAGACATAAATCTTTCAAAGACTGTGATTTTTGCACATCTTTCTCAAAGGCAAATACCACAAAGAGCATTCAGGAACCTGTACTGTGAAGTGCTAAGACACTCTGATAATACCTAAGATAACTCAGAATCAAAGCAAAAATATTAATGACTCTGTGATCAGATAAAAACTGATTGCATTGTGCGGGAAATATTACTCAGTACTTCCTCAGGTACTGTGAAAGGCATTTCATTATTTATTAGGTTAAACAAGGAAGTCAATAAGACACTTCTGTCAATAACCTAAGCTATTAGCTGATGATTGGATGATTGTGTATTGGACTGAATGGAGAGAAATGGCAAGTTACTGCAGCTAAGCACTGATTCCAACATCTCCTTCAGTCAGATTTCTTACGATATAATAAGTCCTAGGCCTTGCAACACTTAAGATGAAGAGTGAAGAGTAAAACTGAAATGCTTCTTAATTTTCAAATAAAACTGCCTTTTCGTAAAGTGCTTCTTCTATAGCACCATTCTTTCATTTGCAGCCCATGGCCCCCACATAAGAGCTCAGCCCGTATTGACATGTTTTCAAACAATATTTCCCAATTACTAAGCTGTGTATGAAAGACGATTCTTCACCTAAAAAAACTTTGAAGATTTTCTTTTCTACTCATCAAAAATCAATGTACAGGAAATTGCTCAAATTTGTCAGAATAACCACTTCTGTTGCAGCTTAATCATTAGACCTAGCCTGCAAGAGAACCTTTCCCAAGGAAACAGCTATTGTGTCTTCTAACCTGTTAGAATTATTTCCTTCATATCAGTGGCTCTTTTTCACTCTTTTTTTTGCCTAAATCACTGCTGCAACCATGCTTGTTTCATCCCAATGTGGTGTACTAAGAAACTAATTTCTAGAGACAGGAAAGATCACACACTCGATATACCAAACACAAGAAGGAAATGGCTGAGAAAAATATGCTTGCACTGAACAAGTGAGAATTTAGAATCTTGAGCTGTGAGATATGTCTTCCACTTGCCATTAACCCTAGAGCTACAAGGAAAGAGGGAAAAATATTAGTTACAGGCTGCTACACTTTCAACATGATGAAGAAAATGTTCCATATATCACCTAATGTTCTTCTCTCCAAAATACTGTTTTTCCTTATGGATATATATGTCTCATCTTGATTTTCTTATTTCTTTCTTGAACCAGAATCGTCCTAAATTACTGGCAAGCTACCTAACTCAAAGAGCAAAAATTAGAAAAGAAAACAAACAAAATAAACAGTGGCACTTTCTTCCTTCAAAGTAAAGAAGCTACCTGGGCCATAAAATATCAAATCAAGGCAGGAAAGTGCCCTAAGCAGCCACAGCCCTTCTGTTGCTGCTGGCCAAGCTACACAGAATTACCTGTAAATTTTGTAAGTCTGATGAAACATCAGTGATTAATATTATTGAGGTGGAATGTGCTTCATTGAAATATTCAGTGTCTCATATCAGTGTCACACACCGCAGCATTAATGGGATCAAGATGCAACAATAATAGTTTCCATGACAATGCAGCACATGCGTTCAGCAGCACCTCCCTGGGTAAACAGTAATCCTTCAGAAAAACAAGAAGGTCATTACAGCAACTTGTCAAATCAATGCAGAGAGTGTCTGAGCCGATTAAGGCATCTTCTCTCAGCTCTGACACGGTGTCAATAGTACTGGGCCACTAGTGCTCAGTCAGATGACTGAAGTGAAATGCCCATCAGTCAGGGAGCTGAGGTGGACTAATGATTCCCTGTGCTGCCTATTAGAACTACATGACAACTCAATCCTGTTTGCTTAAAAAAAAAAAAAAAAAGAAAAAAAAAGAAGTGACCTTGTTGCTTTGTTTGAAGCTGAATTAAATTGACAACAGCAGCTAATCTTTACCTAGGGCGATTAACAGAATTAAAGTACAACAACAAAGGCACACAAGGTTTTATGCTTTATATTCTTAGTTTGATAAAGCTTGCAGTCTACTAGAGTCTTTACAATCAAGTACATTGTAAACATGTATTCCAAGCCAAGATATATTTGAATGGATTTGAATTAATCTTTTTGTAAGAGGACACTATTTTGAGTGAATAAATGTGCAGGGACAAGGCATGGTCTAACTACAGTAATAATCAGCCAGTCGTTTAAAAAAAAAAATAAAAACATCACTGAAAGAAATTTTCAAAGGAAATGTATAAGGGAAAAAAACTACACATGTGGGTACTACTCCAGGTAAGGAAAGGATATAGTAAAGAAGAGCACTACTTTAAAAACGCTTTAGAGCTGTAGCTTTTAGTGTGAATTCCTTGTGTCAGAATATGTTCCCCAAAATGCAGGGCTACAGTACCTTATTGGTTTACAGCTATCATGAAAATATAAATTTAAGTCCATATTAATATTAAATTAAATTTAAATATTAAATTTAAATATAATTTAACAAATTTTCAGTGTAAAGCAAACATGTACAAGCATGTAGGTATACATGTTTTTCACCTGAGGCCATTCTAAAATGATAAGCTTGATGAAAGTCCTCGTGTCCACATCATGTTTCTCAGCAGTTTATCAGTTTACATTACTGACCTACTCAATCAAGAGGAAAACAGAAGTGACGAGGAGGAAAGAAGGATCCTGGGCAGAATGTTTTATTCGTATTAAAGAGAAAATCTGAGTTGTTGGTAAAACTGAGAGATTATCTTTCTTTATTCCCCTCATTCATGTATTTCCTTAAAGATTTACTTTAGCCCACAACATTGGCAACAAAGTTGATTTGGCTTCAACCCATGAGGTTTCTGAGAAATATGCACCACACCATTGAGCTTGAGCTTCAGATTGCACCAAGAAAAAGGACAAAGAAATGTGCAGCTGCCCAAAGTCTTTTCACTGAAGCCTCAAAACCCAGCAAAGCCACAGTTAATTGATGTTGCTGGACTTCCAAGCAAAACATCACTTCAAGAGCATACATCAGATGATGTGAATAGGGTTCAAATCTACGGAAAATTCTACAGTAAAAATATGATACAAAGCCTGTAGAAAACCTGCTGCAGAGCAACAAGCATGATGAGGACAAAGGGGATTTATGTTTACCAAGACATAAGTCATTGGAAGGACTAAATAGCTCAAGGGACTGGTACTGAGTTTGAAAGCTTTTCACCTCTTAGTATCAAACTCAAATCTAGCCCCAAGCTGTAGCTATTGAAGGTCATTATCATCCAGTGGCTGTTCAATACTGTGAAAACAGCCCAATTCTCACTGGGCAGGGAGTCACATTTCAAAGACAGCAGCATTTCTGAGGTTCATTAGAACCCATAATTTTGGTTTCAGCATAAAGCGCTTTATCAGCTGCTGAGCATCATGCCTTCCAGAGGTTGACAGATCAGACAGGGAAGGTTTGCAGTGCTGCCACAGTGATGGCCGTGCTGCATGCAACAGAGACTTTTATCACTGTGTCTCAAATCTAGCAGGCTTTGAACTGTAACTGCACAAGTTAGGAAATATAGAATACATTTAAATATTTCAGTGTGTGATTCTGGTTTTATTCAAAAGGCAGTGACAATTTTAAAACAGTGGCTCACTCACACGATCTCAAATAGCAAAAGACAAGCTTTTAAGGGCGAATTCCCGCCAGCATTTGCAGTGAAAGCAAGCTTTAGACAGGAAATATACAAGCTTAGACTTCCTCTTGAAGTTGTTGTTCTGGGCTCTAAGCAATTTATTACTGGTGTATCATATGAAGTCATATGTGCAATGCTTGCTTTAGTTCTTTCAATATTAGTTTCTATATTGTGCATTTCTCCACTCCAGTTGACAGTTGCACTCTTACCTTGGTTAGTTTATATTGCACGAAAGGTTCACATCAGAGTTCAGTTTTACACAATGGGGTAAAGTACATGCATTCCAGTAAGTCTCTGCAGTTTGCTTTCAGACAAAGTAGAAATCTGCTATTCGAGAAGAAATTTGAGTTCATAGCATGGAATTTCCAGCGATGTAGATAACCATATATTATCATTTTGATGCTTGTGTGTAGAAGATTCTCTGGATAGAGTCACAGATGTTTACATCTGCTCGTGGTGTCCCAGCATGCTCTGCTGGAGTTTGACAAAGTACAGCTAACACTATTGCCTTTGTCCCTGATGGCAGCCAGGGTAATAGGTACTAGATCTATACAACCCAACAGCAAGAATTTAAAAGTGTTAAGGTCTTCCACAGGGGAATGATTTAATTGTCGGTTGTTAATCAAGCTGACCACGTTTCACTAATCTTGAATTACTTCTAATCTGACAGTACATGCACACATGAGAAAGAACATTGGAGAAAGAAAGGATTTTATATATTAATTCTGAAATGTGACTAAGAGCTCTCTCATTTTATATGATGATTGAAACTCCATTTCAAGTTAGCCAAAAAATAATGAGGTAAAATGATCTATTTCTACATGCAAATTAAAGCTGATGTGATAGTAGACCATTCTAAAAGGGAAAATTTCAACAACTGAAAAAAGAAAACTGATTTTCTTAAAATTAAGTGGTATTTTCCCATTAAGCATTAGCTCCTAGAAGACAGAAACTTTTATTTGTGATACTATACGGATCTTGAAACACAATTAAGAAGAGGCATTTCTTTCAGGTTTCTCACAAGCATAGATAACATCAAAATTGAGTCATTTCCTGGTTGTTAGGCAGGTAGTTCATAATCATCAGTGATGACAATTACTGTCTCTATCATGAAACAATATTTTATTTTAATTTTAATTTAAATGGTTCCATCACCAACTAGAAGAATTCGTGAGAAAAGATATATGGATTTTCTGACATTTGTGCATAGATAAAAGTTGCAATTATTGCTAAACTATCCCCTCATAGATCAAACAGAAACTAAAAACAAGGGACGTTCTAAAGAATGCATGTTGGGGAAGAGTTTTGTGAGCAGTGTATCCCTTGGCACGATGCTTTACAAATGCCTATTTAAAGTTCTTGCTAAAGCATTGCTGCTATTTAAAATATTAGAATTAAGTACAAAAAAAAATCTGTAGTACATAATTCCTTCAAAGCCACAACTGATACTTTAAGGGTGATATCTTAACAAAATCAAAGGTCCTGGAGACTAAAGCCCCAGACCTTTGTTGCATAAATCTAGAATTAGTTGTTAGTGTAAAAAAAATGTACTTCATTTTGAAAGCAGAATTTGAGGGTATTTGAATATGCCTTATTTAAAACCTTGAATTTACTTGGGACATTTAAATACTCTTAGCAAAAATCATAGGATCACAGAATGGGCCTGGTTGGAAGGGACTGGAGTGGGTGACTCTGGTCCCACCTCCCTGCTCAAGCAGGGCCATCCCAGAGCACATGGTTCTTCTCTTCCCATCTGTCCAACCTGTTGGGGTCCTTCTGACGGCTGCCCAGGCCTCTGGGGTATTGGCCACTCCTCCCAGCTCTGTGCTGTCAGTGAACTCACTGAGGATGCCTCTGTCCTTTCACCCAAGCCATTGCCGAACAAGTTAACCACACCGAACCCAGCACTGAACCTTGGGGAGCACCACCAGTGACAGGCCTCCAGTTAGACCCTGTACTACTGATTACAGCTTCCTGAGATTTGTGATTCAGCCAGTTCTCAATCATTCTGAGAATATTATCGCTTCAGAAAACCCAGCTCTAGGCTTATATTTCAAACATGTCAGTCTGTACCTTGAAGTCACAGAACAAGGTCTCTAACGCTCATTTCCTTTAAACACACATATAAATGTCTATGTGTGTAAGCATTTAATAATCTCTTTTAGCTGGATTATCTATAATAAAGAAAATAGATTTTATCAACAGGTGACACTTTTTTTTATAAAGTAACTAAAAAAAAAAAATTTTAGAATATCCTTTCAGGAAGCTTGAAAAAATGAGCAAAGCAACAAGACAAAGGCTCTCTTCAACTTCTATTCAACCTAAATTACATACTAACTACACAGTGTCTAATGAAAGGTAGTTCGATCCTACATGTAGCCACTTCCATAAAAACTTTGAAAATTGATCTTTAATAAGGATTAAAGCCTTATTGCCTTTGTCCTGGAAGAGTATACCTTAAAGTTCAAATGAAAAGATTTGATTCTTCACTAAAAGAGGGTGGGAAATCATAATTATCTATTTTGGTGTTTCTTAGTATGATATAATTTAGCCTATCAACATCCTGGTTTTAGACACTAATCAACAAAACAAAAAAAGGGTAACACATAAAACTCTCTTATGCTGGTGAAGGTGTATCTTCATCCTTCACAGCTTCCAGCTTTGCTTAGAGGAGAAACTCCCATCAGCTGGTGCAATGGTTCAGACAACTAAGTACTGTCTTGTGGATTAATTTGGACTCTGTTTTCATGACCACTGTTGCTTACTGACATGCAATAAGAAGGAAAGATAATCTCAATAATTAACAGTTACTATTAAAATGCTTTGAGCTATGTGGTCTGACACCCAAAATGGGACTCATCAGCATTAGAACAATAATGCCAGGTTTCTTCCATAAAGTATGGCTAATGTTCCTGAGAAATGCCAACACTGTCAAGCACTTGGTAGGAACAGGTGGTGGTTCAGTGTACAAGGGCAATTATTTTATTAATCTGCTTCACATAAAAATGGTAGTTCCAATGAATTTTATAAAGCCAGAAGTCCTCGAAAGAAAGAGGAAATTTACCCACAAATCTGTTTTCGTGAGTTCTCCAGAGCACAAATTCAAATACAAGGTTAATGTCTTCTGCAGAAACAGAATATAAATTACATTATATGTCAACAGTGAGTGAAAAGATTTCTGGAAGTGAAGATTAACCTATGAGTTTATGAAAAGGGATGATAAAAGGAACAGTTCACAGTCATAAATAGACTTCAGACTGTTATAGGCACTGAAGAATGCAGATCTTGTTAAATGGAAACTCAGATTTCTGTGAATCTTCAAGAGTTCTGCTTCTGTTTTACAGATTTGTACTGACAGAAACACGTCTATTATGTGTTTGTACTAGGGGTGTCACTGAAACTGTGGGAAAAACTAAAACCATCCAACAACAGCTTTGTGTTAGAAAGTCAAGGCATTACTCTTTTTCTGGCCAGGGTGTTCTGGCTAGGATGTGCCACTGAAACCATTTCATCCACACATAGCCTGGATGTGCAGAGAAAATCATTCCACGACACAGGAGTTTTACTAGATTTTTCAGCAAACTTTATACAGTCCAAAACCCATAGAAATCCATTGGTCTGATGTTCATTGGTCTCAAGTCGCATAGTTCTTAGTATTTGGTTTTCTACTGGACCCAGATTTCTTAGCCACTGATGTTAATTAGGTCCTCAGTCCTTGATTTCCTTATCCGCTTTTCCAAGCATGCCAGGGGGTTGGGTCTGGGGTAGACATTCATTGATGTTTGCTGATGGTCGTTATCATTTGGGTATCTCTTTTGGGCTACTCCCAGTCTGTTGATATGTCAAGCTCATCAGACCTCACCTGGTGGAAAAATGCCCCAGAAAGAAACTTAAAATTCTTTTTCCCAGGGGAAAGGTGAACAAAACCTTTGACTAAAGCTACATAAAAACTTTTTTAAAACTAGTATATTTTCCAATAGGGGCATTCAATTTATGTTAAAAAAGGACCTAAAAATGAAGTCATTAAGGTCATAAGAACTTTCTGAATATGTCAGCTTAAGATGCTGTTGTACAAATTTTACTCCCCATAATAAATCCTCTCACGCTCCCATAGGATGTGATGTAATGGACAATAGGGTTCATGTCCATGAAATCATGTAACCCAATGGGAATCATAACAGGGAACTTGTTAAGCATCGGCAGGGTTTTGAATGACTGTAATTAAGTAACCTACTTCTGCTCTTGTGTTCCACCATGACAGCTGGGGTCAGCTGCAGCACTTGAGTCCCTAAACATAAATGTCAGGGGATGTTGACAGGAAATTCTTAGCAAAAGCCCTTCACCTCTGGAATTTACTTCTCTTATTATAGTTTTGATAGAGCCCAGGTCAGTTGACAATCAAGATGTAGAGCAAGACCTTTTTCATAATACTTCCCAAAAGAGCCATAAAGATGCCTTTTAATATGCTATTGTGACTAATTAGTTACTTAATCACGCTAAATTAAATAAGAAATTCATATCCTGAATTCCCTGTATTTTCAGACTTGACATACATGGCTAGAAACATGGTTTTTTGGTTTTTTTTTTTAATCCATCAAAAATCTCTGAGAGAAGCTGTATATTAAGAAGTTGGATGGAAGAACGACTGAAAACACAGCAGACACACAATGTTTACAGCTGTAATGAGAAAAGCAAAGAAAATGTACAGTAATGAGGGGTAATTTAGAGAATAATCAAAGTAATATTGTAATGACTACAACCAGCATATCATGCCTGAAGGGAAATATCCTGAAGGGATATCTTGCCTAAAGGGATATGGTCTATACCACAAAAGCTTGGAGCCATTGAAACCCCTAGAGAAAGATGATAATGGCCGTACATAAAGTATAATTTATTTACAGTTTGAGGAAGGCTTCCATCAAGTCCCTAATGACAGGCTCACTAGTTACATTAAAAGCTGTGCTGATTCTGATAAAGGCATGAAGTCAATAAAGTAGGCAAAAGGAATCTGCAGTAGAAGGAGAAAATGGATGTTGCTTACTAGGCAAGAATAGAAATAGATATGGATAGCAACAGAGACTTTTAAAAAAATACATATTAAAAGAGCTCTCAATACATGATCTCATGACAGCAGACAGATTGTAGTGACTACTAATAAGGAAGCATGATCTAATGTGGATCTAACAGCACTATTATCTGGGAAATATTGAGAGACCATTACAGAGTTCCATTTGTGTATCGTTTTAGTATTTTATTCTCACTCATTCTTTTCTTATGTCTTTAACTGTTTGTGGGTAAGGGAAATTGAAGGGTCTTTTAGGCATAGAAGTCTTCTAGCTATTTTTTGCAGTGCCTCTGAATAAATGAGATATTTATTGATAAATATATGTCTAAGGAGAGAAGAAAAAGAAATTTTAAAATTACTGAATAGGACAATATACCACATGGAATAAATACAAATAACAGGAAAGTGAAAAATAGTGTGTGAAATTTATTTTTATAAGAAATCAGTCTTCAGACTTTCAGTAATACAAATCAGGAGATAATGCACTGGTGTAAAACTAGTGAATAAAAAAGAAGTCACCATCAAACTCAGATTTGGAAAAGGTTGCCACAATACCAAAAGAGAATATTTGCCACCTGCTTCATGGAAATTTGTAGAGTTCATATTAATTTGTGCTTATTTCTTGTCCCATTACTGCAACACTTCAGGCATGCAAATCCCAGCAATGCTGTCCTGCAATCAGTTCTGCACGGTGCCCAAAATTGCACCGAATAAGCACAGACATTTTAAACTCATGCCCTGCTCTCACAGAGATCCTATTTCTGTCATTACATATCTCTGATTTTTGTTTAAAAGTCTTATCATGATACATTTAATGGCAGAGGCCATTAAAAGTAATGAACATTTTAAAAAATGGGTAAAGCATCAAACATGGTGTAACTATTGTTTTTTCAATATACCATGATTTTATAAATGTAAACAGTTATTATTAACTACCACCGTTGCAGCTACAGACAATTCATCTGAACTTGTGGAATATTTAAGACCCAAAATCTGATAGCTGGATTGCTATAAAGAGGATCTCCATCAGATAAAAAAATGGTTTTTTACACTTATAGGTTGTATCAAAATTTCTGTGGCTTGTGGAATTGAATAGTTCAACCAATTAATTAATTAGAAGAGAATCATCAAGGTTTTGTTTTAGTTTTTCACAACTCAACCCTTTTCATAACAATCAGAAGGAAAACTTCCTTACCTGCCCACTCTACAGGATATTTCCTGCAGAGGTCTGGAACTGAAACCTTACACCTTCTGCCTTATGTGACCATTAAACTTCAGGGCTGAAGGATCACTTTCACTGAGGCCACCAACAAATCTCTAATTCTTTTATGCAAAAGAATTAGAGGGTGGTGTATCCTTCAGGCCAAGAGGGTGCCTCCAGGCCAGAAATTCCTATAAAGGAGTAAGGATTGGAAGATCCCTATAGGGAACCAGTAAACTCTGTGGAGGTGGAAATAGTGGGTTTGGAGCTCTATCTTCCCACTTGGGATGGATATAAAGGCATGCCCTTACTTTCCAACCTAGAAAGGATTTAACACTCTGCATTCCTTACAGAGAAGGCATCTTCATGAAGATTTGCATATTTCTAATGCAGACATATATCTCTGTCTTTGTGTTCCCACTCTGTGGGGTATCTGCTATAGGGTGCCATAATGAGATTCTTAACAATTCTCATGCATTAAATATAGAATTCAGAGATCTCACTTAAAGCCCTCAATACTGGTCTAAGAAGGAGGCATCTAAGGATTAATAAATAACTACAACACACAACCTATACATATCTGTGATTTTAGTCTAGTCCCTCAAAAATATAAGCAGGACCTGAAAACCTAAGGTGTTCAAATATCTACATCTTGACATTTTTTTCCTTGAGCAATCAGTAAACTTGAGGTAGAACAGTGCCAAAGGATGGGCTACAGAACAGAAAATTGTGCTTGTGTAGCATGAGCTGTAGCAATCTGTCTCTATGAGGAAAGTAGCATTTTTCCAATAAGGTTTTAGTCACGAAACAAAATGCATGCATCAATTTAAAATTATAAGCAACGTTGAAAGGAAAACCAGCACTATATGACAAAGAGGAGTTTGTTCACAGGTAAATAGATAAGCTGGAAAGACCTACCCTGATTCTAAAATTCAGAAAATGGAGAGCATGAAGGAGATTGGAGTTTCAGAGGGAAGAAATGTAAATGAAATATTGACTTCTCATGGTAGTAGAAAAAGACATTACACAGATAGTCTAGTTATCACATGTCTAAGACTTCTTCACTTGTGAATGCACTCTTTGGGAGCAGTAAGACAGCAGGAAACAAGGGAGATATTTATTTGAAGCTGTAAAAATTGGGAATAAGAAATACTGTAATCTTGAACATCCATCAGAGCATAATTGCTGTTTTCCATTTAGTGGCAAAGTATGACTTTCCAAGGACTGCTGGAAGTATCAACATTTCACAAGGACAGCTCTGATGATGAGCGATGGTCCCGGTGTCCTAGCAAGAAGCTTTAATATCTTTTTTTCTTGCCTTGCCTTCATCCCTTGCAATGCCATGCTGCCAGTTATAAAAGCTTGGTGTAATCCCCAGAGTTTATAGAGAAAGTGCATTAGATGTGAGGAGGGTAAGGCAGACATTGGCTTTGGCAGTTTGTGTGAACTGATGAAAAGCAGCGGCTAACTCCCTCAATGGAGCAAGAGAAATGTACTCTCCTTTTGAATCATGTTTCAGACAGTACCAGAGCAACTAATCTGAGACAGAAGTTCACCGTGGTTGTATATAAAAGTGCACATCCCTATCAGCAACATAGACTTCCACTAGAAAATAAATATTTCCATTTTTTCTGGGTTTGCATTAATTCTGTACCTATCTCTACAAAGTCAATTACAGTTTAAAAACCAGAGTCTTATAAAAAGAAAATGGTATCTTCTTTTTATAGCTATATGATGAAACTGTACAACAAAGTGATACATACTGAATTTAAGCATTTGGGATTCTGACTTTGACACACTTGTGGAACTGAAATCTCATCAGGAAAAGAGAACACAATTAAAACAGCTTTCTCTTGCATTGGTTCATTCACATTAAGTACGACAAGTTGAACACAGCAAAAGAATCTCAGCCTAGATTAGCAACACCATTTTTTCACAATGTGCAAGGAGAGTAAAGGGCATGCAATTAAAACATGGTGTAAGCAATCACAATCACTTAGCTCTGAGAAAAACTAAAAAAACCACCTAGTTTTAGACAGTAAAATAAAACAGAAAGTGAATAAACATTCACTTGAAAATTTTTCATCCTTCTAATAACACAGCTTCCTCTTACAGCACTACTGTGAATTCCTCTTCTACTTCTCTTGTCTTGAACACAAGCCATGATATATCTAAAATCTAATGAGATCTACAGTGGAGTTTTTGCTAGATTCATTACAGTTTGCTGTCAAGTGGTCAAATCCACATAATTATTTTCTACCAATATTTTTGTGTGCTTTTCTTCTGACTGCATACCACAGGTAGTGAATGTATGGTATATTTAAAGGTCCTTAGTAAGTCATTAAATAATTACTATAAATAAAACTCCTTTGAAGCAAAGTGAAATGCAATAAAATCAATACTTTTTAAAAAAATCCTTCTGATTAAGAGAAGCTTGAGCCAATAGAAATAAGCCCGTTCTGATGATATTAATGAACTAGTACTGACAATGTTATTTAGTTGCAAAATAAGATCTTCACTGAACTATGAAAACAGTCTGACAACCCATAATTCATTTTAAAAAAATTCCTTCACCATCCCCATTTGCATCAAGCAAATTTCATGAATGTGATCCTCAGTAGCTTTTTGTCATGCCATGAAGATATGTCTTTTTTTTTTTTCTTTCCCTCAGAATCCTTAGTCACAATATTACAGAGCTTGCTTTGCAAAGATGCTGTACATGTAAACACAGGATTCTTTCAATTCTTTCATCTGAGAAATAACGGTGCTGTGGAACAGTAATGATGGACCATGCAAACATACAGTACTTCCTACTCTGAAGTCCTTACCTAATTTTATAGTTATAGTAAGTCTCAAAAATGTGGAAAGTTTCCACATGTATTTGCTTCATCAATGGCTACAAGTATGGAGACTCATTGGCTAAATAAATCCCAAGGAAAGATAAGAATCCTTAGTGTGTAAACTGTTGCTTGTTAATGGGCTTGAATGGTTCACCAAGCCTACAGAATTGTCTGCCTCTGACCTTAAGACAGTCTTAAATCAATTTAATCTGGCAGTATCCAGCTCTTCCTGAACCCAGAACTTGATTCTAGCTCTCTGGAGATTAGCCAGACCAGCTTGTATTCAACAGTAACTCTAGTGCTTTACTTCTGCTGGGAATCTCAGCAGAAAACGTTCCAGCACATTTAATGTTTGCACTGTGTGCATGCACGCACTTCCACAAGTGCACAGACACTCGAATGCTTCTAATGTTTCAAGAGATCAGTATCATACCAATCAATGCAGCATCAATTATTCATTACTAATTTTAATAGATGAGAATATTTGGTATATGCTTGAAAACAGAAAGCAAGTCCACTGCCTTTTAAAGGCCCTGGCACCTTTCCTGCATGCCTTTTTTCACGTTGTCCTCGCACACTAGTGCACAGCGCCCCAGAGGGTTACTGTGTGAGCACCCAGCGTGGTGGGGACTCTGAAACACAGATTAACTCTGCAACCTGACCCATTCTGAGACTCCTTACATGTCATGACGAGCTTGTAGTTGCCTTCATCGTACAACAGACATAAACCTCTGTAATGCTAATCTGACACAGCATGAAACTAGTAAGGGGCTACCACAGAGAAAGATTTTAGGGAGATTTCTAATATTTTTGTGTTGATGAATGCCCCAGTTTCCATGGTAAGGACTGCCCATGCTTCTTTGCAGAGCAGACCATTGCAAATGATCAGCTGTAGCTTTGTCTAGGTGATCACTAAAAGACTTCCAGTAGATTCTCCAAGCTCTGATGTCATCTGTTTCAGTACCACACTGGCTTCTCAGTAAGGGTGCTTTTTCTAAAGACAAAGCAGCCTGCAAAGCCACAAGACTGATTAACCAGAGCTTTTATTTACTGACCAGCTAATTGCATTCTGCATTGCTACCAGTTTTGCCAGGGCTCGTACTGGTCAGTCAGTTAACAAGGGATTGCAACCACTGGAACTGCAGAACAAACGCAGTTCTGAGAAGTGTTGCATTGGCTCACTCCGTTTCAATTAGCTAAAATAAGAATTTAAAATATCCACAGCCATCCACCCCTGTGTGGGCGGCCTCTGCGGCTAAACAGGCATAGTACAGGAGAGGCAGAAGAAGGTTCATAAACAGTGATTTCACAAAGTAAACATTAAATTGGTTGAAGCAATAAAAAACCCCAACACTGAGATTTAGACACTACAAAGAGAGACAAAATTTGGCGTAGATGAACTGCACTGAGAAAGGGAGGAGCACACGCATATAACAGAGTCTAAGGACACGCTTGAGTGATGGAAGCAGCGAAGTTCACTCTGAAGACACAGTTACCATTTGATTTATCCAAGTTACAGAGATGTGTACGCAGATATAAAAGCTGCAGCAGCTGTGAAAGCACTTAAATACAATACTTAAAAGCACTGTGATGTACCATGTGGTACGGAAGTGGGCAACCAGTATTTACAGCAGAGAGTTGATTCAAAACGAGAAGGCTGGAGACATAAATGAGTACTATTTATGAGAAGTCTATGATCATATTCACCTCAGAAACCAAATGGTTGGTGTCAGCCTGTGCCATTCATCTTGAGGTGGCTATAATAAGTGATAATGATGAATGTAATCCACACAGCCAACAGCTTTACTAGCAAGGTAAATCACATTTAGCATTCTCTAGTTTTGAAGTATGTGCCCTAAATATTAATTTACATCCTTCCATAGCTCTTATCTTATGGGTCAATATTTTTCATAAACTAATTTTTAGCCTTTATATTTTGATACTATTCTTCTTGTTACTTTTAAGCAGCATGAAGTCCACTGAAGCTTTTTAGATGTTGTTAAGCATTTCCTGTGCAATGAATTCATATATGCAGTAAACTAGACTGGGCCCTCAGACAACAAAACATTTCCCAAAGAGCAACTTAACTATCTGAAATAAAAGATGGAGCCATCTCCTAAATGGGAAAACAAGACAAAACAAGAGGACTTAATTACAGATATCTTTTCATTACATCTGAACCTACGTTTTTAGATGTCCACTACCTGTTCTCACGAAATACTGCACAGAATGTAAACATCTTCTCATTTCACTCATACAACCTCCAACAAATCCCTGATCTAGAGGAGTCATTTTTTGACCTCATAGAATTCTGAGAACTTTTATTTCTTGCTATCAGATAGTTTTTAAAAACCATATATCATGTAAGCAGTCACAATGGCCTGTGGCAAAGAAGTTTAGCAGCTTAAATTTGCTTTGTGAATAGAAACAATTTTTGTTTACCTGTTATTTCACTTGTTGCAGTTTTAGTTTAAGATTGGTAGGGAGAGTGAATAATTACTCATCTTTCTATCTCTGGAACAACTTGACAAGCTTTTTTTACATTCTTCTCTCTGCACATCTTTCAATTTCTCTCATCAGATTGCAAACTCCCACTTGGTTAATTTTTAGCTCACATGGAAACAGTTCTATCCCTTACATCGTCCATGTTGACCATGTTTCTTTTTTTTCCCCTGCAGTTTCCCTTGTTTCTACTTCATCCTTTTTTAAAATTGAAAATATTAGTACTGCACCCAGTGCTAGGAATGCAGGTGTAAGTGGGATTTGTACAGCAGCATTAAAATTACTCAGTTTGCTTTCTAATCTTCCCCTAGTAAATCCTAACATGCTATTCTTTTGGACCATTTACTGAGAACTGAACTACCTTTTTCATTTAAACTACCATAAACTCAGTGTCTTCATTCTAAATATTAAGATATCTCATAATCAATATAATTCATGTTCTTCCTCAAGAAATATTCTTAAAGAACAATCAAGCTATTATTTTCTGTAACAAAAAAATAACCAAGTCACCCCTTTACTTGCCAAGAAATATGTTCTACCTTGATATTTAATTTGCACACAGTAATCACTTCGGTTTATTTGGGAATTTGGCTTTGTGTACATAGACATTCTTAGATATGATACAGACAACTGAATCTACTGAAGATGTCAACTAAGAATTTGCAAGACTTTTCTATTTAAACAAACTTTTATATGGTTTAGTCCTAAGCAAAATTGTTACCTTTTAAAAAAATGTACAAGGATAATATCTTGCTGTGTTTCTCCCCTGTTGTTCTCTCTTCTTGTATTCATTGCTATTATGGTGGACTGTAATTTCTACATCAGTATTAAATGGACACCCCTTATGAGAAGGGTAGTGCCTTTATAATCTTGTTTATTCTGCATCGGTTCTGGAATTTTATTCTAAATTTGATAAGACATCTTTCTTAATCCTTTTCCCTCCTTCAAGACCCAGAGTTTCCTCTATCTATTCTTAACATTTTGACAAGAATAGCATGGCTAATTTTCTTGGGAAAAGGCATTCCAGCAATATTTTTCACCAAATTCTGCCTCTTGAGATTTCACAGGGTCATTGAATATTCATTTCAGTTTGGCCACTACAATTTTAAGGAGCAGCAACTCTTTTGATCACATCAATCTAGACAGCGCCTGAAAGCTTAAAGTGTTTCATCACCAGGTCTTCGGACACTTTGGTTCAAACTCAAGGCATAAAATCAAAATTTGGGCCAGGCATCTCTGGGTCCATGCTGCATTTGGCATGGCCACACAGCAGGAACTCTTAGGAAGGGAGTGTTTGCAAGGCTCGGCACTTACCCTGTTCCTGCCAGTGCGCACACCATATAGAGAGGAATTATGGCAGGACATTACTGGTGATTCAATGAATTCTTAAAGCAATGACTATACATCAGTGTCATAGCAAAACCCAGTTGTATAGCTATGGAATAAGACAAAATAACATAGTTCCTTAATCTTATGTCCAATAACAGTATGATTCAGTGTAAGATAATGTATCAAATAGTGTGTCCTACTCTTTTTGGACATTAATCTTGACAGAAAAATCTTTAGCTTTGTATGGATTAGTCAATGCAAATTCATTAACTACTTGTCATGCTTCTAATACAATCTGCCCTGACCCCAAAGACTTGACAGTGTAGTGTTAATCAAATCTACAGAAGTTCCCATACAGACAAAACAATCTGTTTCAGGTTAGACAGATTCTTTTTCCCTAAAAAAGTAAGAAAAAATGTTGGAGCAAAATATGTGAGAAAAATATTTAAAAATATAACTCAGCTTTATATTTTTTTCAAATCCTTTAACGTTAATAAAATTATTCACAGTTTTCTATGTTAAGAGGGAAATTAAAATCAAGGACAGTTTTAGTTTGGTTATTTTTAAGCTACATCTAGAAAACAGCAATTTCTTTAAGGTAGCAAATCCACCTTACAAACATGAAATGAAAACATATTTTAATTTCAAAGAATATTGTTTTTTACAAAAAAAAAAAAAATTAAGGGAAATTGATATAAATTCGTGCAACACAGCTAATTGCTATGTAATGCTTTGATCTTATTAGAAAAAATACTGGTCACTGAACCCAAAGATACGTGAAGGAATGGGGTAGAAAGAGAGCACAATATCTATCTGCCTTAAACTCATAAGGCCAAAAGATGAGATATCCCCTTACAACTGGATTAATGAACAGCACCTCTCAGCTCAGTGCTTTCTCTCAGACCTGCAGGCCAAAATAGAACCTATTAGCTCTTTCACTTCTCGAACTCATGCTAACAAACTGTAGTGTTAGCAGTCTTTAATAAATACAGCTTAGAGCCTTATAGTAGAACAATCTCTATATTTCATCTGGACTCATATCTTTTTAGAAATCTTCAAAGAATCATCAATTGACTTTATCTAATCAGCTTTTTCAGATGCACCCAAAAAGAAAGGTAAATAACATCCTCATTATAAAAATAATTCCACTTAATACAAAAATATATTTTTTTCTTTGCTTTGGTCTTTGCAGTGAATTTCAATCAGAATAATCATTTGCAATGGGTTTTCTTTCACGCTTTCATGTCTATTTGCTGGTACCAGGCATTTTGTTTTATCTATCTGGCCACGACTTGATACATAACATCTTCCTAATTTAATTGATCCCTACCTCCCTTACTCTTCTCAAGTAATACATTTTAAAACTGAACACTTTCAGACTTGCTAACCACAGCCGTATGGACTCAATTTCATAGAAGTCCTCTGCTCCAGATGCAGCTAATCAGCAAGGAAATGTCATCAGTTACACCACTCCAAGTTTGGTGCTCTTTATTCAATTGCAGCTATAACTGTTTAGACAATCCAAATATGAAAGAAGTAAAGTATACTTCAATGCATAGTCAAGAGAAATCTACATGTAATATGCATTAATTCTATATATAGTAATTTATAATATTTTTATTATTCCTTTAAACTTCCTTTGTAAGGAAGTAAATAATATTTCTCTTGTTGTTCCTGAAAATTAAAGGAATATGGGAAGGATTTCAATGCAGAATTACTTTTATAATTTTTATAATCTCTATTATTTTTAGAGACAAATCTCATGTAAGTTACTCTTTTCATATGTGAAATCAAGCAGTCAAAAGTATGTACGTGAATATCTTAATTGCCATGAAAAGCATTCTGCAGTCAGCAATGGTATCAATAATGGAAGGTCTGTATTACTAGTAAAACAATGCTCAGTGCTAAACTCTCAGGATATTGCAACCCCAGAAACTATTTGATTAGGGTGATATGATATTTCTTTTGCCAACTATTAAAGGAAGCGATAAATGCTGAGATAAACAAAATATTGGTTCCTAGCCTATGTATAAAGCCTTGTAGATAAGGATAAAATGAAGACCTGACTATATTACTAAATATTTTAACTGCAGATGGTTAAAATTCCGTAATTAGGATTCCATAATCAATAGCACACCAGAGAAACCCGATAACAAACCCCAACATCATTTACAAAGGTATGAATAACACAAACAGGCCAATTTCCTCATTTTACCTATAGTTCTTGCCAGTGACTATACTGAAATGCCACTTTTTCCTTCTCCTGGATCTGGGAGAGCAAGACCAGCAACTAAGGTTATATTTTGCAGTACGTATTGAGAAAACTGGTTTGCATCTGAGATCATTTAAGTGAAAAGAACCTGGAAAGAAGGAATAAAATAGACAGTCTATGATATCAAAGCTGTGATGAGATTTGTTTGGTTAAAAATGCTGAAGCGTAGTACAAAGCATGACATTTTAGGATGGAGTAGGGAGATTCATTACCAGGGGAAAGGTATTGAAATAGTGGCAGATACTTTGGAGTTATAAAGGAGCAGTAGGAGCAGCAAGTTGGTCCTGAAATACCAATTAGACTAAGCTAGTTAGAAGAAATGCTTGTTTGTAGCTTCTATTCCTTTTGAACCAAACTACATGCAATTAACCTTCATGACATGTGCAGATCCTGTGCAGCTTTATTATCCAAGTTTTAAGCTTTTTTTCATACAGACAGAAAACCTGACAATACAAAAAAGTGTCACAAAAATCTGAAACAAGAGTTTGCTTAAGAAAAACCGGGTTCACTAGAAACCCAAAACACCATTTAAAAACAATTGTATGGGAAAAGGTTGAAGGACATGTTTGCAGACAACTTACAAATAACAGAAGAATGACTGCAACAAAGTATTGGCTTTGTACCTACCAAACTATTTTAGTTTTAACTACCAGGTTGTAGTTTGCCCTTTCATGCATTTTTTTACTATGGAATTCACCTTTCTCTTAGGATTTTCATCTGTTTATTCACTTCACTGTTTTTATTTCCTTTGACAAAACTCTTTAATTAGCTCTTTTTGCCCATAGGGCTGTTTATGGATTTATCTTCATAACCGAAGGCTGTATTTCTTAAATAATTTCATTAGTTTCCGATTCGTTTAGGAGGGTTCCCCCCTTCCTCCCCCTTTTATGCTAGCTCCCTAATACCTTTTTATTTTTTAAAATATTTTGCTAGTTATATTGGCTATCTTAAGACAGTTTCCTCTGACTGTAATTCATCCAGAGATTTGCCTAGAAGGGATTAAATGTATAAATCTCAACCTTGTTATCACCTAATTTCATGGTTTGTTTTACCTTCAAAAAGAAACGTCTTTAAGCCCATGAAAGTAATTTCTTGCATAGTCATTAGATCTGCACTTAATCACATACATAGGTTTGAAGGCTCTCTACCAGATTTTCTTTACTGTTGAGAGATATCTCTGACACTGAGGTGAAGTCATCGTTAACATGAAGCATTTGGCTGTTTCTCTCCTGAACATTTCAAAGATCTGTGTAACAAGCAGCCAGCTGATGGGGGTGGGACTGCTGCTGCACTTGAAGGTATACACCATGCTTCACATTTAGATTAGCCAGATGTTAAGAAATGAAAGACCAGCACCAGATACGACTATCAAAATGGTATATATAACATTCAGCATCTTAATACACCGCAACACGGTGCTTTAGAAGTAATAAAAGTTGCACAAGTTTTTTCTGAACTATTTAGGTTATGCAGGGCTGCTTTGTGCTCAGTCACTTTGGCTCTTTTGAAAAACTTTCCCCAAATAATTTAGGAAAAGGCTTTAATAACCAAAAGCAGATAAATTAATCATTAATTAATAAATAATCATCTTACTTGTGTAACTAAACTGAAGCAAGCAGTCCCAGTTATTTAACCAAACAGCTTAACTAATTTCTGAGTTGAGAACTGCTAATGATTGTCTTTTTCTTTTACCTAGACACCCACTCTGAACTCTCATACAGAAAATATAAGGGCAGGGAAATTGCTGTCTCCTGTCACCCTTTTGCCACACAAATTACTGACACACTCTCATCCTTGATCAAAGACCAGCATTCAGTCTTGCATACCAAGAAAAGGTTTTTGGTCTCTATGCACAGAAGACCAGCGAACTGATGCTAATAAAACAACTCCTGTAGTTTGGAGTGCACTTAACTTTTAACAAATTAGCTTTCTTCTCTAGAAAAGGATTTTACACACCTGGTGTTTCCTTTGCTTTTCTGTTAACTCAGATGCATTATATCTGACACCTATCTTTTCATTTCTTTTTCCAGCTGTGATATCACTGACTGAAACAGGGTAGTCCTTACTAGAGTCAGTATTATGAAAGAGGATGAAATCATCATGATGTAAATACTAATGTAAACCAGAACCAAGGATTGAAATCACTGCTTTGCAAAACCAATCACTGAAAGGTCTAAAAACTTATTATACCTAAATTCATTAAAAGAATGAAACTTTAAGAAGACATTCTTCTCCCAACATCCATTATGACACAAACATCATGCTCTTACTGTACTATCTCAAAGAAACTTGTGGTAAAAAATAATTTTAAAAAAATTTTACAGTAATTGACATTTGGTATCAAAATAGGTATAAACACTAGGGAGATATTTTTAAGTTTAATTCTGTGGAGGAAAAGAAAATGCATCTGTATCACTCTAATATCTATAGATGCACTTTTATTTTTATATTTTTAATATTTATTTAAATATATGTAAAATAGATTGAATTGCTAGCAAGAAATAGGAACTCTTATAGGTTCTATGAAAATTCAGTGAAGACAGTATTAAAATAAACACATTTAAAAGAATAAGTTTTCAAGCAATTGAGTTTAATTTATAAAATGCTTCCATTTAATTTTCTACTGCATTCTGTGTTCTCATGTCAATCCCCAGCTCTGCTAGCAACTCCATCTTTTTCTTCTTATTTCATGTTTACCCCATTGGAAACATACTATTTTGGTAAAAAAAAAAAATAAAAAGGAAAAAAAGAAAAAAAAAAGGTGTAACTTCCATATAAATACCAGTGTTTTGAAACCCCAATGATTCTGCAATGTCACTTTTAAGAAATCATCCATCCCCATAGAGAAAACACAATTGTAACATTATTTTCTACAAGAAATTTGAAGATAACACAGGGAAAGGAGCTGTGGAGTGGAAAATTATTAAAGTGAAAACAGAGCCATTTAAAAATAGCAAAGCATTTCATATTGCGCCAGTGGAGCTGATTGCTCCAAAAGAGCAGGTACCTCACAGGGATCAAGCATTTACCTTCTCTCTGTGGGCACTTGTACTACTTTCTGGTACGGCCTATATCTATCGCAATGTAAAACGGTTTTTTGATAGCTACTCTTTTAGAGAAGATTCTGTTCCTAGAGAAATGTAATACAGAAACTGTACCAAATTCTAGTTATATGTGTTTATGCAAGATCCATAGCGTGCAGATGAAGAAATTGTCACCAGCATGTCGCACAGCAGGATGGGTCTCCAGCCATGCAATCATGAAATTTGTTATATTAGGAGAAAAAAAGGATTTAATTAGCCATGAGAGTTACCCTTCTCCTATACTGAAAAAAATCCTGACGAAACAGTTGCCCATGTTCCTCTTATGCATCTGCCTTGCCACATATTCTTAAGGAAGTTATCTCTGACTGAAAAAAAAAATCCTCGTTTTGAACTTAATAGACACAGGTCTGAAGTCTCCTTTGCAACTATGACAAAGCTGGGGGAAATTTTCTGTCTTAGGCATCTCAAAAAAATTAAGAGAGTCACAGAAATGACTATGCCCATGTTTTGTTCAAAAAGTGAATATGACCCATTCATGGGTAACACTTTCATTCTGACAGCAGGATGGGCCTTACTAAAAGACATAATTTAGTCCAGCTCAGACATGGGCCTGTTAAATTTAACAAAGTTGTCAAACGCAGAGGTAATTTACTGCCATGTGGTGATGAGATCCATACATAGGTAAACTGAAGTTGGGAACATATATGCTAGTGATGGGGTTATTTAACGGTTAATAAGGGATGCCTAGCTAAAAATTAACAGAGAAAATAGTTTTTACAATTATTAACTAAAGACTAGATCATGAACGCAAGGTAAAAAATAATTAAACCAGTGAATAATTACCAAGGGAATGAACTAATAATTAACCCAGAAAAGAAATTAATTTGTGTAGGCTATCTTAAAAGTAGCTAATATGTAAATCTGGTTATGGGTGGTTAACATGCATTGAATTGACAAAGTGATCAGTGAATGAAAAAGTTAATGATTGATGGGGATATACCAATTAACCTAAGTTAATAAGTAATGAGTCATTAATTAGTTAAACCTGATAGCTTGGTGAAGAACAGCAACTTCTTAACTGGACAAGCATACTTTTTTTTTATGTTATCATAGCTTGAATGACTCTTGGATTTATATTAGTTCTGCCAATTTTAAGCAAACATTTTAAGTTTTGGAGTGCTGAGACACATAAAGACTTTATTTGTTTATACACATCACAGCTCATTGTTCACTCTTGGGAATGTGTATTTGATAAACGAAAACAAAATTATTTTGAAATACATGTTGCTATTTTCCCCAACCAAATTAGAAACATCCTGCCCTTATGTTCAACAAACACAGTGGAGTGTTCACATTTAAAGATTTCTTCTTGCATATGTGCAATTTGTCAGGTAGTTTATGAATATTTACATATTAATTGGCCTGACATCTGTCATAATTGCATATTAATTATTTTTGTTTTAATCAGATAATTGATTTATTATACTGCTGTCTGCAGTTCTAGGGGAACATTCCTGAGGGACTATGCATGCATACACACAGACTTGGTCTGCTGCCTACAGCACTCATCTACTGATGATCTAAAAAAGTTTTGTAGCTGGTTTTTTTTCCTTTTAGTAGAAAGAGTTGCATTTTAGAATTTGATGCAGTGCTTGTCAAGAGGCAGCTGAAAGACATCCATTGACTTCAGTGAGCTTCAGCTCAGGCCTGTAGTCAATGTAACAAACCATTTCTGAAAAAGCAGAATGACAAAAATCAATGGGCTTTTTGATTTTGGATCAATGAAGAATTACAATTTCAGTATATAAATTATACAGGAAAAGAGGTTAAGTTACAGATGTGGGAGAGTAGCAGACATTGCATCTGAAAAGTGCACTGATTCTGCGTAGAGGTGGTAAACTGCAAATGAGCAGAAATAACATTCAGATTCTTAATTCACTGAAAGGCAACACTTAAAAGGAATTCACTAAATATATGCACCTCACTAAACAGTATGTGTGCTTTCTGATGAGATGAACATGCTTTGTGCAGTGTCAAAAAACAGGTCAAGCAAATATATCACTGTAATGTAGTAATAGACCAAAGGAAATACATCCAGGAACACTCCTGGAGGAGGCAAGGAATTGCTAGAGCCTGCGTAAGCCCAACGAGCTCAGGAAAATCTGAGAGTGCTGGATCTTGTTAGAGCAGAGCTCTCACAGGAGATGGCTATGAGGGTCTCACAGGATTGCTATGAGAGCAGTGACATGCTGACCACTTGACAGAAGTATAAACATTTTCAAGAGAAGGTTCTCCCACCCAAATCTGACTGATTCCAGACAAAAAGAGAAGCCTGAATTTTCAGCACATTCCCACCACTGAAGGAGAGGGAAGAAGTAAGTGTTTGGATTACTGGCACAAGAAAACCAGTCCACTGCTCATGTAAAAAGCCTGAGCATGATGCTCTTGTGACATGAGTCAGCCTGGAGAACCCATTTCAGTAGGGTATCTCCTTGGTGCTGAGCGGGAGAGGAGAAGGAGGAAACAGCTCCGGAGGTGATGCCAAGCTACAGCTGTAAGTAAGGCATGGCAGAGGAGTCTGGAGATGGAAAGCAAATTGTTTCAAAAGGGCCAGTTTTATGTTCAAAGCAATGAGCATCCCACAATTTGCCAGTTATGGCTTGTCTGATGCCTAAATCGCTCCACAGTTTCCCCCAGAAAGGTTCCTTTCATCCAACATCACCCTTATAAACATAAAGCGAGCTGAAGTTTCAACCATTTGAAATCCAGATGCACAAGTAACTGCTTATCTGCATCTCCCCCACAATATGAAAGGCAGGAATGAGAAAAGCCTCAGCAATATTCTGTCATTACCACATGGCAATTAGACTACTATATATATTTCACTTGACATTTCATTGATATAGCCACTTCCAGTAAGTTGTATTACATCTTTGAACTGGCCTATCCTGATGGAGTCTAGCATGGATTTGGATTGGCACCAATATCACTTCAAACCCTGCCAGGTCCCTCAGCCATTCCATTTGTAACTTTCACATAATTTCTCATTCACAGTTTAGACCTTGAGCAGAAAGGAACTGCATGGCAGCCTGCCAAAAGAAGTGTTTATTGTTTATAAATTATGAACAACGTGTGTATTTCTGCAATTGGCAGTTTCTATCTTAACCAAAGCAAGCTTTATTTATAGAAAATTAGAACATCTTGTTTTGTCCTATGTTATGGCAGATTGTCTTAGGTGAAACAAAACACATGTATGAACCACATTAAAAACTAAGGCTTAGTTTGTCCAGACCCAAAGGGTACATTCTAGTTCTTGCATTATTTAAAGTCATTACCACTAATTAGGATACAGAAGTAATATTTTACACATATCTAGTGGGAACCTGGTTACTTTTCATGACATTTGCAATTTTTCTAAATAAGCCATAATGTTTGTGATATCATCTGACTTTAGTGCAAATCCACAAATGGAAAATGACAAATCAGATACTAAACCTGAATGCTGAAAATATTACTGGAAAAAAAAATTAAAATGTTTCTACTGCATTTTATGGAACACGATCACATTTATATTGTCTAAAAGTAACGTCAGAAATACATGCACAAAAATAAGTTCACTAATTTCCTGATTTTCATTTAAAAATCTTGACTATTGTTCTGTTTTTTATAAAGAGACTCTAAACGATCACAAGAGAGGGCTGTTATGAAAATACCTTCAGTAGTGATAGAAATATGGAGTAGCAATGAAGTATTCATTTCCAAATAAAAACATGAGACAGTGATTTGAGTTCCTGAAAGCAGAGTCTAGCAATATTTGAAAATAATGAGAAACAATTACTCATTGCACTAATATAATAAATATCTTGGGAATATTGCCACAAAGTATTGTGATTTTTTAAGAACTGGTACAATATAGTTTATTTAAATTTTATGGTTTATTTATGTATTTTAACATATCTAAAGTGTATCTTGACCACATAATACAAATTTAAAGCAATCTATAGCAAACCTATACAAAGAAAGAGATGGAATGGAAGTGGGAAAGAAATGGAATAGAAGAAAAGGAAGAGGAGAATAAAAGGAAAAAACAGAGAAAGAACAAAAGAGTATCTTATGCCACTCTGACCTTGTCTGTCTTTCTCAGGAGAGAAATGGAAGAAAGAAGCACTGGTTTGGAAGGTTCTATAACACAGCACGAAACAGGCAACAGTAGGAGTCCTCCCAGAGTTTGGTAAGGAACTGCTGAGACAGGCAGGAGCGTTCCCTTCCTGCTGCTGGGAGGCACAGCCCCACGCTGCTGCACCTCCGTGGCACTGCCCTCAGCATATCACTGCTCTCCAGACTCACTGGGTGCACAAAACACTGCTAGCTGCTCTCTGGGGTTTTGTTTGGGTCTGGCATCAAGGAGATGATGAGGGCAATGGTGACTGGGAATCACCCATGTGATGGCAGAGGGGAACCCATGATTACAAAGGAAATTTCTCCCCTGGTTTCAGAGATTCAAGTCACCCAGACTGGGAGCTGATTGTGTCACCAGCCCAGCCAGAATGCAGTTCTGAAGCAAGGAGAGCAGCAGCAAGCTGTGCACAGACCCTGCAGCAAAGGGTGCCCTGAACTCCAGCCTGGCATTGCTCCCACACATGCCAAAGAAAGGGCCAGGGCTCGCAGGTAGTGCAGGGCAGGAATGGTGGAGCATGGAGCCCACCTTGCACTAGCTGCAGAACAGCTGAAAAGAATGAAGAAGGGAATTAGGAGTTAATGGAATGAGGGGGAAGGTGGGATACAAGATCTGTGGGCACGTGAACACCATGCCACAACATTTTTTGTACCTGCATTATGTTTTGTTCTCATCCAGAAAGGTACAGCTCATCTCTTGTATTAAATAAATACCTTCTCTCTCTTCTCTGCAAGCTTGACAGGTTTTATTTTAGCACTATTTTCACCTCTACCTTCCTGGAAAGTGAACTCAGAAGGTAGCTGCTCCAGAACCTTCTTACCGAGATCAAACCAAGGGATAGACATGTACAAGTAAAAGAAATTGTGACTTAATGTCCCTTTTACAAACATATCAGCATAATATGAGCCTGACTTTGCAGGATCTCCAGCCATACATACACAATTTTGTCCTTCTAGTCTCTGAAAAACACAGTTTTGAGCAACTTGAAGACTAAAAGTTTTAACACCTTTTAATTTCTATGTGTATCTGCTGTGCACACTTAGAAATTTGTCTGAGCGCTCCTGGAGGTCATGAGAGAGCACACAGCACTGAGACAGTGGTGCTCTGCCTGGGAGGTAGCAAGATTTTTTTAAAGTATGTAATTTAAAGTTTAAAAAAAATACTACGTCATAGCCTTCCTACATGCTTCAGAACATTTTAATATCCCTGTTGGGGGTTTCTAATTGGCAGCTGTTTTAATTCAGACAGCGTATTTGTAGCCCTAGTATCTCCATCTCCCTGTGTGTGACATCCTCCACCAGAGAGGCAGCTACTGAACATATCTAGAGTTTGGTCTTATTTTGGCCCTGTTTGATTCATTCGATCTCTCGGTAGCCAGTAATTATAGCTATATATATAACCTTTAGCTTTCCAGTGATATGTATGGTTACACCTCTCCTCTCTTCTGTAAAATCCTTTAGCTGAGTGTTCTGAATTCATTCCTCTTCCGGGGATAATGCATGTCTCAGTGTTTCTGCAAGGGTACAGATCAGGGGCTATGGTGCTAATTTAGCATCAGCATCACTACCAGAGAAACAGTTATACTCTGTATTGACTAATTTTTCTCCTGTGACTGTATTGAACCTGCTCCTCAACCTTTTCTTCACAGAATGCCATCACCATCTAAGTAATACATCATCAGTGCAGTTCACTCTGATGATGTATTATACTAACATATCATTAGTGCAACAGCAGAGCAAGGCGCTTTGATGATGTATTAATGCAATACATCATCGGAATGAGTCACTCTGATGATGTATAACTCAAAAGATGGTACTATCCAGGGAAACATGGACATTCAATAAATCAGGAACAACATTAAAGAATAAAATCTAGGACATCTTCTGAGGAAAAACAAAGCTTCGGAAAGCTTTGAATGAATATAGCATGAGGTTTTCCTTAAAACAAACAAGCAAAAATAGAAAGACAGTGAATACAAATTGTCATATTATTTTTATCAGGAATTTAGATTTCTGTAGAGTACAATTACCATGATATTCAGATTTGAATTCTCTTCTGCAATGACACAAGATATATGCAGGGCATTTTAAGTTAGTGAAATATGATGTGATACAATTGGTAGTATAATCACTTGAGACTTATCATATCTTACCTGGGAGCAGAGAAAAAGTGAAGCAAATGCAAAAACCCAAGTCTCTTCCCTGCAAAAATAAAGGTTGAAACTTTTTTAAACTGCTAAAATGGGCAGTTAAAATTTAGTGTTAAGATTTACTGCACACTTTACATAAATCTAACACATCAGTCTATTGACAGTAGTGCGAGCAGAAATGGCAAACTTTAAATGAGTATAGCACTGAGGATTAAAAGGCACTTAGCCATAAATATTTATATAAATATGTTAGTTCTGTAGATACAGTTAATAGGGAAATAAAGCACATATCCATTGATTTACACAACTGATTTCAACCTACCAAATGTCAAATCCTAAATACAACAACTACTCATAAGAAAGCATAACTAAATGTAATTCTGAGTTACTTGCAAAATTTATAAGAAAGCTTAATTAGCAATTAAAAAAAAACCTTTGAATTTCAGTATCCTGAACAATATGAAACAGTGCTTCACTGGTCAGAGAAAAAATATATTTTGGGGGAAGAAAAAAAAAGACAGAGGTTCTTCTCTCACTCATCTTTCAGATTTTATGGCAGGGCCAGAAAATAACCACTGTACAAAATATCAGATGGCACTCTGCTTAAACAGTGAAAGACTTCTCTGATGTTACGTGTTTATTTTTGGGTTTCTTACTCAAACAAACACCCGGCTTTTGCTCACACATGCTTGCACATGCAGACACCCTTCCCACCACATACCTTCACATGCTTAAAAAGGGGTAACTTCCGAGCAAATCTTTTATACCCTGAGACCTATTGTTCAGCAACAGCTCTGCAAATCCCCACTGCCATGAGAACAGATAGATTTTTGTTGATGTTGTTTTGTTTTGTTTTAAATTGGCCTCAGCTGCATTTGATTGCTCCAAGCTTGTGGAGATTTTCCAGCTGAGGCCCTGCAATCCCCATTAGGATTTAACTCCTCAGTCTCACTTTCCCCCAGCTTCCCAAATCCCAGTTCTGCTGCTACGAATAATGAATGTGCTCATATGCACGTGTAGGAACGACAGAGAGAAATCCCAGTGTTTGATGGTAACCCTGAGCCCTTGTGTTGGGAGGGAAGCCTGGTGCTCCCTGCAGGTGCTCATGGCAGGGCTTGCTGAGCCCTCTCCGTGGCCCAAGCACAGCCCCAGCAGACCGTGCTGGCTGTCATCACCCTGAGCAAAACTCTGGCATTTCAAGTCATCCCAGGCACTTTAGGAAATAAATCACTTTCCTTGAAGCATTTCAAATAATTGCGGTCTGTAGAAGGAAAATAAATTTAAAACCTATTGGGAAGACCCCTGAAGATGGAACGGAACTGGTAAATATTGATGAGAGAGAGGAAGCTAGGCAGATCTGCAGAGCTTTGTTTCCAACATCAGCTTACTTCAGCCTGCAACCCACACTTGGGGATCACCGGCCCTACACACGGAACCGAAGCTGGTTCTGGGTGCTCTGGGGCTGGAGAACTTCCCAGCAGCCCTGGCCAGCTGGCATCCATCACAGAGGCAGTGGCTGCCCCTGGGGCGCGGGGCACAGAGTCACAGAAGAGCAGATCCTCCCTCCCGTGGCCCTCTGTGGCTGGTGACAATAATGTGAGTAAATGTCACAGTGTGCAGCGAGCTGCAGCGCTGCTGTTTGGGTTCGAAGCAGACATGCTGGCTCAGAGCTGCAGGCCAGGCTGCTGAGAGCCACGGCACAGGGGCTGCTGGGCTTGCAGAGGCCATTCCATCAATAAACACAGCTGCCCAGAGGGGCATCCAAAGCAGACAGGGCTCTTAACTGCCTCAGCAGCAGCAAGGGGAGAAAGAAGCTTTTTTTTGCTCTTAACAAAAAGTCCTTCCTATAATGTTTTAGACTAAACCAATCCTGCCCATATTCCTAGGGAGCTGCAGTTCCTCATATGCATTTAAAACCCTCCCTAAAACTCACCAATTTTCTAAGTGCTTTTGCTGGCTAACAACTACACTTTTCTCTTTCCTTTTGTGTCTTTGTGTGCTCATGACACCATATGAAGTAAAAATATGCATTTTTGAGCAAAAAATTCAAACAAGTGTGGAAGACCCCCGCGAATGTCCCTGTGTTTTAACCAGTGGGGCCAGGCCATGACTTACCATGTAATAAAGTGTTTTGAGGCCGTTGTATCAACAGAGAAAAAATAATGCAGTATACCTGTTGCAGTATACCCTACACTGTCTAGCCCATTTTAATATGTATGAAAGTCAAACATAGAGAAAAACAAAGAACAGGCTGACCTAAGGAGACAGTATCAACTATGAAGTATTATCAAGGAATAAGGCTCCTCAAGTCCCACTTCTTTTGCAGATGTTGCTTCTTTTATTTTTTTTTTCTTTTTTTAGGACATGGTTTTGTAAAATTACAAGTGGAAAAGGAGCCTTTTTCACTTGGCTTAATTCATTATTGAAATCATGCTGCATTACAATACAGACAGCAACCAAGAGGCATAGATTAAGATCTTAATACCAAAGTCCTTGTCAAATTCAAGTGCAAATAAATTAGGAATATTAATTACATCATGTAAGAGTCAAGACCTAGTTATTTCTGCTAAACGTAAGAGAACTCTATTAATGAGATTGTGGTTTTACATTTATACAAGAGAAACATCTCTAATGCCTCAATCTGTGGGGCAGGAACACTCAAAATGTGCATATTTTAAGTAATTGCTCACTCTTGATCCCTTAGTCTTTATTACACAGAGCTGAAAATTGCTCCGTCCTTTCCTTCCCACTTTTAAGAAAAGGATTACTCTTTAACTTCTATATCCATTTTATATGTAATCAGTGATCCTGAAATCATGTCAAAGGACAGCCTCAAATGTAGAGTGAGGAAAATAGTCTATAAGTTCAATCCTCATAGCTTGATTTCTACACCACACTAACTGCTTTCTTAAAAACTGCGCTTTTGAGTTTTCTGTTCTCTGAGTGGTCTTTTTACATCTTATTTTTTCTTCTAATTAAAACTATTGCAAATAAATTTTAAGAAGTTGCCATCTTATTGAGACATTTTTCCTAATACTCTTCTGAAATCTGGAAAAGAACATCTACAGAGTAAAACGTAACATTCTCTCTAATTCAGCAGTGTTGCACTTCCAACTGAGTGCACTATATAGTCTAGACTCTGTAGGCAGAGCAAATTTACTTGTCTTTAATGAAGAGAATCCTGAATATATATTGAATTTTAAACCATTCTGAAGATAGAATCCCTCTGAAAAAATTTTATTTAGACATCCAAGCTGGGGTGGCAAAAGCTGAGTCATTCAAGGAATTTAGTTCAGAATCATCTCTGTCAATCTGATAGTGTCTTTATGTCAAGCAGAAATAGTCTCAAAGTCAAATTCTTTCTCTGGGCACTTGTACCTCGAAGTTCAACTTAAGTTATTTATTTATTTAATCCTAACAGAAAATACTAGGAACTCTACCCAAAGATGGCTTTAATCCTCAGAGAGTTATAGATGCCATGGCAAGTGTTTACACTTCTCATGCCATTGGTCACACATATTCTTATTAATGTTTTTCATGTGTCATGGCATCCCCTGGAATGACTCCCATCCTACACTGAGCCATAAAATGGCTCTGCTGCTGAAAACTGTGCTTTCAAAAACTGGGACCACCAAAAAAGTGGAAACTCAAAGGTAAGAAAAATCAAAAGGATCTCCTAATAAGGGTAAGAAGAATAAAGAGAATCTCCTAATTCCACTTACCACGAATTTCATTATAAGGGAAATCTCTCTTTGGCGATTTAACGTAACAAATTCTGCAAATGGACAAGCACATTCTTGGTTCAGTTCTGATCATGCCAACCATTAAATACACTGATGTGGTTCTTTGGGAACATCAACAGACATCAACATGTTCAAGAGATTTCCCACTTCCATAGCAATAGGTAGACAGTAAGTTTTTGAGACTGGGTATTTGTAAGTAAGCTACAGGCAACAGCAGTATGCACATCTAACCCTGCTAAACTTTTGTAATACCATCTTAAACTCAGCTGTAATAAATAAAAACCTCTCTCTATTTTTTTTTCCCTAGCAGTTTTACAAGATGGAAGTGCAAGTACTAATAAAATATATGGTTTAATTAACTAAACTTATGCTGCAGTGTACATTAGAAGTGGATGATTTACAGAGTGTTATCCTCTTCAGGACAGAATAATGCAAACAGCATAATTAAAAGTTGATGAGAAGTGTATTTATTGAGTACACAGGAAGAATAGACACTCAGATTTATGATACACAAAGTGTACCTTTCATTTGCAATATTAACATTTTAAAGTCCAAAGCATCAGCATAATGCATCCAAAGTGTTCTATGCAGCATCCATATAATTCAACCCTGTTAAACCTCACACTGCTGATGGTAAATTATGTGACCTGAACATATACAAGTGTAACATGATATATTGTGATATCATGATTATGTTCATTGGGATGTCTGTGGACGCAATATATCACATTTGCCTGTCTGTAAGTACATGTGAAATAGTTGAAGGGCCATTCATTTATTTGTGACATGAATTTCAGAGCAATCAGTCAGAGAGCCATCAATGTAAAAGAAGTCACTGTTTAATTTTAATGAAAGTACTTTTAGAAAATTCTAGCTACTATTCATGTATATCAGAGCCTGTTGAGCCTTGGGTATTTGATATATTATTTTGAGAGTTCAGAGAGTGCATAACCATTCTAGAAGATAAAATGAATATTAATACCCTGGGAATTTTCAAACCTGTAAGCTAGGTAGTCACAACCTCACAAGACACTTACTTTTATTTCTGTCCTTATATTAAACCCAGTCCAACATCCTTCTATTTGGAAAAATCCATTTCTTGAGGTGCAGACACAGATACTATGAACAACACCTATTATCCAAACATGAATGCTACTGATTTTTTTTAGAGACACATACAGGTATCATGTACTAAGTAAGGCTTCTTGTCAATATGTAAATTATCAGGTAAATAGACTCCCAACCAGCTATAACATGTCTCAGTTATGAAATGAATTTGTCTTCCTTGCAAGTATTTTGTACTCTGAACAGTTTGATGCACAAGGAAACTTATAATGGGGGTTTGAAGATCCATGTTAAAAAAATAATTGTGGCCTTAGTTATAAAACCAAATTTGGAGAGAGGGGGTAATTTGTGGGAAAAGAAAAATAAGCTTCTTTATATAGCACCATCTTTACATATACATTCCTTTCAGAAAATAACTTTTTGGAAAGGTGAAACTAGATGAAAAACATCTGCTGGTCCCTTATAATTAGGAGTTTAATTCTTTCTGAAAACTTCCTTTAACTCCTCTCCTAAATTAAAACATATTTACAGCAAAGTGCTTGGGGTCTTTCTATGAACTCACCAGAAGTGACAAACAGGTCTGCTAACAGAGATTAAAATAGTTAGTTATTTAGCAGGTTTTTCCATATATAACATGATTTTCATGAGAAGACAAAAGATGCTGTGCCCTCGAATTGGAACCTTCTTATTATCCACGTGTAAATACATGGGAATAAATTTACTAGAAAAATGGATGGCTAGATTTAAAGCACCAGTATTTGTTTCTCCCATTTCCAGTGCTCAGTTGTGAACTTAGGTTCCCAACTATGTGAACTGGAGCACATAAGTTTGGATAGGTCCACTACCACTACCAACTACTTCTATGGAGTCATCTTTGTGGACACAATCTTCCCCACGTGTGCTCTGGCCTCCCACCCCAGCCACGCTCTGCATGTGCTTACAGTTAAATAGTGTTCGAAAGCTTTTAATAAAGGTGACTGAGTGATCACCATGCCCAAAACACTGCTCAGCGCACTGTCCTTCCTTTCAACAGAAGTACAAATGGCTAAAATTACACACCAGATTTTAACTAAAGAAAATCACTTTTAAATTGACAGAGTCTCATTATAAGGTAGTTACTAAATAATAATTACTAAGGATTTTTCTTTCCTTCTCTGCCTATAGCTTGTTAAGGGCAATTTCCTCAAAAGTTTAAAAGGAAGGTCAGAATGTTAATTTGTGCATGATTATTTCAACATGGATGTATGTGGGGTTTATTTCTCATTGAGGGGTGTGTATGTAATTGCATAAGACTAACAACAACTGGGTCAAGAAGAAAAGTGTACCACAGATATCAGGCTATGTACTTCCCAAATAATAAACCTGGGATTCCCCTTCTACCATAGCTTGTTTTTTTTTTTTTTAAATTATAGTTTGCAGCTAATATAAAGAATAACTTGTGGTTCTGGTATGGGTTTGCTGTGAAACCTTGGGAAGACCATTTGAGCTCTTTTTATTTTAGTTTCTTAAGTTGTAAAAACCAGGTGATTTCTATTAATTTCTTTTCATCACTTCAAATTAACCAATAAGCAAAAAAATCTCTGTGCCTTTTAAATATTATTATTAGAAAAAAATTTTCTTATTGTTAATGGTATATTAATTGAATTATTATTTTCAGACACAGTTCATACTAGGCATGAAATAAAATAAAAAGTCACCAAACTAGTGAACAACCTCAGCTAAATTAAGTACGATGAAAGTATTATAAATTTTTTTCAGAACCTGCTTTCTTACCCTTTTTTAGCACTTATTCAGTTTTGGTTAAATTATTTTTATACTGTTCAGAAAGATATAAGGATAGAAATGCTAAAGTTCAGATTACCAATCAATATTGAGACTTTAAAATTAATTTGTTGACTTTTACTGGGAATAGTCAACACCAGATACCTCACATATATGAGCTAAGCTCACTTTTGCTTAATGGGAAATGTCTTCTCAAGGGCAAGTCAGGATATAGCAAAGGACAGAATAAATTATGTTTAGTGATGGTCCCTTTGGGATAAGGCTAATTTTTCCTAAAGTTATCTGTGAAATGCATGTATATTAATGCAGCAGCTACCTCTACATAATTTCTCAGGATAATACATTTTCTCTTGGAAGTAGTGGCCGCACAGCCATTTTCGTGGAATAATATGATCATGTCTTTTTCTAGGTTCTGACATTTTTCACAAAACAGACCCTTAATTAAACAAATATGCCAAGGTTTAGAGATTTACTATTACTCATTCTGCTTGCATGAAGTTTGGCATGAGGAGGCTGGTTTATAGAAATCTTTCTCACTTAATTTTCTTGTGTTAAGGGCCCTTTCCAAACTGGCTTTAAATAAATGGTACTTTGGCAGTGACAGAAACACTGGGATTTCCATACTTTCCCTTCTATTCCATAGGATACCAGGGCTGAGACTTGAGTAAGGGTCAGGGTATCCTGACTGAGATTTTTTTTTATGATGTCAGATGGTTACTGCATTTTAAATTATGTTATCACATACTGTAATCCCGTTGGGAATATAATTTAAACAAAATCATTGGAAGTAACGGGAATTCAGCTGGTGGGCAATACTTCTATTTTTATATTGGTCAAAAGAGAGAAATGGTCAAAAAAACCACAAAACGATTCAGGCACCTAGTATTTTTCTGACAAAGGTCTGTCACAAATCTGAACTTGGATATGAATCTTAACATCATGACTGGCCCTCACCTGTTTTTCAGACTGAGAAAAAGACAATACTTTTAATCTTTGAAAAGTTCAAACTCTGCTTCACACCCATTTCTGACAAAATATGAATTACAGCCATGAACTCAAGCCCTTAACTCTCTTTATCCTCCCACTTCATCCTTTCTCACCTATCTAGGTGAGATTTGTTTGGCTCGTTTTTTTGTGATTCCACAACAAACTAAAGCACAGCCACGACCGTGTGTTACATTCTTCCTATCGCTCCACAGCAGATGCTGAGCACAGCTCCTGCTGCCATCCCACAGAAAGCTAACATCAGGCTGTGCTTCTAGTCCCTGTGTCCCTTCCTGTTGCAGTGTCCCAGCACACCCTTTTGTGAAAGGACAAAGCTTCTCAGGGAGAGTGCACTGCCATTTCTGGAAGCAGCAACCTTACGAGCAGCAACCTTGCATGCTGCATTCCCTTCCTGTGGCAGGTTCACAGTGTGTCCAGGGGGCCCTACCTGACAGTCCATTACAAACGCATTCCCAGCTACAGAGGTGAACTCAACACAACATGTACTTCGAACCACCGATTCATCAGCACTTGTTTTTTTATCAAAAAGTTTTTGGAAGGGGAAAAGAAATAGATTGTGAGCAAGCTTGTGAAAAGCAAATGTTTTAAACAACATGGGTAGGAAAAACCATCTTTGTAACAATCTCAATAATAAACTAATGTTAATTGTCTAAAATTAGACCTTCCAAAAATCTAAAGGATATTATAATCAGGGCACTTCTGAATGAAGCTGAAACATGAAAGTATCACTGGGCGGGAGATATAGCTAAATGTGTCTTTTCTTCCTAACTTACGAGCTTAATTTCCTTAAAGCCATTGTGTAGCTATGGTGACACTAACCAGTAGCAAAACCGAAAGGAAAAGAGAAGAAAATGAAATGAAAGTATATTGGGGGAAAAAAAACCAAGCTGATCCTCAGCATTGGTGAGTTGCTGAAGTCTGTTGTCTTCTGCCTACAACCAGAGAGGGGTCAGTCAGTGGGAGAGGAGGCCAAGAAAAGAGTTCATCCATTTCCAAGCTTGCCAAAGAGCCCTACCACCTTGAGTTACCCAGCTCTTCTTACTCAAGCTCCCCGCAGTTTGTGTACATTCAGCTTTTCACTTTCAAGTGTTTCCTTCACCAGTCTCTGCAAAGCCCACTCCATCCCATCCCCAAATTTCAAACCCAAGGAACTGCTGTGAGAGGGAGAAAGCACATTTCCTTTGTTGTGGGTTCTTCCCTACAGTCCCAGCCAGCCTAGCAGATGGTAGTACACCAGGCCTTTTCTTTTTTTTTTCTTTCCCTCTGATGCTAAGCATGATTTACAGGCTTGAGTTATTATTTATCATTATTCATTTTCTGTCACCAGTGCATTGAAGGTTAATAGAAATGCCAGCATGCTCACTGATTTACTTAGTAAAATATTTGTTCCAAGGTTTAGGTCAGATGATTGGTGTCTGAGCGAGCTTGAGGTTTACGCATTATGAAAAGCAAGCTGACTTGACCTTGAGCCACTAGCACTCGCACTATATATTACTTTAGTGGAGTGACCTTCAGAGCCCCTAGACACACTAGATGTATTCAACACATGTTTTCTTCCCCCATACTACTGACATTGTATACATTCCAGCTGAACTTATGTAATGTAAGATGATACTCACTTTTCATCTAATGAATTTGAGTAGGATGACACATTCAACTGAAGCCCCCCACCTCGGAGGTAACAAACTACCTTCGGATCCCAGATGGACTGAGGCTCAACAAGTACTTCAGGCTAATTGACACACTTTGTCACACAGAGCATCCGGTTCACAGACCCACACAGGATGCAGAGGGCCTGGTTCTGAGATTAACCGCCCTGGTACTAGTCAGGAGTAACCCCAATGTCCATGGGATGAAGTGAGAATAAAATAAAGCCCATGGGTGAAAATTCACAAATTGGCAGGTTTTATGCCCGGATTATACTACTTAATACTTGAATTAATACTCCAGCCCTGCATGCCACCTCTTTCTTTCCTGCATAAATGGACCCCTAAGTATGGCGTGGTGTTGTCAGACAAGAATAAACATATGCAAACAATCATTGCGGAAACTATTTTCTTACCCTTGATTTTCACATTGGCCCAGACTTCTTTCTATTCTCACTTGTGCAGCAGTATATAAGTATCTTCAGATGATTTCTTTTTGTTCTGTTTGTTCAAACAAACAATGGCCACTATAGCCAAAATGAAAAATCTTAACAACGCTGAGATTTAATATTATTAATTTGAAAGGCTCTCAGTTTGCTGTCAGCTACACTGGGACAAAGCCAGACTGATTCCAGACTCTTTAGTGGATCTACTCCAGATTTACATCAGCAAAAATAAGAGCAGTTATTTGGCACAATACACATATGTATTTTTTTTCAGCTTCTCTTTAATTCTTCCCAGGTATCAACCAGAGAAACATCATCCCTAAGAAGAATTAAAAGCAGAACCTTTTGCCTCCATACCCTATTAAGACAGAAACACCTTCTTAATTTTTCACTTCCCCCATACATGACATTTTGAGATAGCTGAGATTTATATAGGCAGATTTGGCAGCCTTTTCATATTTACTTACACTCAGAGATAAATCAAACCCAGGGCACTCTCTCCAAGAACAAGTTATTTGTTATCTGACTAAGTAAGTGTTAGTGGATCAGACATAGGAAAGGTATTTCTATTATAACTGTGTTGTTTGGCTATGATTTACTGTGGTAGATAATAATATTTTTTATTCTTGATTATACAGTGTATTCTCTTATTGTCTCATGTATTTCAGCATAGTTAGTCACTGGGAAGGATAGAAGGAGAGGGAGGTGGATTGGTGTTTGACACATTAACCAAAGGAAAGAAACTGAACCCCATCAGCAGGAGGAGAGAAAACTTAATCCTGCTATTCAGTCAGGAACAATTAAATTCATGTGGGGTCTGCCAAGAAAAAAAAGGCACCTCTAGAGAAAATATGGGTGAAATTCAATTTTTTTACTTGATATCTGTATTAATCCTACAAAAGTCCCAAATACTCTGGGTAGTAACTTAACACTCTTTTGCCTTCCACTCTGAAGAAAGAACTCAATGAGAATAACACCATTATGTTCTCAGGGTGCCCTGATTCTTTTCTTACACTTCTTTCTTACCTAGGAGTAACAGATTCCTCTTCCATGAGCAGACTTAAAATTTCCCCAAGACCACGTCATTTTCATATTTCATCCAAGCTGATGTTGTTTCTCAAACAAAGAGGTGTAGGACAGCTGATTGCAAGAATTCAAATATGGTGAGTTACTCCTCTTTTGAAATAAAACAATAAAATTGTGTGACTTCTCTAGCAACATTAGAAGCAGTATTGGGGAAGGGCACAGACTGTTTGATTTTGAAGCTTTCCTTCAAGAAAATCAACCAAGAAAATCAAAACTATTACAAACCCGATATTAAGTCTAAGAGCAGAACTGTGGTAAGGATGCATAACCTCATGATAAGACTATCTAGATGCACATTTTCTTTAGTCAAGAGTTGTGTAAAATAAAACAAATTTCAGCATAGAGTAACAGAGATCCTCTAGCTCTGCATGGAGCTACACCATCAGCATCAACAAAAGTGTTACCTTCACACCTCATAACTCAGCTGGTATAAAGTCTGGTGTTTTGATAGACAACAGTCCCAATGTGCTGCAGTAGACAGCATTACACTCACATGCCTCAAACTGCTCTTTCTTTTTCTTCAGCAAGGCTTATTTACCTTCTCTTTTCAGCCAAAGAAAGGTCCATTACCCTGCTCACGCTATGGTACACACTAGGTTTTGCTATTATAAGTAATTAGCATGCTCTCAACTAACCTCTTCTTGTGTTCCTCTTCCCCTTGCTCAGTTTCCTGCAATTTCAAGAACTGATGTAGAAGTATGGAGATAAGTAAATACGAACCAAGAACCAAAACATTTTTAAGCACACCTATCTACCCAAGCCATGAAGTACGACAGATGCTTTAAAACTAAATGAATGTTAGTCTGGCTGCTGGAGACACCACAGAAGACAAAACACTCCTCTCAACAACAGAAATGCTAGGGAGAAACTCTTATCCTGTGCACTCATGCTGTATTATTTACTGTTTCTATTAAAGCCATTCAGAAAAATCCCTTCAGAAACAATGCTGTATGAACTCACATTAAAAGTCACTGCCCTCAGAGCACATGCTCCAAAGAGAATAATATCAGTTCCTCAGTTCCAAGCTAACTAGCTAATGAAGGCCAGGTTTTCAAACCCTCAACGTCCATGACATGTACAGTCAAAGATCTAGATATGCTGAACTAATAAGACTTTTTTTCATCTATCCTTCTCATCAACCCCTCCCTTCCCTCCTCTGCCCACCATCAGCCTGGCTTCGTAATTAACTGCGTGATAGAGAGCTGAGCTTCAGAAAAATCTGTCATTGTTTGGACATGCTGGGCCCTACTCACAAGCTAGATCTAAGAAATGGAAAAAGTGATACAGCAAAAGAGAGTGCTAGGTGAAAGGCAGAGGAAACCCAACTCCAGTGTTAATGGCAGCTTATTAGACCTAAAGGGAAGAGGAGGAATATGTTTAAAAATTTAGGTGGTTATGTAAATCAGTCAGCCAGTAATAAGAAAAAGTAACCAAAAAACTCATCAAGTATACCGATGTCTGTGAAACTCTTTCATCTACCTACTGAAACTGAATTCTTGCCTCTTCCCCTCTTTCCTGTTTCTCTGCATTGCGTTACTCCTCTAAGAACACTGCCATGTTTGTGATTCAGACTCAGAACATTGTACTTTTGAATACCTCAAGCTTAATCCAAAAGGATGCTTACAGTAGTTCATGATGAAAACTTGGTCATTACTGTATATAATCAGCCCAAATTCGCTGAGTTATAATGAGTATGTATACTTTCAATGGTCTCCGTGATAAATAGCCAAAAGAGCTTGGAATTTTTATGTGCAACTTCAAGCAACAGATGAAAACACATAATACCTTAGCACACAGAGGATAAAATTAGATAATATCTTCCATCATGAGCTAAACCAAGGTGCTAAAGTCATTGGATTCTGCACTTCACCTCTACTAAAAGCTATTTTCAGGCATTTAAAGGAGCAACAATATCAAAATAAGTAGTGCCATTAGTTTATGCTGCATTTGCCTTTCAGGACTACAAAATAGCTCATAGGATTTTCATTTCTTTCTTTAGCAATCATTAAAATATACCTAATAAAACTAATTATTTAAAGCCGTTAAGGAATAAAATAAAAAAACTACTGTGTTTTTGTTAGAATTACAAGTGATGATACAAGACATCCTAGGTGATATTAATTGCTGCTTGATGACTCACTTTCTTGATGAACTGAAAATCTGAGCAATAGTAGTTGCTCACTTAGCCATAAGTTTCCTATAGTAACATCAATTATACTGGCAGTTGGAATAGAAAACCTAAATAATTGGGGTGGCATCACAGATCACAGTGAGTAAATTAAGCTCATTTAATTTGACATTTCATGTTAAATCTCTTTTCTTGTTTGTAAAGCCCACTTATGCAGGGAACTGAATTTCCCCAGAATGGAGGTCAGTAAGAGCACTGCAGACCAAATAGTGATTGCTAGAGCACTCTTTCCAGACTAAATCAAACTCATTTTACCTTCATGCTTAAAATCATTATTATGAATACAAGAAAAACATTGACACTTCCTCTCTATTGAAGAGAAAAAGTGCACTGAATGATCTGTGGCATGAGGGCAGTGAAGTACTTTCTCTAGAAATGCAGAAGCATAGAAAAGAAAATGGTGATAATAAGACTGCTGGATGGTTACAGAGCTGACCTGCAAAGATTCTGACAAAATCTTACCTTTTGAAAAACTGTGAGCAGAAAAAGGTGGGCCATTTGGAGCAAAACTGAGTTCAATTTATATACGCTGTAGTTTAACTGAGGGAGCATTGTTTAAACACAGCTCCTTGTTTTCAGGCCTTGCTGGGCCGCAGAGCAGAAACAGGATATAGTTCTTAATGAGATGTGAAACAGATGGTCTCTTCCCTCAGTAGTACTGAATTTCCATCACCCTTCCTTTCAGACAATCTCGAAGTGCTTAAAAAGACCTTAAAAACGCGTTAATATGGCCAGCACCTTTGCAGAATGAGTGCTCTCTGTCCCCCTGGGCTGGGAGCCACGATGACAGACACGATGACTCCCTGACAGACACGATGATTCCCTGGCGGACACGATGATTCCCTGGCAGTCCCTCAGCACCAGCCCCACAGCAGGGCTTGGAAGGGAACCCAGCTCTCCCAGCTCTGCACCACTGCACGCTTGGGCTTTGCACGGATCACTCCTCCTCTTTCTGCCATCTTCCTGCTAAAACACTGAGCTGTATATCCAAAATCCGAAAGTCTTTGTTCCTTAAAAGCTTGACTGAACTAATTATGGGTCTATCGTCATGGTCTGAAACAATGTACAGACACAGCAGACACATTTCTGGTTTTAAGTATGGTAAATGTCAGTGTTTATGTTTTTGTTAGCTGTCCTAATTATCGTGTGTCCTCTAAAACTCTCTGTTGTAATTACCACTCACCATACTGACACCTACTGCTAAGGAGAGAGCTGATCAGCTGCAGGATTTCTTTATTCCTGGACCCAGCCAACAAACTGCATGTGACACCAACAGATGTTTCTGGTTTTAAAACAGTGGGAACTTCATGAACTGTTTTCCCCAACCTCCCAGGAGTAAATGCCACCATAGTTGAAAAGTTGGAAACATTTGTCAGGCTCTGAACAAAGCTGTGAACGAATGCTACAGTAATTTACTACTTCTATAGTCCATTTGTTAAAAAAAAAGAGAGGACGAGACTACAGAAAGACCATTAGCAAAAGCAGTACTGTGGGGGTTTTGCCAGTACAGGCTTTGTGCTATCCACATCTGTATTACAGCACATGGAGAAACAGCTAAGGAGAATATGACTCCAGAGAGTGTTTGTAACTTGGTGTCTTTTGTAAGGGAATGCCCATTAACTCGCAGGGCTGTTCTGAGCTGTGTTTGCAGCATAAAGGGAATAGCTTGGCTCAGATTCCATAGCTGTAACTGTACAGAGAGGGGAGAAAAAAAATCAATAAGTTCAGTGTAAGCAAGTCTGAGCAACCTTTAAAATAATAAGACAAATCAATTTATTTCACAAATGTCTTTATTTCCAAATGCCATTGTTTAGTACTTTCTGCTGTCATTGCCCATGACATTTGAGAAAACTTGGCTCTAAGTCATTTAGGTGCAGCAGAAATTATCATGTAACAGCCATGTGAAAAGATTATACATTCACCTCAGTGCAGATCTGCTGTAACAACCTTGTCCTATGGGGTAAAGAGTGTTTGGGAGGCGGGGGAAGGCAAGAAAGACTAGTTTTAAATATGGACAGAAAAGCCCTACTTTATTGCTATATACAATGAAAAGTAATTATAGAGAAAAATGAAAGCTGCTTCTTGCTGTTAGCAGGAAGCAAAAGGGAATTCTGTTCCTTTTTAAAGCTTGGAGTCCATTTTGATATAATTGGTTCCAGAATTATTTATGACATTAATTGCTGCATTATCGACTGCCTGTCAGCTCTTCTGGCAGTTAGTCCATCTTTCTTACCACAGAAAGCCAGCTCAGCCCAAACTAGACTGACAAGCTAATTATACCCATCTTCCCCTTCAATGACAAATGCTGCTCATCGGAAACCTTTCTAGAAATAAGCTTTCATTCTTTCCCCTTTTTCCTGAGCCAGACACAACCAATATCTCAAGGTACAGATCACAGCTGAAACTCTGCTCACAGGGCTATTAGCTCTGAACATCTCACTTGAGCCAAAAAACCTAAGCATCTTATGTTATCAAACTGTATGTCATTCCCTGATGCTAGTTTTCAGTGGATGTGCACTGGGCCATGGCTGTCACTCAAAGCCCTGGCAGATGGAGCAAACCTGACTGCATTAGCTGGGCCCTTCTTAGCAGCTGAGGAAGGACTCTGACAGCCATTCCAAGGCTCAGAAGAAAGACTTTGTCTGTCCCTCATGTAAACTTCCCGAATCAATATTTTACAGCTTTTATTTCCCTTTATTCCACAAATGAAGGGTGACATTGCCCAGAAAAAAATGTTCCTTTGGAACAAGGAAATAGGGAATACTGCTGTGAGGGGAAAGACATCTTGGAAATGAGGGGAAATTCCAGAGGAAAAGAAAGAACCTGGTTAAACACAACACTGTCACCAAGATTAGACCCTAGAACACCTACACTGACAATTCGTACCAGATTTGGGTCCTATTTACATAGAGGCCAGAGTAGTAAAAATTACAATCACAATACCAACCTTGGTATACACTCCTCAGTATCTATGGCTTTGCCCTCCTGCTCAGCTCTTTGTTGAAGAATTCAAAATGGATGTGTTGGCTGGTAAGAGGACAAGGAGTCAATATCTCTTCTGAATGGAAACAACCATATATATACACCATATACACATTATGTACAGATGATGCCGACTGAACTCGGTCTGGATTTTTCAGAACAAGGTTCAGCATTACAGCTTGCAGTAACAGGCCCTCCCTCACAGGTGGTCTCCAAATAAAACCCAAATACTGAATTACACCTCTGCCTAGATGAAACTCCAAGATAGCTAATCTTACCACTGCCTAAACCTGCTATCCAATGCACTCAGTCTGACAGCTATCAGCTGCACTAAATTTACTGAAATTGTACTATGAATTTCAACAACATAAAACTGAGGTCAATATTTCAGCAGGCCTATAGTCAAAAATGGCCAAGGACATTGCAATTGCTGCAGTAACTTCTCATTTTATGCAACAGCACAGTAAGAAGTTGCGCAGACCTGGAAAAATGATAAGAATGCCAATTAAAATGACCACAGGGCTGCCTTGATTTACATTCTGTCCTTTTATGCCCTGATTTCAGAAAACACCTGCAGTCTGTTGCTTGGACAGAACAGGATCCTGGTAGGGTTTTTTCTTTGTGAACACCAAGTAGACAAGCAAAGTGGGCATAGTACTTAAGAGTTTTGTACATTTTACACTTTTTCTAGGTAAATTCCATGGGAAAAGCAGCAGATAAATTGAGTCTGAAGCTTTACGAATTGGTTACTTAAACCACTCCACACCTATAAATTGTGTAGTGCTGTCGGTCATCTTTCTTTAGACACTTTCATGACAACAAAACATAAAGGAGAGAATTGAGACCTGATAAACAGATAAACTGTATGCTAGAATGTTATGCAAATAAGAAGGAAGGAAAATATGCAAACCATCTGCTCAGCAGATCATGCAGCAATATTTGAGTCAGTGCTTTGTGGTTTTCTATAACACAAACTTGAACAGAAAGCTACTGAATTTATGGGATTCCCAAAATTTCAAATAGATGAAATGTGTCCCCAGTATTTTAAGAAAACGAGACCCAGGGAACTATAGGCTAGTCAGTCTTGCCTATTTGCCTGGCAAGATCGTGGAGCAGATCCTCCTGGAAACGATGCTGAGGCACATAGGAAACAGGGATGTGACAGGTGACAGCCCATAGGGCTTCACCAAGGACAGTGTTGGCAGTCTTCTACAGTGGGGTTGCAGCATTGGTAGATGAGGGAAGAGCAACAGACATCACCTACCTGGACTTGTGCAAAACGCTTGACACTGTCCTGCACAACATCTGTGTTTGGAGAGACCCGGATTTGATGGATGAACCACTTGGTGGATAAGGGATTGCTTGGATTGTCCCAATCAAAAAGGTGTGGTCAACAGCTCCATGTTGAAATGGAGACCAGTGACACATAGCATTCCTTAGTAGTATGGGGATTGGCGCCGTTTAATAGCTTTATCAGTGACATTGACAGTGGAATTGAGTGCACTTTAAGGTCCCTTCTAAACCCAAACCACTTTATGATTCTATGATTTTTGTACAATTTTCAGAATCAGACCAATTGTGACAACAGAATCTCTGGTAAAGTTTTGATATGTAAATATGGCAATTTCACTTTAATTCAGAAATGTGCAATATATTCTATTTTTGTATACTTTGTAACGTAATTTTACATCTAGATTGTGATTATATAAAACACAAAAAAAGTTAAATCAAATGACTACTCACTTGCTTGAAGTAAACTCTGTGAGATGTAAATTGTTTGTAAAGGCAGCAAGATCCCTTTATTCCTTAGTACTTGGCATTCTGAGAGCATGTAAACTACCAGGAAGTGATTATTAACACAATATATTATAACTGCAAATTTTGTTATTGCTGACTAACCTGAGACTTTTCTTTTCCTTACCATCTATCATTTTTTTCTGTCATCTTACTGATCATAACTCAGAGTAGCTGATAGAAAACTGCCTACTTTTTTATGTTCCAGTGTTGCAGTGGTCTTTATAACGCTTATTCACATTATGCACTAAACATGTTTGCGGAACACTAAACACTCCAAAAGAGAAAAATATGCTTTCCTGTAAAACCATCAGTAAATATATAAAGTAATACTCAGCATGTCAGCATTTCTGCCCAATAACATAATGAGGTGATAAGTTACTTCACGAGCACTAAGAATAATAGCCTACTGGATTTTAATTTGTTGAGGTTAAATGAATAGCCTTATGCTTTAAAAGGGTACCTTCCAGCACGAAAAGCAGTGCATGCTTTAAGGACTCCTTGACAGCTAAAATAAAGCTGCTAGGGCTTGTATACTGCTGACCTTGATAGCTTTTTAGTTTAAAACATTTTAAAGGTACATGTACGACAACATTGGCGAGGGAGAAAAAAAAGAAAACAAATGCCAGAGATCTAACAGAAGCAAGATGAATTTGGTTTTGACTTCTAATTAATCAAGATAACATCTCTTTCAGCCTTTAGACAGTAAAATCAATAACCTGGGCAGTCTGACTGCCAGTTAGACTTATACACCAACACCTATTATTGGCAAAACTGTGATGTATTTAACTATTTCATCCTTTATTATATTAAAAAAGGTATCCAGTCTCTGTGAGAGAGTACAGGAAAAAGTCCATTACCACAGTTAGTTGCTACCCATTCATTGGCAAATTTTCACTAGTGCCTCTCCAGATGCTCCTCACTGAAACCTTTCTCTTACTGCTCCTTTCCCTTACCACAGGGACTCATTATTATAGAAATAAATAAATAAAAAACCACCCAAAACCTCAGTTGTATCACTACTAGACCTTCAGGGAAACTGAAAATTTGATGCTTTTGGGAATTGGTGATATTCTGACCTAAGCAGAAAATACTACAAGTGATGCTGCTATAACATTGCTGCAGGAAAAGAAATGGCACCTGAGCAGAACAAGAGGCAGATCTCAAAAATCATTACAGTGGTTTCATTTCAGAGACACATTAAATTAATTCTTTTGCATAAAAAACCTATGGTGAGGTCCTGCAACCTCTTTCCCTGGTCAATAATCCCATTAAGTCTGTGACATTCCTACAAAAGTGCCAAATCCTGAAATATTTTTTCATTAATTAGCTCATTTCCCAAACAATCTCTTTGAATTTAGACTCTTAAAATAAGCAGACAAAAAATGGTCAATTCACAAAAGAAGAAAATGTCTAGTCCTTTTTCTCTTATTTTAGGAAGTCTTTCAAGCTTTGGCCCATTTTAATATAGAGATTTAAATATGAAAGGTTTTTTCTAAGCCTGACATTTTGGAGGCCACAGGAACTTTGTAATGCTATTTCTTTTCACTGGCCAGACAATCAGAGGTGGTACCAAGAGTCCTCAACAGATGATTAAAATTAGTAGCTCCACGCAGGACCTGTATGTAAGGCTGCTCCATTAACCTACAGGATCTGTTCTACAATGTTGGGACTTACCACTGCATAGCACGAGATTCTTTTCCTTCCTCTTCTCTAGCAAAGACTATTTTCCAACTGAATCTCGGTTGAACTACATTTACCACTGGAAGCCTTTACTGTGCAGATTAAATATATGAAGTCGTTATAAAAATTTTACTAGAAAATACAAGTCTAGGAAATGCTGGACATTAGGGAGTAGCCTAAAAAAACTATAAAGGTTTGTTTGTTTTCATTCCTTCCCACGCATTGATGATTAAAAAGATTCCTAGAAAAGATTAAGTCTTTATAATCAGCATAGGATAAGCAGAGTGCAACACAGCTCAAGACATGAAATCAAATTACTTAGCAGATGCATATTTAACAAGGACAATACAAATGGACCAGTAATTATGATATTAGAGTGTTTTCATGCTATCTTTGTCTTTTTCTATTCTTCACGGTGATCATATGTACAGTTAATTACACTTAATAATGATAATTATGGCTTTATTTTACAATGCAGGAAATTAGTTCAATCAGGCATTTCATAATGCATAGGATGCTATGGAAGTTATTACAGCAGAAGGGAAATATTTAAAATCAGCATTGCTCTCTGAGGGTCTTTTGACTTATCTTCCTTTGCTGTGCTTCTAATCTATTGTAGAGTGTGGGGTAACTCCCGTTAAGGCAAATGGGAAATCTCTAACTATAAATCCTCTGAAACTATCTGGCAGAAAACCGAGTTTCATTTGCAGAGAGAAGTGATGAACTTCTGTTGCTGACGAGTATGCAAACATGTTCTGCAATGACACAAAAATGAGTGGATGGAATCCAACACGATAATTTGAATGAAGGGTCTCCTGCACTTGACTCCAGCTTCTTTGGGATGATAGCTCATGTTTGAGAGAGGACAAGAATAACTACGTGCTGTCTTCAACAGGAAGACGATGCACAGTGAAGAAAGAAACTTAAGAAGAGTCTTTTTGCCACAGCCTTAACTCTGCCCTGTGGAAAACACTTCCTGCCAAAGATCATGAAACACATACATGATTTATGAAGATTGCCAATTACAGCCACCAATATTATAAAAACTGTTAAAAAGAAAATTCTATACCCTATGTCCTGTAATACTCATCAGTATCATTACTGTAAAACAGAGGCATTTCCTATGCTTTTTTCCCCTCTATACATTTCTTCTGACTAATTTTCTGATCCTCCTTTATAATGTCACTGTTTGTGAAGGAACATAATACATGCAAAAGCTTTTGTTGCAGGAGGTAGATGTACAGCCACATCTTGACAGAAGGACTTTATGGCGCCGCCAAAAAGAGCGAAGAATCTACCATCTCAGCTTACACGCTCTTCCATTCCAAGTCTTTTGTGCATCAATCTTCACAACACAGAAATGGTCCACAGCCTCAGCAAAACAATTTCAGATGTCATGCTCTGCCAGCAATAGAACCACTTTGTACCACTGTAAATGGGGACAAAGGGATGTGGTTTGCCTCTCAAGATGCAACTTGACCTGTCGCAGAACAGTATTGATTTACATTTCTGCCGTTAGTCAGACAAGGCTTATTTCCTCTGTGAAGTACCATTAAGAATGATATGGATTTTGCTCTGCTATTCCTACAGGTCCCAACTGCAGATCTTTCAGGAGAAGAATTTTGGGGGTGAGTCCACATACCGTGGAAGTTCCAATTTACCCGTTGAATGCAGAAAGGGCAAACCTTCAAGCTAACCTGTTTCCCTTCTCTAGGAACACTGTGGGGAACTCTCAGCCTGACACAGAGAGTCTCTGAGGACAAGCCAGCACCACCTCCTCTGCCTCTCAGCAACACCAGTTCCTGCTGCAACTTTCTCACTGCACTGTGAAATTCACCATCCTCCAATGCAGACATACAAGAAGAGGTTCACTGTGTGAACACCTCCTGAACATAGCCAAGGCATAAGAAGTTGTGTGAAATGCAGATGTTCAATTGTGAGCATCTTTTTCTTCTGGAGGCAACCAAGCCAACCATGTTTGAGTATAATTTTCAAAAGGAGAACCTTGAAACAGACAGAAATCAGGGCTCAGCACAACTTTGGTTCTTCCAAACCTATTTTACAGTACAGCAAAAAAAAGTAGGAGTCTTTTTGGATAAACTGTTTTTGTATTTCTGACCTAATTAGAACTATAACAATATATGGGTTTTTTTTATAATGTTTTCAAGCTTTTGGCTCTGCAGTTGGATATAAAGATAAAAAATAAAAATACTGTTTAAAAAATATTTTTGAACTTTAGACAACAAAACAGTACAACATTCCTTCCTAACAATGTGATGAATAAATGGGTGGTAAGAAATATGTTTGTCAATACCCTAATAAAACTGTACGAAAAAATGTGCATATTAAACACATTCCTTCATTGGATCTTCTCTTCCACTACCATAATGCCATGGATGTTTTGAGTCTTTCTTAAAATACAGAAGGGAGGACTGTTAAACCCATGCTTGATTTACCACCATGCCTAGGTAGCCAAAAGATTTAAGCAGAAACCAGTCCAATAGCCTGTAGGTACCACTGACTTTTTAATACAAAAGATTTTTATTTTTTTCAACTTCAACTTGCCAGAGGATTCACATTATCAGAGGTTGATTGTATTTGGAAAATGCTTAAATTGAATCTTCCCTATTCACCTCCCAGGCTGCTAAATGAAAAAGTATCCCCTATTTTAAACTGGAAGTTAGATGAGGAGCAGGCACTCATCCACTGCAATCAATGACAAGCTAATGGGGCTGCTGACTATAAATTCTCTGGAAACCTAGATGTGAAGCTCTTGATTCAAGTGATCTGTGCTGCAGACCCTGAGCCACTGCAGACAATTTTATATACACAAACTTTTTTGGGCCAGCATTAAAAGACACACTATTTGAAAAAGGATGCCGACATGATAATTCCAAAAGAATGTTATTTTATGCTGCCTACACCTCAACTTTACAAGAGTATAAAATATCTAGAGGTGGCACAATCAATAAATTATCGGCTCCTTGGTACAATAATCATCAACGTTGGCTTGATCCTAAGCTAGTGTAAAAAAATAACACGGGGCGTGCATGACAAGTTGCTTCATCGGTGGTTGAAGCATTTTTGTCTTTATATGTTTTGATTATTAAGGAGTATCTTTGGCAAGTCAGTGCTATTTCTGAATAAACAGTTCATGTATTTGGGTCACCCTTAGAGAAAGCTTGAAAGACTTATCCTTCTGACTTGGGGGAAAATTGCAGAAAAAAGGGTGCTGACCTCCTGTCTGTCTACTTGGTGGCTGGTAAATGTTAGCACAGCTTGATAATATCAATTAGACTGGGAAGCTTTATTTTAAGTTTTTTGAACTATTACTACTGCCTGTGTCCATTTGTCTTTTTTATTCCTGAGATGTGCTATGACAAGGATTAAATGCGACACACACCAAACTTTGAATGTCCTGCAGCCAGTTCCAATGGCTTGGATGCTGTCATTTCGAGCTACATCAGGAACAGTGGCTCAATGGCTGCATCTGTGACACATGTCAGAAACTTTTAAATGTCTGCTCTTTTTTCATCAGGATGCTTCTGTATCTTAGCTAGGGAAGAGATGACATTTTGTGTTTGGGTGGAACTTGTTGTGGTTCCCTCTTCCTGCCTCCTCTAACTGTCAGCCTGAGTTTCCCCTAAACATATCAAAATACAGACAAATAAACCTTGTCATTTAGAAATATATTCAGTAGTAACCATGCTTGAAAACAATGTTTTAGGAGGAACTTGGGCACATTTTCTCATAGAATGATGAGCTACACAAAACACAGCGCTAGGCTATTTCTGACCTTTGTTATGTGCCGCCTTAGAAGATTGATGTGCACAGCTCAGACCCACACGAATTCCTTAACATTTCTGTTCTTTTTCCATTAAAGTGGAATAATTTGGCATATAAAATACACAGTGTACTGGGGTGTTTTTTTCAAAGCTTGGAAGAATTAACATTTTGATAAGAATACATAGTTCAAGGGTAGAAAATTGATCTGCTAATGGACACCAAGGAGTCTCAGGGCAGGACTCCAGGAGTTGAAAATGCAACTCCAAAGAAGAGAGCAGTCTTGTATCATTATCATTCATTTAAAAGAAATAAATGTCATCCTTAAGATCAGATTGGGATTTCTTTCTCTTTCAAAATAAAATTTAAAAAAAGCTTAAAACTCTAGACTCTTTGATTATGACATTTGCCTTTGGGTTTAATTTATATAACAAACACTAATTTTTCTTCCTTTTCCCTGAGCAGTTTGAGTTCTCCAAATTCTCCTGCAGTTACTGGTGACTGTGTATGGGCAGCCAGACATGTTTCACACAGTTAGACACTGTGTAATTTTACTCTGGGGCTGTCTTTGCCCATTTCAACTGGCCATGTTTCAACTGGATCTGACTAGCAGTTGGACTTAAAAATTTCATTTTCTTAAAATAATTATTTGGGCTTTTTGTTCAACTTCTTTTTAAAAACAAAAGAAGAGATATGCAATGATGGAACATGAACTTGCACATATGTGCAAACATGCAGTTTAATCTCATTTTTTGAAAACACATCATATATTCCCTCCTAGGTCTAGAGGAGTCCTGGAGGGGTTAACTGCCTCTCAGGGGAATACCTTTTCAGGTATTCTGCCTGCTCACATCTGACTGTGGACAAAGATGGGCTCAGATGGGTGATGCCCATTTAGCAGAGGGTAACTTGGGACACCACAGAGGGCATTGCCAAAACTCCAAGCAAAATGCAGCCACTCTCCCTCTGGATGGATATTCCAGTCCTCAGTGCTGTGCCCAGCCTTTGCTGGGTACTCAACACACTGTGCATTCAATCCTGACATTTGTTCCCTCCAGTTTTTTGGTTTTGGTTTTCCTCTGAGGCACTGCTTCTCCACTTATTTCATTGCTAGATAACAGAGTATAATTCCAAGCACAAAAATTCATTAACTTCAATTAAACTCCAGGTAATTTGCTTTAAAAGTGAATGCTTGTGCAGTCACCTTTTTCTTGGCTGCACTGAAGGCTAAATGAAAAAGTAAATACCAAACAAATCACAGAATCATATAAGCAGAACTATCACTGCGCAGTCAAGAATTCACTTCAGCCTTCCATATAATTAGGAAATCAATGACTGAGTAGCAGAAAGAAAGATGGGAAGGGGCAGAACATATTTCATATCACCAATTACATAGGTGTGGCTACTTAAGGAAAAACAAGAATCGCAAATCCTGCAGGATACTACTTTTCCTCTCTGGGGGGATAAAGAGAGGCGGCCTACAAGAACAACTACAATTCATGCAAACATGATACAGCCATTATTAAAAAAGAAAAGAGGCATAGCTTTCTTTTGTACTTACAGATATGCTTTCAGACACATAAGCAGCAATGACAAAAAAAAAACTTTCAGAAAATATGTCATACTGTGGCCTCAAATTCAAACTGCTCCAAAAAAAGACAATTGTTATCATTGCTATTTATGTCAGAAAGCCCTTAAGGATAGATTTTAACAATGGCATTAACAGTGACATTTAGGATTTAGTTTTACTAAAAATAGAAAAAAGATTTTAAATATGGCATTTTGCATAAAATAAAAAAAGAATAAGCAAAATTCTTTTGATATATTATTCCAGTAGAGCTGGGAACATTTTAGTTAATTAGATCTCAACACCTCTCAGGTAAGGTTATATTTGCAATATTGTTACAGTAGGAAAACTAGGACATATATTTTTATTTTACTAACTTTTAAAAGTAAACCACTAGAATTGGCACAAGCTGAAACCACCTCTCCTGTCTCAAAGTTCTGAAACTTAACTTTCTACTTTCTGTAAAACATTCATTAGCACAGTCTACAGGCCCAGAGTATTCAGATTTCAAAAATTTCAATGAAGCTGGCCCTTGAGTTAGGCAAAATGTGAACTTACTAAGCCTTAAAAACCAAATGGCAAATGTAGCAGAATGCCTTATGGACTAAATCTTTCAAGATTTGATTTGAAAAAACCACAAACCAAACTGACCAGACCTCACTAAAAGCTTAAATAGAATTACTTTTGGAATAGATTAAAATTTTGTAGTTTAATATTAATTTCTATTTAGATTTATAAAAGAATGTTTTCACTGTGTAAAGGTCCAGAAAATTATCATTCAGCAGCTGTTTCAAAACTAATGAATCTGGGCTTCTCTCTTAGTATGGATGATAAACACTCATTCTTTGTATCACATCTTTTGATTCCTTATGTCAAATTGCCTGCTTTAATGTTTATTTTGATGAACCATAAGAAAATGTAAACTGTTCCAGGATGAACCTGAGCCTTATGCTTGCTTCTATATTACCAGTGGGTATTTCATGGTGCAAAAGTGAATGTGCAAATGGAGTAAAACATTCAACAGTACAGAATCCTATTCTTGGCTTTGTTCGTTTAAGGCAGACCTCTATTTTTTCCTTTTGAACTGGGTGTGCATTACTATATTTTGTGATATTTGCTCCTACTGCCACTGCTGTTGAAAGCTTTGCCACTGACATGAATGGAAAGAGGATAAGACTCAGAATGTGCTTATGATATAAACTTGTGATTAACATTAACAGCTGGTAGGGTTTTTTTTCACTCTTAAGCCTCATAAATACAGCTGAAAAAGCATTTATCTCAAAGTGGAAAATGAGGGCTTAGCTAGAGCTGTGCAATCTTTTTGTAATGAAACCCAGAACTAGCCTGATTTGGGAGAGCTGCTAGAGGTTTGACATTCAGGCCAGTTTTGCTAACCCCTCAGTGAACACAGTGGATTTACAGTTTCAGATGAGAACCACATACAGCTCAGCAGAGATTTTGGCTTAACGATGCTCTCGGCTTTTGCTCAAACTTGAAACTTATTGGGTGTGAACCCACAAAACCCTGAACTTATTAGAAGAAAAAAAAGAAAAAAATACTTGCACGAGTACCACATGGACAGAAATCTTGCAAGACTCTCAGAAATCCAGTGGTTTGGTGGGAAGATATGTTGGGCATTACAGACGTAGTGACCTCAAAGCTCTACCACCATCTGAAGCACTGGACAAAGAGGGGTGTAATCAGTGAAGCTCAGGTTAACCATATCAGGCACCCCATGACAACTGCAGTTTATCCAGATCGTTTCCCCGTGCACTGACATTAACACTGCCTTTTATAATATGTGCATTGTATAGTAGGTGGTGATTTGGTGGTTTGGGAAGTAGCCAGGGAAGGAGACTCAAAGTATAGTGAACTTCCTTCCAAAATTGATGTTGAAATTTGGCTACCTGAAACACATTACAAGTCATGGCTAAATCAGTAGGGTATTAAAAAGGAAATGACTCTTGAGCAGAGAAGTTTTGCTTTTCCCCTCTCTTGCATTGTAATTCTCTGTCCAGCCCTAAAGTGACTACTAAGCTAAAGGAAATTAAAGAAAAGATGAATAGAAAAAAATCTCGAGCTGGGTCAAATTCATCCCCAGTGTAGCTTAGCTCAAGTAGAGTTAAATCAATGGAGTTCCACCAGGGATGAATTTGGCTTATTGTCAAAAGGAAATGAAGCAACTGTGCCCTCATTTACAGCTATCAACTTAAACAGAAATTTCATTATAAGGGAATTTCTGAAAACAATTCCTAGGTAAAAGAAAATTGCTAAGGTTGAACAGCATGTGTGTTTGAAAATTCCCTGAAGTCCACAACTGTCTGCTTACTTGGTAGATACACTGAATGCCAGCTAATTGAGAGCTCACATTGTTTCAAAGGTCTTAAAAAATCAGAGAAGCCAATAAAATGAATAAGTAGATTGTCTTATGAAATCTCCTTTCTTCGTTTTTCCTATATTGAATCTTAAATACTCAATTGCAAAAATAGTGTCAAATTAAAAGTAGGAGGGCAATTTCAGATAAAAACCAAGTCAACAATATAATTTTTAGTCACCTTCATATTCTTTATTTTTACTGATTTAGTTGTAAAACTAATGTCAAATTTCATAAGCTGAACACTCCTGCCATTTGTGTTCTCCAGAGTATGATCTGAAGAGATTCTGTGAAGCTCCTCTTTACTTCCAAATAAAATATTGAATTAAATCTTATATTTAATACTGGCATTTCCAAACAGATTCCTCCCTATGTATTTTACTATAAATCTATAATACCATCAGGATCTATTTCTATTCTAAGAGAAATGGATGAGAGTTCAGTGATCTGTTGTGGATTAAGATAAAACTAGGTTAACTCCCCCTCACCTTGATTTTATAATTTTGGTTTTGAATTGACAGCAAAACTTTTAATCAGAACGCAAAATATTTGCAAGGGATTTTACACTTGTTTTGAAGGACAGTTTGAACACATTTAGAAACTTGCTCTCACAGCCTAAAAATTGCATGTAATGTGATAATGTAGAATATATTTTATGATAAAACCTATGAACACAATTGAGCTAGAACTAAACGTATTTTCCAAGATGCTGTTTTCCTTAAAATGCTGAGGATTCGGAGATGATGATGATATTTTGTGAATGTGCCATGACCACGACTTAGCTTGTCCTTAAAAATATCTGCTCCTTGAAGGCTTGTGAAAATTCTGATCTGAAACCTTAATCTAATTGTCAGCAACTCTAAGCAAGGGTCAGCTTCAGGTTGACAACACCACCAGAGGCAAGTCCATCAGAGTCACCTAACCTAAAAGGTAACTTTTAGAAAGATTCCGCTGCTTTAGTACTGCATACGGAAAATATATTAATTCAGCCAGTTCTGAAGTAGGAGTTCTGAGTATATCCTGAATGTTCTCACATAGCAAATGCCAAAGAAAATACTCCTAAGACTTCTTAAGAGCAGGTTGTAAATCACTGAAGAAGCCATTTTTTCTCAGGCCTAGCTCTCATATAATCCAAGGTCTTGGTAAGGTATTTGGATAATATTAGAAGTAAAATGAGCATTAACTCATTTTGGGTAAGGCAACTTTCTCTAGCCAGCTAATGCAGCGAGAGTGGCACAAGGAAACCAAAGGCTCTATCAGTTGTTCACATTCACAGGCTAATACCAAGGCTCCAAATCAGGATCTTGACCCATCAATCCATTTAGACGTGTTTGTGTATAAAAACGCTCATCTGTCCCACAGAGTGGTTAGCATAGGCACGGTCCCATAGTAAGATTTTTAAATGCTTGTTTTCTCACAGTCATATGTTATTTGTTTTGTTTTATTCCCATTACTAGGAGTAGAAAAGACTGGGGAAAGCAGATTTTAACTAAATAGCAGAAAAAGACTAGCCAGTGAGATGTAAGTGTAACCAGGTGTACATATAAAACCACTGAAAAAAGCAAACTGTGCATTTCAATTGTTATACTACAAGCAGTGAAGCAGAAATTTCACTTTAAAAACAAAAGGGGAGCACTTACCTATTTTGTGCCATCACTTGCTTGCAGTGTAATGACATGGCAATTGAAGCAGACAAGGACACAGCTAGAGATCTTTAGGAACAGAGGACAACAGCTAGCAAGCCATGCAAGACCCCTGACTTCATATCACCTGATTTACTGTCAGATTCCGCAGACTGAACCTGCAAATGGATACTCAGAAATCCGTGTCAAACACACAGACTCGGTCTTGGCTATATGGTTACACCTCTGGAAAGCTGAATTTCATCCCTTTCTTTCACATATGCCAACCATTTAACAAAGCAAAAAGACAGACAGATCTACAGAATAAAGACAATAAACTTTCCCAAACTGGGCAAGCAGAGATTCATGTGCCAACTATCACACCACATTAAGAAGAAATATGTGGTAAGACTCAATGTGAGTCAGTATAAAATGGGCTGATTCAGAACCTCACCACAAAGGCTGCATCCAGCAAAGTTCTGCTGGGGGCAAACATTTCCCAACATACTCATACTGTTGGCAGGAATAAAAAATATTAATACATCCACTGGCAGCAAATGAACCCTGTAATTTACAGAAAGCATTTTCAAAAGCACAGACAGGTTTGTTTCTTTCTTCTGACTTAAATGGGAGCAATGCTGCACCAGCATACAGTGATTTTTCATCTGTAAAGAAGATGTGAGACTTGAACACTCAGCAATCAGGTAATGCTCTGCCCCATGAACAAATGTATTGAGAAGGGCTGCCTATCAGCCTTCCAAAACTTAGCAACTCTAATTCTCATGGCTAACACACTGACTTCAAAGCGACTCACAGTTTGAGTAAGGCAAATACTAGAGTAACAACTGAGAGACAGCCCTAACAAAGGAGAAAAAAGTGGCTTCAGTGGTGACATACTTTCAGCAATCCCATAAATCATTTATGCATGCAACAGATTCAATTAGAGCCAATGTGCTCTAAAGTTAGGTTTGTGTATCCATAACAGCAGGATTTTCACTGAAGGTCATTTATCTTTGTAACATTGAAGTGAATTTCTAGTGTGGATCTTTTCCTTATTTTTAATTTTAAGGTTGGAGATCAACATTTTCAATACATAAAGTTAAAAATTTAGTAAGCATAGCTTCTATAGGCATCTCCTAGTAAAAACATTTGCCTCGTAGTCTTCATTTGTGAAGACATGTGATGTCTGACAAAAGGCAAAGGTCATCTCAAGACTGAGCCTAAGACTGAAGTCTGGAGTATTTTTCTTTTTTAATTTGTAGTATTTGAAGATTACTTAAGCATACCTCACATCTCTAACGTTTTTAATTGTTAAGAAACATGGTTGGCCAAATTTTTTTTGGTTATAACACAAAGAACTGAGAAAGCAGTAATTCCTTTGAAATATACATATTGGAAAATATTTTTAACTTTGTAGGCAAATATTTGATTTTTAATAGCCTAGTTAGTCTTGAGAGGCAAAGAAGTGCTACATATGGAGAAGGGAGAGCAAAGGCGAGAGAGTGGAATCTCTTCCTAGATTACTGTAACTTTCATCCTAAATGATAGTTCATCTAAGAAATTCAGACACAGTTCCCACTTAAGAAAGAGCCAAGTATAGATAGCAACCCCAGGTGTGGAAATTTCGTCATCCTTTAAACCAGAATTTCAGCAGAACACATCTGAAAATAAAATGGTCTGCATATTAAAAAAGAAAAGAGATGTTTGCATAAACAGTAATACACATCCATGCATGTTTTTAAACAATACCCTAATAAATGTCAGTAATGTAAGATAATGATTCACAGATTGTCCTTTGGATTTTCCAAAATCAGAGACATTCAGTGTGAATTCCCTTCAAGCAGATTTTAATTAGGGCTTTACCATATATAACTATAGGTATATAATCCCCCAAGTGAAAACAAAAACCGAAGTGGAAAAGACTTTGTACAAATTTCATTCCAAAAATATTTTTGCCTCCAAAGCTTTGCTAGGAAGAAAACACTCCTGAAAATGATACAAATGGTTTTGACATTAGGAAAAGTAAACAAGCAAAATAAAGATGGAAAAATCATGCGGTCAGTTTGCAAGTGCTGTTTATTGTTTGAGGCAGGGTTAAAGCCTTTTATAAAGACAAGAACATATATGCAAACAGACTGAAAGTGACATTAGGTTATTCTAAACACTCCTATTCTGAACCCTGCTGCCTGTAACATTGCCATGGCCAAAATGTGTGGAGGCTTCAAAACAGACAACGTGATAGGAACAAACTACGATTGCTGTTATTTTGGTAACCAAAACAGATGACAAGTGCCCCAAATATTTCTAATTATATTTTTGATTAAAGAAAGAGGCATGTAGTTTTCATCTCTCCAGTATCTCCTAGAACTTCTAATGTGAATTGGCATTTCATTTGTAGTCATGTATGACATTAGAAGAGGCATTACAAGTGGCTAAAATGTGCTTTCAGACACCAATTTATACAGCAAACAGCTCAGAGCTCAATTTGAACTACAAGTGGTGTGAACTAGACGGTTCTGTGTTCATCACCGATTTTAAGTATCTGTTAAAGATTTATTGTATACTTTCAGAATGAGCAAAGGGTTCTGTTTACTAAGGCCTAGAACGCTCAGCAGCAGCAAGCTTTCCTGTGGCACTCTGCCAGCACCTCGCTCGATTTCATCAGTCAAACCTGCTTTCACGACTGGCTTCCATGTCCAGTTCACTTCCACCTGTAATGCCAGCTGATAAGAGCCCCCAAGGTAGACAGCTTCGAAAAAAATGGTATTTTTTCAGCCAGGAAAGTGAATAAAGACCACCAAGTAATTTCAAATAAACCAAGAACAGCTAGGCAGAGATAGCTCTCAACTGGGATCAATATGAATGGGTTTGAAACAGTCAAGAGGTCAGAATTTTTGCATATTCCTTGGCCAATCCCCTTGCATCAGGTAGAATTTAACACAATATATGCGTGAAGTATTGGATTTCTTTTTCACAGGAACAAGTACATGATTCTAAATGTATCCATCCTCTTTATCAGAAAAGCATTAAATTTGCCATGTCTTTTTTTTTTTTGACTGAAAATTTGACAATAGCCTTTCTTACATAGATATCAAAAGGGATTATTCAGAACTTGTCTTTCTAACATATACAGCTGATAATTATGTTAATTCCACCAGTTACTTTTGTTGACTTTTCTCCCCTCTGAATAATCATACCCATCTGGTGGCAGATTTATATCACTCCTTTTAACAACTTTTCTTCCCCAAATTTAAGCATTTAATTCTAAATGTGATCCCTGCAAGTTAAAAATACTTTGTGCAATAAACCAGGAATAATACACACTGTCAATATCACTAATGAGGACTTCCAAGTATAAACAGTTAAACTATGCCATTATTCTACAGCATTAAGGTATGTTCACTTTTCTGAAGGTAAGAGTTGGTAAATGACGAGATGAGATTCAAGAATTAGAAAATTTTGTTTGTCTGGGAAATTGTTTAAATCCTTTTCCTTTGCATATAAACATCTATACAATTGACAGTGCTTTGCATGGCCAAAATGTTTTCAGGATATATATTTTTCCCTGCTGAAATTTAAAAAAAAGTCGATCCAGGCTCTTTTGAGGGTAGGTGGGTGTACTGCGAAAGGATATGTGTAAGCATGTATGAGACGATAGAAACACAAGCACTTAATTCACAGGGAAAAAAATAAGAACAGATAAGGGCTTTTTCATGTGAAATTACAGCCTCTCCCTTTTATAAACACTTGGGTATCACCAGCCACTTTGGCTCAACAGGCCAGGCAGAGATAAACGCGGTGCTTTTGCGGCGGCGCCACGGACGGAGCAGGCTCAGCCCAGCCCCAGGTGTGACCCCTGCTCTCCTGCAGAGCGCTCGGACCAGGCAATCCATCACGGTGCTCCTCCTGTCAGGCCGGGTGCTCGGCTGCAGCTGTCTGTCACACTGGTGGATGGGACCTGCTTAAAGGCAATCATGTCAATCTCTATGTGACTACTCAGACTAAGATAGAAGGATGATCTTGACAGGCTTGGCAAAGTCAGCAGAAGGCACTAGAGGACTTTAGTTACATGCTTAAAATTTAGATGTGATTTGTGCTTCTTATGTGGAGGGATTGAAGAGGCCCAAAACAGCGCTGTGTTTATAGCTGGTCATCTCGGATGAATCTGTTGCCCTCGGAATGTTTTCCATAGTAAATGTAGCGACATTTCCCCAAAATGCCTATAATAAAAAGGAAAGGAATTACAGTTAGGACTGAAGTAGAATAAAATCCAATAAAGCACATAACTTGGGAAATTTGAAGGAGGGACATGAAGAGTTTTCTCTTGTCCTGCAAAATAAAGGTTGTGCGTTTGAAATATTCAGTGTTGCCATTTCAATCAGCAGTTTTGAAAGTACTGGAAAAATGTGTTCAAATACCTACATGACCTATCCTGTCAAAAAAAACATCCACAAGTGTCTTCAAAGACAGAACAACATAACACTGAAACATCGTACATTGCAGTTTAAATCACAGCACCCCTCTCCTGCTTTTAAAAAAAGAGAAAGTCTGGGTTGAAGTTATATTTTGTGCTCTCTGCTATCTCCCTGCTATGTGTTTAAAAGATTTTCCCGATGAATGAAACCAAAAAGATTAAAAAAACCACCAAAACAAACAAACAAACAGAAAATAATTACAGTTTAATGTGGATCCTGGAAAAACCTTTCAAACTTTCCCAAAGTCATACTTCAAGCACCTAAGCCATCTGTGTTTTCAGTGACAGAGAACTGAAGTGAGTGGCTGAAATCCACGTGGGAAGCCATCAACAGGCATGGGCTGGAACAGTCAGCCTCCCCAGACTCCATCATTGTTACACATACAAATAAGTATTTAATAAAAACACTTCCAAAGTATCTCTCCAAACAACATCACAACATCCCACGAGGAAGATACAATTTAATGATGCTAAATATTCAAACATACAGGATGCTTTCAAAAACTAGCCATAATGCTGGTTTTGGGACTCAAGGTGCATTATTCACAGCGAGTACAGGCAGAAAGACGCCTGGGGAAGCCTTAACTGCAGTGGGTGAGACACACATACCTGCAAATCTCACTACCTTTTTCAAAAGCATCCCCTCTGGTGGTACTAAGTGGTATGTGAAAGCGTAAGTTCACAGTCACATCCCACCTGTGAACATCCTCAAAGATGCTAAATTTTACTAGCAGAGCTGTTCTTTGAGCCCTCAGACATGTATAGTCAAATTAAAGTCATCTCTCACGAACAGAAAGAAGGTGGAAGGGTCTCCTCTGCCCTGGGAGTGTCATAACAGAGCAGTCACTGCAGTATCCAGCTCACCTCCATAAGGGCGAACATAACCTAGCCCAAAGCAGACAAACACTGCCTTACATAAAGGGTAAAGAAGGGGGAGGAGCAGATCCTCAATCCATTCTTGGTTTAGATTTCCAGAACTCACACAGCCATTACTGTGCCCACCTGCAATATGAATTAACTATGCAAGCTTTTATGTTCTGCATCCATTTTTTTCCGGTATAACGTCTGTCAGATAAGCTACAAAAGCTTTGGAAGGCATGGGTCATGCAAGATTAATGTTAACCCATGCTCTTTTTTCTCTCTGAGACATCGTGATGGTAACACGTTCCTATGAGGGTTGTGGGGGGGAAATTGATAGGCCTGTCACTTGTTGTGAAAAACATTCCTCTTCAGGATAACACAAATGGGGACTATGCTGTGCAGTGCCTGCCTTTTCACTCCTCCATAGAGCTTTCTTCAATAATTTCAGTTTCCGTAATTTCACTAGTGGAGCAGATTCCACATGCAAAAGATGATATTAGCATTCCTAAACAAGAGTCCAATGAAGAGCAAGTTTTTCTTTCCCTAAGCCAATACCCTAAGTCAGGCTGTAGCAGGCATTAGGTTGGTAACGAAGCCATTTAGAGCTCTAAATGCAAAGGATATGAGCAGTTTATTAAAGACATTCTTTGGACTCCTTTTTCCCTAGCATTGATAAAAGTCTTGTTTGAGGTCTGCCGCATTTCTTAAGGACTGGAAGCAAGACTGTTTATAGAGATGCTGGTGAGAGAGTGCTGTTTGATGAATGCTGGAGACTATAGCTAGGTGTCAGTGCTTAGAAAATGAGGCAAGGACATGAGGTATTAATATTGTCAATGATCTCTTGACAGGAAAACAGATACTGTATTCACCGTCAGATTTAAATAGACATCAAGTGCATTAATGACAAAAGGGCAGACTTCAAACAAAGGGGGCTGTATGGTGCTGTGCTGAGCCAGTCTCCATGTTGGCAATAACCTGATCTGAAAAGACACTGTCAGGGCTACAGACAGGCCTGGGATTGTGTGCAGTGACAGAAAACAGAGATGCTGACAGAGATACCGGTGCCATATTATGCCAAGTATATTCTAACACTGTCTCCAGTCCTAACTAAATCTGACATCATTTCCTATCACTTATAGTATCCTCCACTGCTCTGGCAGAATATTTCTCCCCAGACATCATTACAAACTCCACTGTAGTTTTAAAGTTACTGGCAGGCCTGTGCTGTCGTGGAGGCTGGGTCTAGAGGCCTAAGGATAACCTCAGTCAATCTAAATTTGGAGTTTGCTGGAGAAGTGCTCTCATTTTCACTGATATCTCAGCTACTTGAGGTGATCTGAACGCTAAAGTGTGAGGAGCTGTCACCTTGAATAAAATCCTTAAAGTAAAGACGCTCTGTTCCCAGGATGTTCAGCAAAGATGTCGGACAGTCTGGCAGCAGGAAATGAAATCCAGCTGCTGCTGCTCGCCTGGGGATAAAGGTGCTTGGGCTAGTGACAGTTAAAGTCAGCTGAAATTTTTGAAATCCTGCAGCCTACGATTGTTTAAATTAAGGAAGTGTTGCCTCCGCAGAGATTCCCTACCCAGGCACACAGCTGTGATTCGATTGCCAGGCATATTGCACACTCTGCTCAGAGAGCCTTGATAAAAGCACAGTTGAAAATGTTGCCATGAGACCTTGTTTATCATGAAGGTTATTTGTAAAACAATAATCTTGCTCATAAATTAAATGCGGTGACTGGCTTGGTTATTTGTTTTGCTTTGTTTTTCCTCTTTATGTCCCACCTCCCTTTGGCAACTATGGAAAGCTCAGAGAACTGCAAAAGGTTTGTGTGCCACAATGAGAATTATGATGCTAAGATATGTCACATGTGAATTTAGGAAAGCTACTGCTTTTTTCCTGCCTATCTATTTCCTTGCAGGGGCAGGACTACACTTGTTCTTTTGCACACAGACAAGGGAAGGAATAAAGGGGAAACAATACATCTGTGGCTGTTCTGGTGTTTTTTAATTAAAATATCCAGCATTGGCCATAATAAGGTAAGTATACCCCCTATACATCAAAACAATAAACAGCATCCAGAATGAGGTTTCTGCTTGAGGTTCTTAAGAAATGACAACACAAGGTCTCTTGAGGAATCATCTTCCCTGAATGAGGCTTCTAATTTTTCTTAAGTAGCTGATTCTACCATCACCACAAGCTGTTAAAACTATAATTATGAAAAAAATGTGTTGGGAAGAATCATTTTAAAATTCACTCTTTATCTTTTAAATGTTTTCGCCCTTCGGAATGGATGTTCTAATTATGCTGGGTAAGAAATGACCTTGCATTTGCTTGCCTGTGTTGTGGTATCAGTCTTTCTTCACAAACACATTGTAATGTCAGCAACACCAGCCTTTTCATAGCTGAGGGAAAACCCAATTATCCAAATAAATAAAGAAATACATACATGCATACTAAAGCATGTGAAAAAGTTCAAGTCACGTTAGCGCCTTTTTCCTACCTCTTTTTCCTAGTACATTAATACTCCACATTTAGAAAAACCCACCTCTCAATCATCACAACTTGGGCAGCTTCCAGCAACACAGCTTCCACCAGTAGCATTCAGTTTTCTTTAAAAAGTAATTACTAAATCTAAACAATCAAGCCAAAAATTTTGCCACCCCCATCAAAACCTATTGCCACATCTGCCCAACATCCCCACCAGACACCCATTTTAACATCAAATGTTTTTAATAAGCCCCTCTGCAAGTGAAAGCGGCAAAGCATTCACAATTAAATTTGTCAAACACTGGTCTGCAGTATCCACCAGGGTTTACTTTTGGGTAAACAGCCTCTGCCTGCCTTTCACATGGACTAAGTACAGGTCCTAGTACTAGGAGCTGTGGTCAGATGAAGTGTAGCACTTCATGCCCAGACTCAATATTCCAGTGGAATTCCACTTCACCTAACTTTAATTAGAGTACAGCACCTAAATCCTCCACTGCCAATTTGTATTTGATCCATATTCATCTCTTTTTGCACAACCTGCTGTTGCATAGTTTTGCTATGGGCTATTAAACAGCTGCCATGTTCCACCAAGAAGCTGGGTGCATTTCAGTGTGGTTATACTACCAATCTGCAAATTGTTTTGAGACCCTTCAGGATGAAATATCAATACCATTATCATTTTTTTCATAGGCACTTGGGCATATTCTACAATTAATGAACAGAAGTTGCGGAATTCCCTTAAATATTAATATAAACTTCCTATAAAGGAAAGTAATTCCCTACTGACAAGATTTAGAGGAGAATAAATACCTATCTATGAACAATTTAAAGTCTACAATGCTACTGATTCAGGTAAAACACCTCCACGAGTAAAATTAATTTAAAATTCTTAAAAATCTTTTCATCTAATGGATATGTAAAGCTTGGTGGGAAAAAAAAAAACCAACAAACAAAACAAAATCAAACCCTTTTGTACAGGAGTTTAGCAATTTTTCACTTTATGTACCAGGAAATTCTAACAACTTTAACTAGTTGTCTACTTGACAACTTATTATTTTCAGTTCCTTTTGGTGAAACAGAATAACTGTTTCTATTGAATATGATCCAGCCTACGAATTCTCTGACACAGGAGTCTGAGATCACTTGGAAGACAAGAAAAGTTGTAAAGGATCATCTGGGTCACCAAGTACTCCTCGAAAGCAGCCAAGTGAATAACCCAGAGAGATCCACTCAGATCTGCACTCTTCCCTCACTGCCAGCATGGGGAAGACTGAGCCCAAAAACTGTGGACACAGGAAAGGAACAGAAGAGTTAATGTCCTTTTTAATGGGATGGGTTCTCTGGCTACTGCCATTTATCTGTTTGCAACCACCGTTTCCAGATTGCTTCAGGCTGGAGTCAAGACACAGGATCTTGACTTCTTAAATCTGAGCAGAAGGAGCAACATAAAGAGAGTACAATAGCTATGAGTGCCTTTGGTTGTGCCACAGCTAAAGGCTCTAGGAAAGAATCTTATAAAGGCCCGAAACATCACAGGAAAAAACAAAACCCAGATAAATTCCCTAAAATATTATCATAAAGTGCTCACATAACAAATGCACAAATATTAACTTTCCTTATGTTATAAGCTAGTTATTTTTAAGAGGATAGAAACACTAAATGTAAGCAAAAACAATGCATAATTCCTCCAAAAGTAGCTGCGCATAAAGGGGTGAGGCTGTGTTTGAGAAGGCTGAGGACAGAGCTAACTGTGGCTAAGGCAGAATTCCTTCACCATGGCTACACTACTCACAGAGGGGTCCCCAAATACTCCCGAAGAAGTCCCTGTGAATTAGGAATTGTGCTCCATTGCAGGTTTCCTGGAGAAAAAAGACATACCTTCAGTAGCAAACTGCTGACCCTGACTCCCCCCTCCCTCTGAGGGCAAAAACACTCACGGAAGGCAACTTTCCCATTCAGAGGAGATTAATTACCTCTTTGCTCTGCTCCCTGCACAGGGATGCCGAAAAATGAAAATTTTTTCATCTGGACATCCTACAGCATGGGCCACAAAATGGTCTTTCAGACTGAGAGAAATTACTGAAAGGCACAAAATCAAATCTGCATCCAGTCTACAGCAATGGTGTCAGAATTACACACCTAAGCTAGAGCTGAGAGGAATCACAGAAGGCAAACTAACACACTGAATTATTGCAAATATCCTGCACAGACAAGTGCTGTGACATGTCAAGTCTCACTGGTCTGTTTGTGGGAACGGGGGAAAAAGGGGGGAGTATGTAGGGAAGTGAGAGTAGGGGAGGGGGGAAGAAAGCAGTCAACAGGGAGCGAATGTTGGAAAAATTTGCAGTGAAGGTGATAGGAATACAAAGATGTGAAGTTTGCATCCTGGGCCAAGGAAGCTGCATAAATGTTCAGTGTAAACTAGCAGTCAAGCTGATGTGTGATAAAGTGCAGCCTGCTGTAAATACACTTCAGGGCTCCCAGTGCAACTAGGGAAGAAACTTGTAATTTGGAAGGGGGGGGAGAAAGAAAAAGTTTAAAAAAAAAAAGGAAGAAAAAAAAAGCACTGCAAGCTTTTTCTCACATAATCTGTTACTGGAAAATTGAGAAGCTTGTCCAAGTCCGTGGGAATAAGCTGATGAGCTGATACTTAATAATAAACCATATTGTGTCATGGTGCGGAGTCATCTAGATCCATTCAGGCCACAAACTATATTACTTTATACAGCCCTGGCTGACATACATTTAAAGCCCTCTACACATTAAGGAGCCATTAGGCTGACAGATTAAAAGTTATCTTGGAGCTAATGTTTCCATTATGCGTATCCTGGCAGTGGAACAATCAACACACTGTTCCTCAGATGTCATACTTTGTTTAAAAAAAGGGTAGGGGGGAGAGCAGGGGGAAAGGAGGGTATCTTTCCCTCCTTGAATGACATTGACATGATCAGCTTTGATCTGGGCATGTGCTGTCTACAGATTCTCTACTGTTGGCTAAAATAGGAGCATTTAGGGCATAATACTTTAAATCATTAACCAGTTCCATGCTCCTCTGGGTATCATTGTTACAATTTAAGGTTCTACACTTGGGATTTCTTTGGAATCTTTCCATGCTTATTGTAACTCTCATCAGAGAAATATGTTGGGGGGTTGGAATGTCTCTTTCTAGTGAAAATGAAACAAAAAGCATGCAACAAAAATACACAAACAAATAAACAAAACACCCCAACCAAATGTTTTTGTCTCTTCAGTGCATCTTTACCAGTTTTGTACAGTTAATATCACAGAGAGAATTACTGATGACTTCATGATTAAATAGCTATTGTGAAACACGTTGAAAAATTAAAGCAGATTTTTTTCATTTACTCAGACACATAAATTGTGTAGTTAGCTAGATACTGTAATCAGAAAAACCCGAGTGCACAGAAAACATCAGCGTGCCAGACTTTAGGGGTGGACTGATGCTTCCATTTGGATATATTGAATACCCTTGAAGGAGATGGAGGAAAGGAACAATGAAGTTCTCAATAGATCTCATTCTCTCATCTATGGTCTAAATAAAATCAGTAGAGTAAAAGACAGGAAAAAAGGTCTGTAAATCCTGAGCGCCAGTCAGGCTCCCTCAGTTAACCACGCTCCATGTGCAGCCGCAAGGCAGAGCGTTACTGGGCTCCGGTCCGAGCCCCGCGGCCCGGGCGCTGCGGCGCGCCCGCGGGCGCTAGAGGGCAGCAGCCCTTTGCGCGAGCGCCCCGCGCCGAGCCGAGCCGAGCCGAGCCGAGCCGAGCCGAGCCGAGCCGAGCCGAGCCGAGCCGAGCCGAGCCGGGCAGGGCCGAGCCGAGCCGAGCCGAGCCGAGCCGAGCCGAGAGAAGCCGGGCCCAGACGAGCCGGGCAGGGCCGAGCCGAGAGAAGCCGGGCCGAGCCGAGCCGAGCCGGGCCGGGCCGAGCCGAGCCCAGACGAGCCGGGCCAGGCCGGGCCGAGCCGGGCCCAGCTGAGCTGAGCCAAGCCGAGCCGAGCCCAGAGGAGCCGGGCCGGGCCGAGCCGGGCCGGGCCGAGCCGAGCCCGGCCGAGCCAAGCCGATCCGAGCTCTCGGCCGGAGCCTGAGTGCTGCCGGGCCGAGCTCAGGGAGCCCCGGTGTGTGTGCGCTGCTCGCAACAAAAGGCTCCGAGTGTGGGCCGGGGGAAGGCGAGCGCCCGTGTCCGCCGCCGGTGCCACCGCAGCGGAGGAGGCACTTGTTATTCTCTCGGATTCACGGCGTGAATGCCAGCGCTGCTGTGAAACACCTTTCTATTACTTCGGTTAATGCAACGGTGTGACCACTGAAGTGATGTAAGAGACGCTTTTTACATATGCAGAATGACGGAGGAAAAGGAGATTGTAAAATCTCTTCCCGGCCATATATGAAAGTTCAGCTGTTCGGTGTACACTCATCATCCAATTTAGGAGATTTTCTGTTAATTTGGCCAACATATGCAACAATGGCCTTTCTGCTGGCTGCTCGGTACTTTGGGCTACATTCTAATAATAAAACTTGCGCTACTCAGCAATGGAACTAAACCATAAAGAGTGACAAGGTCATTAAGAAAACAAAAAGTGACTATAATTAAATCATACTTCACAAACCTTAACTGTGCACAGATTGCATTAGCAGTAAAATGTGAGAAGAAAAAAAAGAGGAAAGTAAGTTCTTTTAGTAACTCTGATAGAATTAAACAAATATACCATGATTTATGGGGCAGAAAGCAAACTTTTGGAATAATTGTTTGGAAAGTCTGCAAGCATTCCAATAAAATTACAAATTCTTATGTGAAAAAAAATTGAGCAGCAGGGCCCTTCTAGAGAGTTTAGACATAAATTTGGCTCATTTCATGAGTAAAACTTGCTTTTGGATCTTAAATGTGTTCCTGCTGCAGGAGTTCACATTAGGGAAAAAAAAAAGCCATAGAAAATTCAGTCTGGCTCAACTGGTTTGAAATTTCTCAAGAGAGTCATCTGAAATAAAGACAAGTTGCTTTTTATTTTTAAAGCTGGGAAAGAAAGTCTCTCAAATAAAATTAAAGAGCATAATTAAATAGTGCTGCTGTCACATTATGACACAGTTAAGGGAACCTTCTTTGTCTGCCATTACTTGTTCCTTTCCAAAAGCCCTTCCTCAGAAACAAAAAAAAAACATTTAACTATTGCTAATGATAGGATTGCTATGCTTTTTCCTAATACCAAGAACAAGTGTTTTTTGAGAAGCAGATACTATAAGGCCCTGGATTCTCTTGATTTCCAGCAAAAGTTGAAGGCATCTGGCACTCTGTAAGACACATCCGGACTCCACAACAACTTGTGAGCTCCAATCTCTCTTCTGTCGCTATTATTATTCAGCATGAAGCGAAATCAGAAGTGCATCTGAATCCAAACACTTGAAGTATTCAGAAAATATGTAGTTTTCTGGACTACGTCTGGGCTTGCATCTTAGTAGAATTTTGTTCTATGCTATATGACATATAGCACCATCTGCTATTGCTAAATAGTTACTGGCCACAGTCTAGTTCCCAACCTGCCTCCAGTACTGAAAGCCAAAATATTGTCATTGTTTCCTATCCTTAACTCTTCTCCCCCTTCCTCAGCCATAAAAATATACTGATGGGAGGGGAGCTGAAGGTTAAATCACAGTGGCCAGTAGAACACAGTTTACAGGTGCACTTTTAATCTCTGTGGAAGCTTTTGCTAAAGATAAAAAACTGGGTATTAGACACAGCTTGAGAGAGACACATTAAAACCCCTCCAATGAGGGGCAGAGTCATTAAAGTTTAGTTAAAGCACCGAAGACTTTCTAACAAATATTATGCTTAGTAAACATTTTCCACCGGAGCAGGGATATTGGTGAGAGCTTTTGGAGTGTGTCAGTTAATCAGTATTCACCCGCTTTGACAGCTTGAAATATTACTCACTTTATTTGGCTGGGTCAAATTTGTCAGACTTGACTATGTCGCAAGTTAACATGTCCCCATATGAAAAAGGAGCTCGCTGGCAAAATGTGCGCAGTGGACCTAATAAAACACATGTGGCTGAACAATCAAGCAACACTGATCACTGTTATTACTCAGAAGCACAAATTAAGAGCCACTGTCTTTGAGACTACGAAGCTAAAGAAGAAGCAATAACCTGTTACTTCACCAGATATCCTTTAAAAGGTTAACAGAAGGATAAAACCTCTGCCACATTCAGAGGCATTAAATTGCTTGGTTAAAGCTGCATAAAATACTTTGGATGTGTTGAGTCATTTGCTGGTACAAAAAAAAAGAAAGGCTTAAGATAGAAGCTGTCCCTCAATCCTGAGAATATTTTTCAGCCAAGGAAGCCTGTTCTGCCACAGGAAGGCCATTTAGGCAATACTCTTCACCTTTGCTCTTGGAGTGGGTGCTATTAAAACAGAAAGTCCTCTGAAGGTAGTCTGGGATTAGGCCATCACATGAATTCCCAGCAGGAAAGCCGGTCACACACAGCCACTGTTTGGTTAAATGTATTCAACAACAGGGCACATGAGTGCTGCTGTTAAGCCTGGGGCAGCGCTGAACAACCCAAACTGCCCTACAGAAGACCTCAAAGATCTCAAAAGTAATAACAAAAAATTATACAAGAAAGATCTTTTCAGGGATACGGAAAGCTTAACCACTTACGTGTGTGCAGTGAACCCTGTGGTCCTTTCAGAGAGGCTCCTGGGAAGCAGCTATATGCTACTGAAGTATTTCAGTCTTTGGGCAAAACAAGCTTGACATCCCTGTTGGCATCTCTGCTGTGTACAGACACTGGCCTTACTCAGAAAACATCAAACGTGACTTTCTGCTGGCTGTGGCAAAGCTGAATACTGAAGGCAGGGGGAAGAGAGGTCACAGAGGAAGCAGTAGTTAACGGGGTAAAGTGAGTGTTATAATCCCCAAATTGCAGTTGGACTGAATGTTTGCAGACAATGTGCCCATCTAAACCAAGACAGTATCATTTTTCTTTCTTCTAGGAGAGGGTTAAGTATAATCTGAAGCCTGGAAAATGGCTGCTGTTGATACTAGTGAGGCCTCTTTAACTAGATCCTTCAGGAAAAAACAAATTAATCAACAGCCAGCTGAAGTGGGTTTAATGATTGCATTCTGCATACAATCAGCTTTTCCCTTTTCAAGGGCCATCAATATGTCAAGGGAAGACATATCTGAAGGATATAGCTCTTAACATCAAGGTTATCTATTCTCCACAAGGCTCCCACTCCTTACTGGGCTGATACTTTACACTGCCTGTGTCTAACATTTTCATCAACTCTGCAATCAATCAAGGTAATAATGTTGTGCAAAAAATCAATTAACAACGCAATTAAACTTTCCTTATTATCTCAAAGGGCTGAAATAATACCTAAAGGGAAGATAGACTCACTGAATGCAGACATCCATAACCCAATGTGAAAGTGAATTATGAGGTTAGACAGATGCAGGCATGTACTGGCGCTGTTATTTTCAAAGGGATATATCTCATCCAGGCAGTGTATCAGTCACCACCAATCCCATACCCTAAAATTCCAAATTACTTTTAAGAAATATACGATGTGCAATATCCATTTCATATTCTCTTTTAGAGATAAACCCCCCAAAATCTGAACAGGAGTATTATTCAAAGACAAAATGATCTTTCAGAAAGAACATAAAATATAAAAGCTATAATAACATTTACATCTGTATACCACCCATGTCTGTAAATGCAGGTCATCAATTATACCTAATCTGTAGTGAATAAGGAACAGAAGAAGCAGCACAACATTTAAAGCCCAAAGGCTCAAATTTGCAAATACCTTGCATCAAGTACACTGAAGGAAGAGCCCCAGTATAAACACATGCAGCAAAACCAGCAAGGACTTAAGTATCACTCACTGAAAATAAGACAGAGTGCCTATATTATTTTGTAATTACATTCATTCCTCGTGGAACCATCATTCCCAAGAGCTGAGAGTTTTAAAGTACATTGAAAACAGACAATTAACCCCTTGTTGTTGGGAGGATTTGGGTTTTAGCATGAAGATAATTAAGGATCAGGGGTGCTCAGCACAATGGAGTTAATATAGTTGGGAACCCAGGTGCAATAGTCTGGTGTCAAGAGATGACTGGATAAGGATTTGAGGGGGGGCGGAGAAAAGAGTAGAGAAAAAAATACATCTAAAATTAGCTATGAAATGAGTGATCTTACCAGTCCACAGTGGCAACCAAAAAGTATTATACAAAGAAAGTGACCGCGACCAAGCTGGGTATTTTGTGGGGTTTTTTTGACACCTATCATTTTCTATTGCACAACCTGAGCGTTCACCCTCAGCCCCCCTTACTCATTTCCCAACATACACATACACTGTATTCACCCCAGGTTGTTGTGATTTAGCATAGGCAAAAAGATAATGAAAACAGAAAACACTTAAGGGAAGCCTATGTCAGAGTGACAAGCTAGGCTCACATCCTGTAATCAGCTCAGGAAAATTTGGAAGCAGAAAAGATTTCCCTTACACACTGCACTTTGAATTCCTCCGTTAAAGGACACTCTGTGTGTCTGCGTTAGGTGTTCTACAAAGCAGTTCTCCCAGCAGGGTTTGCTTAAGCACATAACAGCTGCAGTTTAGAAATGGCCTATTCTTACAATTAGCTCATGTAGTGCAAGTGGCTTGTTTGGACCAAGAACATCTTTTTTTGTTGATAACTCTCCCTGGTTTTGTCTTTGTCTGGCACTTCCTGCTCTTCCCCCTGCTACCCCCATGCTGTAGAGTCAGTCAGGGGTGAGATACAAATAAGTGTGACTAAAATTTTCCACAATTTTTGAAACATTACAGACTTTCCTGCATGGATTTGGGGCACTAATATTATTCCAGGATTAGAGAATTCAGCCTTTCCTATCTTAACCTTTAGGAACATAATTAATATGTTTTCATTTTCAATGACTTCATTGTGTGTCTGTCAACTGGAACCATTCCTGCTGTGTATTTGATTCCACTGACGATGGGGTGTGTTGGATTTTAAATGATGTGCTAGCACTTCTGTTCCCTATATACCCTAGTTTATGTGTTATTCATGACTTGCATTTGGAGACATGGATGATACACAGATGTAAATGTTATTAAATCTTTTGTGTTTAGATTCATTGCGAAAGACTTCTTTGTTTTCAGATAATTCTTTTAACCATCACAAATAACCACCAATACATGAAATTGTCTTGAGACTTTTTTCTTTCCTGTTAAGGTTTTGATGAAGAGAATTTTTAATTCTCCCTAGTGTTCTCTCATCATCAAAATAAAATACAGGATAAATTGACAGACAGCAGTTACACCTGCAGGATAACGTAGAAGTAAACCTTTTTGTCATATGCTCATTATACAAAATCAAAACCAAAACTTACTTTATTTTTTTAATAGCTGTCAGGACTGTGGCTCCCAGTTTAAGAAGGCTGCGACTGGCATAATTCTCAAACTGCTTTCACCCTTTAACATCACATTTGTATTCCTGAGGAATTTTAAAAGAACATGGTAAAGAAAAAGGTGCTTTGACAAATCATGGTTTCCGATCTTCTTTTTCACTTAGATTAAAGTAATTTTAGATTATTAGTTTTGTAACACTATTTAAATATTTTGGCTATATGACAGACATACTGTGCATCTTTTTGCACTGGTACTATGTAGGAAAAAACTGAAATGCAAATAAATGCTGGGTATCAGCCTTGGAAAACATTATGCAGCCAGTAGTCAGAAGTAATTTTTTTGTGATGGACAGATAAAACACCATTAAATTTTTTCATTGTCACTTATTAAGGCAGGGGGTGAGCAGGTAGATTTGTGTTTGTGGACTGGTAAATCTTCAAGAGAGTTGTGTGAGGTTGCTGTACTTAAGTACATACATAGCTTTGCCCTGACAGAGCAGTTGTCTCAAAAAGCCACATTTAATCACTAATAATTATGTCAATTGACAATATTTTTTCATACATCCTTAGATATTTTCTCTCAATGAAAGTGAAGCTCACTTTAAATGTGAAGTCCTGGAGTTGTCACATTTTTTGCTTTAAAAGAAATATTTTATAGCAGTTTTTTTTTTTTTTTTACGTCTATTTTATCCATTAAGCCTGTAATAGCAGGAGCCTCTCTACAGAATTTAAGTATTCAGAAACCCCAGCAAAAGGGCTTTCTTTGTCTGAAGTTCAAACTTCTTGTAAAAATCTGACTCAGACTAATTTAGTCAAATGGTATAAAGACTTGATCAAGAAAATAACTTAATAAATTTTCTGCTGATGGCGTAGAGTGTTGGATAGTGCTGGTTTGCACTCCTCAATGTACCATTTTACAGAGAACTTCATATTTTGTTGTGAATAGTTATTGAAAAGAGAGTTTTCCATCTGACAGAGAGAATCAATCTAATGTCACCCACTCTTTACCTCCAATTTTCTACTAGCACCACCTCTGTCTGGTGCAATCTTGTTAATGTTTTGCTGTAGAAAAACAGCAAGATAGATACCTGCTGTTTTACTTCACCTGCCGCTAAAGCTTACTGCTCTCGAGCAGTTTTGGAAAACTGCCTTTGAGCTTTATGAAACAAGAGACAATTTTTTAAATGGAACCAAGCTGTAACTTAATTCAGCAGGACACTGAATGCTGCTTCTAAGTCTTTGATGCTTTATTAAGACAGCAAGGTTCCAACCTTCCCCTTCCCCAGTCACATTGAAGGCAGCTCAGGACTACTCAACAGAGCATTTCTAATGGCAAAAACTAGTATATAATGGCTCAGCTGCCTTGCACTGCATTCCGGGCCAATTCTAGTCATGGAATTTGTGGAGTGGCCATACTTTGGAAAGAGTGACCCACTCCCTCATGCAGGATATAAGTTCAGGACAAAGTAGTGTGTCTGGAATATCATTAGATTAGGCCTTGAGACTAAGAAGCTGCAGTGTTTGGGACACGTGACAGGGGCAGAAGAAGAGGGGGAGGAAAAAAAAGGCCATTTTAGTGTGATTTCAGTCTTGTGTCACACAGTTATTCAGCCTTCACAGATTGTCTGGCCAATGTACACCTTCCATTCTTTTACTTTTCATGGTGTAAACACTTATTTATTTTTGGGCTTGCTCAAAAAAGGAAATAGCTCATCATCCAGGGAGTAGATAAGCAACATTTTCAGATGTTTTTTCCAACAATTATTTTGTTATCAGGAAGCAGTGTATAATATCTTATAAACATGTTGCTATCACTCTACAACATTATTGAGGCAAATGCAGCTTTATTCACAATTCAATATTAGTAGCCACCTTCACTGAGTAGAACCTGATGCAATGTAAAAATTTGATGAGATAAAGTTGTTAAAATAACAAAATAAAATGGTCTGCCTACCCAACAGAAGTTATACATGTTGTGTGCCTGTGAAGTAAGATGAGATTTCTGTCACTCCCCCGCTGCACTTGTCTGCCTGAAATAGCCTTTGGTAAAGGCTTGGAGATCTTTAAATAGGAGGTCAGTCATCAAACTTTCACCAGATGACTCACTGCACTGTTAAGAGCAATTATTTAAATGTATGAAATATTTTTGACAGATGATGAAGTCAAGAGAACCAGTTCAGCCAATCACCAAGAAAGCAAACAGTGACCCAGAGGCTTTCGGCCATCCTCCCTTTCTGATGTGCTTCCACAGCACATGTCACCAGAAGCTTTATGAGACCACTTTAAACCATCAAGGGTCCATTCAGGTAAGATCAGCCAACAAATGGGGTACTAAAACAGATTACAGAAAGCTGGTACAAGATGTTCTTCCCTCTTTATCCCATTTATTAGACTTTTTTGTTTAACGTGGAAGACGTCTGTCTTCTCATAAGACCACATTATATGACAGCAATGTTTTTCTGGACCTAAAGAAAATAACTTCATGTGGTCTTTCCCATAGCCACGCAACTGTGCGGGCCTGGTGAATCTGGCAGTCTTGCATAGCCTCCTTCTCCATTTATAGCAATGATGGTTATGTTCTGGACACACATGGCTCTAAAATTTATTGAATTCAAGTGCAATTAATATCCAAGTCTCTGGGAAGCTTATATAAAGCTATTACTCTGTTCAAAGGGAGAAAAAAAAGACCGTCAAATGCTTATACTGAAAGTTATTTTTCTGTTTTTCTTTGTCTCAAAAAAGAAAGGGGGAGGGGGAGATGACTGTTCCATAATTATAAATCTTCTGAAACTGTAACTCAGGAAAAGACTTTTCAAATAAAATGTTTCCCAGAAAAGAATATTTGGCAGCGGTTGGCTCTTGTTTTCCCTAATAACCATTAAAAGTCTGCCCTAGTAAACCATTTTACTGCAACGTTTGAAATGGTGGAGTTTACATTTTATTTAATGAATAGTTGCAGAGCATTAAAGCAACATCTCGTCGGCAAAACAGCTCCTTATCCTCGCTTTGTCTCAATTGGTTTTTTTACATTTCATTTTCAATGACATGTCAGCCGTCTCTCACCAACCTCAAAGGAAAGTTGAATGCGGGGCTTACAAAGTTAAGCTGACATTTGCTCTCTTCCAATAAAAAATATTTAGTCCATTAAACATAAATACCTGTCATTATGATACATGGACTGGGTACAAGCCTCCCGTTTCCCTCTGATGTTTATTACATCCAAACAACTGCAGTGCCTGCATGTTTTCAACTTTAGTGTATTGATTAAACTTTTAAATGGCTGCCATATAACCCAGGGACATCAGGAAGATTAATTTGCGTCAATGTTCATCTGTAATTCATTAGCCATTTATTCTTTACAACCACATGGGCTATCAAGAAAATGCAGGCCATTTTTCACTCTGCACAGGCTTGGGAACAGATCCTGAAATTTGTGCTGCATACAAATAAGCTCCCCAGGCCTGGCCACTTAAACTGCTTGGCTTTTCAAAAGTTAAAGTTGGGAATAACAGCAGAAAAAAGGGAACATAAAAAACCAGAAATGGACAAAATATACGTCCTCAGGGTACTAGGGATTTAACTGAGTTTGTCCACTGTCTTTTCATCCATGGATTATGGTTTCTTATTTCAGTCAGATTATAATAACTGAAACTTGTTACTGTGCAAAGGCCATAAATAAAATGAGCTGTACCCCCCTCTAATATCTTCTCGGATGCAGTTACTTGGAGAAAGCTAGAAAGTGGCAGTGAAGTATAAAAAGCTCATGCCTCAAGGAGGTTGTAGCTGTGAATCTAAGAAAAGGATGCCGTTTTAACCAACTCTCCTATTTATTGCGGATTCCAGTCTTGCCTTTATTTGGGAAAATGGCCAGCTAAATATTGGTATGTTTCCTTAGGGTAGAGGCAAGCCATCTGGCTCCTTGATTTGCCCTACTGACCCCCTTGGCACAGTATGAAGTGCATATTAAATAAGGAAAAGGAAAGAACAGCCATAAAGCAAACAAAAATGCACATGAATTTTACATTTACAACACGGAGAGATCAATGAAATGCATCCTGGTTCCTTTCCTCTCACTACCCATAAATTACAAAGTAGTGTCCCTGTGCTAGGTAAAGGCATAGTGGTACAGCAATAGAATCATTGAGCTTAATGGTAGTAACCTAGATTCCAAACATGAAGATCTCATAAGACAAATCCAACAGGTTTCCTGTTGCAAACAAGAATATAAACATAACAGCACCCTGTAACAAACACAGAAATCTTCACACAGGTCTAATACATCAGTTAGGGTGTAATCATCTCTACTTAACAGAGACAGTCAATGTGCTGCCATTTTAAAATGTGGTTTTATGCACAAACTTGAAAAGAAGAAAGAAGGAGACATTTTGCTTCTAAAATCAGTTAGCAGCTTACTGTTAAATATCAGCCTGGCATGAGCGTTCTGCTTAGTGTCATCCTCCCAATGTAAGGCTCTTGCCATGCCCAGCCTGCCTGCACCACCCAACCTCTTCCCAGCCGCAGTGAGCTCAGGTCTCACCACACGGAGGACATCCTCGGCTAAGGCCCTGTGGGAAGCAGCAGGCTCTCATCAAATGCAGGGAACGCACAGGAGGCAACGACAGATCTGAAAAACCTGAGCTGTGGCGCAGCAAGAGATTTTGGCCTACGTCCTCCAGCAGCTCCAAAGAATTAAATGCTGCCGTGCCATTACCTTACCACCAAAAATGTGCCATTTGGTGCACGTCTCTGCAATTTGTATACCAGTGCTTTTAGCGATCATCTGCAGGTGGGACTGCTAAGCGGCATTTCTGTCAGTTGGCTGGCTTGTAAATGCCCCAAAATAAGTGACCAAAAAACAAAAGAAATTACGAGATATAAAGGGATCTACTCAAAGCAACTTTTGAATATGCTTTTGTGTCTTATTGCATGCTTGAAATTTAGATTGTGTTCATCTTAAGATTCATTATGGTTCATCAATCTCACAAGCAAACCTGAGCTGATTCGTGGTTTCATTTAGCACAAATACTTACTTTTAGTAGGCAGGAGAAAATTAAATGAGTTTTGGTCAGATATCTGGATTCCTTTGAATCTGAAAGTTGAGTCAAAAAGAATGTTGGGAAATAAGCCAGTTTCAAAGCCATATGTACAAGGAAAGAAGTCCATTTATCCAAATCTGGATAGGTTTATGCTGTACACATTACCCGAGTTGCTCTGCTCTGCGTCTGCCCCACTGCACAAGAAAAGATGAAATCTCAGCTTCAACTTTTTGTTTTGTCTTGGTTTTATTAGCTTTAGTCATACCTTCAAAATAATTTAAATATAATTTTATGGAGTAAATTATTTTTCTACTATGATAGGAGACATACGGGGAACTTCATCAATGAAAATATGTGGTTACCAAGTGGGTTGAAAATATTGCAAAATTTACCTAAGTAGAAGAAAGACACAGTCCTAAAACTGCAACTTAAACTAAGCAAAGCAAATCGTAGCACAACTATGGAGTTTCTACCACTTCTGAAAAAAAGAGATCTTAGCTAGTATGCAAAAAAAATGCAGGTGTTCTAGAACAGAGCCATTATAAGTTCAGTGGAAAATTTTTCAACCTTACTCCTGCAGATACTGAAAGCTACCTTATGGTGCTCACTAAACAAAGTGTTTCCTTAGAAACTTTCCCCTTTGCTTTGCTAGCATGAGCTTACAGCAGAACACAGTTAAGATGCAGCAAGAGCTCGGGGTTCAGTTCTTTAAAGTGCCCAGTATAACATATCTGAAGCACCAATGACACAGTAAAGGAGCAGAAATCCCAAAAGGAGCGTCACCAATCCCAGATTCTAATTAAATCTTGACAAATTGGGTACAGCAGGCTGGGGGATCATTTGCCATTGCGTTCACACTGTAAAACCTCTGTCCCGGGAGCGTCCCTTACAGGCTGCGTGCCCCAGCCCTGTGGCACAGGAGCAGGTTCTTGCAGCTCACCATCACACCCGGGCTCTCTCATGCTGCAGGAATCTCCAAATGGGAAGACTAGGTGGCTTTGAACTCATGCTTACACTGGGGGGGCCCAAAGCAGCAAGCTCAGGACTCAGCCATTTGTTTTCATTTTCATATAATGATGTGTCTAGCTCTCATGGTTGCACAGAAAACTGTATCAACTCGAACCATATGTTAACTGAGGCAGCAATATGTTCTTAAATTGGCAGACAGCTCAAAATGACAGTTCAGCAAGATGTGAACTATTTTCAATCATCTCAATAGGGTGTTAACTCTAAACCCTAAACATTGCCTGTATATATATTTTGTTAACCATTTCACTACTGAATACCTTAAGCAAGATAGCTAAACTTCCTCTGTGCTCCTCCGAGGCAGAATATCCCAACTCCTAATTTGAAAGAATCTCTCTATATAAATTGGCCAAGTTACATTCTTGGCTCGATCATTTTTAACATCTCACAATCGATGTATTTATCCTTCCACAACCATGAGGCAGTGAAGTGCTGTCATCTCCTTTTTACAGATGGAGGAAAAAATGCGAGAACATGATAAAAAGGAAACAGAACAGAGATCATCTGAGCTTAAGCCTTTTGTCTGAACCAGTAGATTAGCCTTTCCTTTTACACGGAAATTATGTGGAGACAGCGAAAAATCCGCTGAATTAAAGTAAGTAAAAGAGGCTGAATATTTAAGAGTAGTATTATCCATATATGTAACAGATTTATTTTTTAAAAGGTTGTGTGCAGTTCAGTTTAAATTAATTCAGTTCTTTCACTGAATGCCACAGAATTTTCAAGGATTTGCTCAAATTTAAGGCCAGCTTACCACAGAGCGCAGAATCTGTTGCCCTTACCTCTAGCTGGTCAGTTTTATTAATACAGTGTTTTAGCTTTAGGCCATAGTAGACAATAAAATAAAAATAAGACTAATGCAAATTTTAAATCTTGCAGCAGTTGGTCAAATAAACACAGGAACTGGATTAGTAACACTTTTTAAGATCATACATGCCTAAAACAATGCACAAAAAGAAAATAATAAGAGTTAAAATACATTTGCTTGGGTTCAATACCTTGCACTTGTTCTTTTTAAAGTTTTGTGTCCAATCAGGGCAGCCAGTGTAATTGAAACTGTTTTCCTACCCAGCAAGTACTTCAGGTTTTGAGTCACAGCACTAAACGCATCTAAGCCAGGAAAGGAACTTGGCTATTTATTACTCAGGTGACAATACAGGTTACAAGAAAGTGTACAGTATGAAAAAGCTTCAGCCCAACTGGACTGTATGGGCAAAGGTAGCTGTGTCTCCAGATACCAACCTAAGTCACTTTCGAACAACTGACTGCAAAAACTCTGTCTAGTTTGTGAAGTATTTTGTGATGAAAGGCACTCTACACATGTAAAATATTATTACTACATTTGCAAAATGAAATTTCTAAGAGAAAAAGCACAGAACACGCCAACAACAATAAAGCAATCAGTTGCAATAGGATGCAATAACTTGCAATAAATTGCTTTGTAGACAAGGATTAAATTGTTTCAGCACCAGCCACCCAATCCAACTTAACTAACAAAGAGAAAAAAGCAATGAGAAACATTTGCTTAAAAAGCTCATAACTGTCAATGTGTTCAGAACACCAGCATGTCCTGCTACACCTAATACCTTTGTCAAGGTGGCCTATCTGGAACTACTCTTTCCCATTCCTTGCAGACTCAAGTTGCAGAGTTTCCCCGCAGACTCGCACTGTATTTGCCAGCACTGGATCTCTGCTTGGGGTCTGAGTTTGAGGCAATCCAGACCCACAGGCGCAGCCCCCCTTCCCCTGCCCCCCCTTCAGTATCACTCATCGCAGCTTAAGCTTGTCTGGTTTGCACTGGCAGTGACCTGGATGTTGCACATGCTACAGAGCAATAAGAGAACAATACCGGCAATGAGGCTGCTCCTGTGATGTTGGTTTTTCATAAAGATGTGCTTAACTTTCTTCCAACAACATTATTGTTATAATATTTTTTCTGTGCACTGATTCGACAAATCAGCATTACATTATACTGAAGGAGAAGTGTATTTGGTCTTAAATCCTTGTATTAAGCATTCTCTTTGAACAATGGATTTAAGAGCTTTGGTTTGCTATTCCACAAGATATTTTAATAAATCAGCATCTTAATTCCTAATACTATCTTCTATTAACACATAAGATTTTAACTTTCTCTTATCCACATTGTTACATGTTATTTTAAGTGATGTCAAAACTGAGCCTCAAAATGACAGTCAGGCATCCAGAAGAAGGCTGATTGTCCATTTACATGATGGCTTTTGCCTTGTTTTATGTAAGACTGGAAAATTAGTACAAACAACATTTGGTAGCAAACTGTAGGATTACCATTCATCTTCATTTCCATGGGACAGATCAGTTAAAGCCTTGGTTGTACACAAAACATTAAAAATCCTTTTTCATGTTAAGTAATAACATAGCACCGCGATGCAAAGTGATGACTGAACCACCCTTTGGGGTGCAGTTACAGGAAGGCTTTAGACCATGTAGCAGGATTGTATGCCTTTGCCTCTCAACAGAGGTCATGGTGTGAAAGGGGAGGATTAAATTCAATTGCCAGATAGCACTGGAGTGGTAGAGGAAGACCCTGTTTGTTTACCCTACATTCAGATCCAGCCCAGTGGCTAGCACGCCGTTCCCCTTCTGTATGGCGTTTTGGAGTGACTATGCCTGTGACTGCCACGACCTTCACTGAATTGTCTGCTGCCCACTCAGACGTGCACTATTACTCTCAAAAGACTTGGAATTTGCAAACCACAAGAAACCAAGGAAGGACTTGGCCATCAAAGCCTCAGCACCTTCAAAATGGCAGCTTCTGCTGACCTGTACGGCAGCAGAGCATTAAGTGCTTAGGTAACTTCACCACTGAAAATACAGACAGCGTGAGACTTGCAGTTACTTATGCACATGTTCAACATTTTATGCATTGTTACCTGCTCTTATAAGCTTGAATCACACTGATTTTGCCCTTAGACCCTAGTGCTTAGATACTTTAAAAACACCGCGCCAAGAGTATGTATGTGTATGTATGTATGTATGTATATAAATATTATATATATATGTATATATATAAATATATATATAAGAAATTATATATATATATAAAGTATAAAATCTCCTGCACACTTAGCTACTTCTACTGCTTTCACAAGGGGTTGTTGCCATTTACAGCTGAAGTTTTCAAAAGAACTTAGCAGTACAACTGCGCTGGATATTCAGAAGGCTTAACTCCCATTAGGCAACGAAAAGAAGCAGCCAACATCAAAAAACACTCTGTCTCCAGCAGCTTGCACTGCTCTTCATTGAGCAAAGAAACTAGAAAACTGGCTCCAATAAATTGCCAAATTTACTTTAATTAATATGTTTTCTTAATACACCATTACTCAAATTCAAAACCATTTGAAGTTTATGGCCTGTTCATGGCCCCCTGAAGATGGGTTTTGTTTACCGAGCATTTGGCAGCTTACAGTGTTCTCAGAGAGAGATACTATATTAATTTCTCCATATCCTGGGTAACCAGGTCTTGCCTTCCAGAGAAGGCCTACATTTTCCCTAGTCTTCCTTTTCTGGAAAGGAAGACTGGTCCTCATTATATGAATTCTGCTTACAAATATCACTCAATATTTGTGTATTTATTTTAAGAAACAAATCATTTGGGTAGCTATCCCAAAACTACCGTTTTTCTTGGTTTCGTTGTAATTTTAAGGTTCAGAATGAACTTTGCAATGAACAAAGACTAGAAGAGAAAGTGCCAGAATTCTTGCAAGAAAGTCTATTTGAGCCCAACTTTGAGAAAAGATGTGGGATGGATATCTAGTTTGGCTGTGGTCTAAAGCATTTGTAACTAAAGATTCTTATTCTGACTATTTCCAAAACTCAGGATTAAAATCTAGATATCACCAGCTGAAAACCTTTCAAAACCAATACAGGACACGTGATAGCGGAAAAAAGGTAGATGCAGCATTGAGGACTTAAGGCATCAAAAATATCTTAAAAACTGAGTGTTCCTGTGGTATCTGTGACATGCTGGTGTTTAAAAAGTGAGGGGAGAAGAGACTAGTGAGCCAAAAGGAAAAACTGGTCTTTGAATCTATGTTCCTAACTAATTTGTTTCCAATTCTGCCACAGTTTTACATGTGAGAAATGACATTAAGGGCAAGGGGTGATAGTGCAGAGATAAAGCAACAAGAAGGTATTCAAAATACTTGCCAAGAAAAAAGCACTCATCTGATAAAAATTTAGACAGGAAGAATGCCAAAAACCAGGAAAGACACAACGGAGAGATTTGATGAGGTGATTGCTGCTGCAGTTGTCAGGCTTGTCAGTAGAGAGGGGATGCCAGATTTTAACTCAAAAATAGTGTCAGCTTAAAAGTTGCCTCTTTTTTTCACCACATGTTTCTAATTAACATGACATTAGGAACTTACTTCTGGCAACTATAAATAAAACTGCTTGGGATTTAGTGTAAGAGATTAGGTAGAAGAGTTTTTCAATATCTTAAAATAGAGAAAGAGAAAGAAAAAGAAACCTCTTATGAAGAGAAAACCCCCAACAACTTGTGCCACAATCCAACAATAACCTCAAGATGGTTTTGAATTTGAATAATGGAGCATTAAAAAAAAGACACTCATTAAGTGAAATTTGACAACTTTAGTGAAGCCATTTATCTGTTTTACCTTGAACAACTTTTATGAGCTGTTCTTCACATTAACTACAGTCCTTAAGAAAACTACAAAAATGAATCCACTCTTACCACTGAAAAAATGTGACAGACTGAAACCTAATCTCACTTGGCATTCACAGTTTTTGCAATCCTACCCTTTACCACTGTTGCATATTTTTTTTAACATCCTGCCCCAACTCCTCTTTTGAAGAAATTTACTCTCTTGCACCTCATACCATACATGTGTTTGCCTAAATTTCAGGCACATTGAGCCACTACTGTCTTAACTGGAAGAAGACATACAAAGCAAGTTACTGAAATGCCTTTTGATGTTAGTATGAGGATGTTTCTAACACTAGGGCCAGGTTTTGGGATTGGAAGAGGCAACTGGAAAGGACAGGTTTTCAATTTACAGTCTGGATCTTCAGCTGGGGTTAGTCGCAAGACTTGGCTGATTTACACAAGGCAAGAATCTGGAGCCATGTTTTCACTCTAATGAGGTCATAATTTAAATTAAAAAAAAGAAAAAAAAAGGGAAATATTAAATTTAAACAGGCATTTCCAGGCTAACAAGAATAAAGCCCCTGGGGACTAATGAAGTCAATGAGGTTTATAAATCACAGGTTTATAACACATCCATAGTAAATCTCTTCTGTGTAAGAGCTGAAAAGACATTGTCATATTATCTAAGCCTCTTCAAACTCAGCAGCCAGCCAATATTGTGTTTAATTACTGTATGCAGTGAAGCCATACACACACCCTACCCACCCCGAGCCTGTTTAAACTTCTATGCAAAATTCTGTAAGCCAAATAAAAACTTTAAGCACAGTAAGAAAGATGCATATTGTCATATGGTTTCTCATTTTTCACAGAGTAAATATCCATTTCTTCACTAAGCATAATTGATCAGGCTCTGGACAGAATTACAGGTGGGCTGAGAACACACTGGATGTAACTGAGGACTGGGGAACCACTTATAAGTGGTAAAGACCCTTTCAAACATTAAGTGCACAATTCTACTTCTCTGGTTCTTCTTGGAATGATTTAGCAGCAGTTGAAACTATTTTATTAGCACTATTTTAGCACTATTAGAGCTATTTTATTACGCAGGGAATGACTGGTGCACAGAGAAGGTTTCTCTTTTTTGCCTGCTAAGATGCATCGTGTTCTTCTGCCTTTCAGGTTAGCAGATTACTTTTCTGCTGGAAACAACAAGCAGAGGAGGAAGCAAAGATTTGTCCATAGCCTAATGACCTTCATTCAAAGGAAGAATATACCATGAATATCTTGTTTCCTTCATTGTGTCTGGAAATGAGATACGGGGAAGCATTTTGAGAGAGAGAGAGAGAAATCACCTACAATCACAAAGCCTCAGGATAACCCTGAATGTTCTCAGGGTCAGGAGGAAATATATTCTGATTAATGGCACATATGCAGATTCTAGAAATGTGACTGTATCTATTTTCAGATTTCTTTTTTCCTGGAGAAGCCACAAGCACCAAATGAAAGGAAACAACAATGGACATGATAGCCAATGGAATAAGAGAAGGGAAATCAAGCTACATCTTGCAACAGACTGTAAGGGAGGGCCAAGTTATTACGCTATTAGAGAAACAGCAGCAGTTTGACATGCACCTAAACTAGTCAGTTTATCAGTTGAGAAATGCTTTTAGCTTTGGTCCTGTTCCATTTTAATGCTGCTAAACTGCTTTCAGAAGTTAAGCAGATTTGGATGTACTTAGCGCCACGTATAAAGTCAATGAGCTTGGGAAATGAAGAGCTAGCTGTTAGTGAACTTTGGTGAGTGGCTCAACTGAGACATCCCCTACAAGCTCTTTCCTCCAGCATCTCAGAAAATCAAATGTTCATAGCTATCTCTGCACACATGGCTCTGATAAGAATCAACACACAGAAGCAGAGCATTTGATGATGTTCCACATCCAAGACAATACTGAATTTTACAGTGTTGTGTTCTCGCTGAAGCTATCCTGCGAGCCATGACAAGTGGCCACTGGAGAAAAGCCTGTGCCTGTTTAGGATGCTAATCCCCATTTCATTTTCTAACTGCTTTTGACATCCTTTGGTGAGGGTCACTACCATTACATCTGAGGTAGTGGAATAGCTTGTGCAGGACCCATCATCTGCTTCACTACAAAGTCAGCTGACTGAATTGGCAAAATTTTCAACGGTGAGCTAAGCTGACCTCCTCCAGGCTTAGCTGTGACCCACTTTAACCTTCTGACTTTGCCCATAATTTGTAACACTGCGAACAAGTGCAGATGTTTCTGTGGTGACCATCACAGCACAGATTCAGCTTCTAGTGTTCAAGGAGATGGTGTGCCTAGATTTAGAAATATCCCATCTGTTGTCATGGGCTGTCTCTTCACTAGAAAGATATATCCATATTTGCATTGCCATGTCACTATAAAAGATAACACAGGGAAGGTTTCCATTGCACCCTTGCCCCAAAAAGGTCAAGAACCTGAACAGTATGTAACACAGTGTAACATGAAATAACTCTCACCTGCAAGTAAGAAGGCATCTCCACACAGCGTAACATGGTCAAGCTGGTGGGGAGGAAAACAGCAAGCTTGCAGTAAGGAGTTATTGCTGTTCGCCACAATGTGTATTACATAGCACTATCCAATGTAACATTCATTGCAGTACATGGGTTTGGTCCTGTTTGCTTTGTTCCACCACGTGCTTTAATTTCCTTTTCACCTCACAATTATGTTCCCTTCTTTCCCACCCCCAAACTGAGTAACTCACACGTTTGTCATATACATTCACATAGAAAACCAAAGAGAAATGTACTTATATGATCATACCAACACGGACTTTATTTATTTTGTGAAAAGCCCAGTTTTCCTTTGACAAGAAAGTAAAGCTCCATTTTTTTCAACATTTGCCACACCCTCCTCAGTGTCTGGATATTCTCTGACACTTAGCTCTAAATATTTACCAGTCCTTGTGCTATAACACTACAAACCGTTGTTCACCCCTTATCTCCTGCAAAACCCCTGTAGCAATCTTTAAAGACGCTAATGATGAAAAATTAGAGGCCTTACAGAATGAGAACAAGAGCTGACCTTTGCCAGTGTGAACTGCCCATGCTTGAATGGAGTTCTGTGCACATTCAGCAAGACTTTTCAAGCCTGTACAGCTTTGGTAGATGGCCAATATTATCCTAGCATTGCTTTTCAGAATAAAATTGACAATCTTTAATCCTAATTTGAGTTCATTGCACAGCAGAGACATTTGGGATTGTGCCATTGTGTAGTAAATTGTACTCCTGCTAAGTGAAAAGATGGGAGAAAGAAATACTTGCACTTAGATTTTAAAGGCCAAAACAGAACAACCTTTTCCTTTATAATCTAGCTTGTGTAAGGATGAACAGAAAAACAACTCAAAGGAAAGACTAAAAAAGGAACAAAAGATAGATGACTAATGTAATAAGGATTACTTGTGGTCACTGTAAAAACTGTTCTTAGAAATGATGCCACATAAGTCAGACCAGAATATTTCCTAGGTTAGAAATATGTGCTTAAATCTTACAAAAATTATTTTTAATTGAATCTGACTATAACTAAATTTAGTTACAATTAGATTTTAGAAGAAAACATTTGGTACTGCCCATATTATTATGATTATTTACAACCATGAGAGCTCAGTAAACACTTTCCAACAAATCTAAATTTATCATTAAGATAGACCAGAAATGTATTGTGGAAAATTGCTCTTTGGAGTATGTTTTAGAACATACAAAAAACATATTATTAGTTATCATTAACTGTTTGCAAAGCTTTGTTATACCTGGGCTCTCAGGCATAATTAAAGTCAGAACTTCAACCTGCTATTCCATTCCTATTTATTATTATAGCTAGATTTTCATTCCACAGAATTCTGTAGTTCATAAATTGTAAAAGATTCAGTTTTTGCACAGTTATAATGTCTCCTTCCATTTCTATTAAGCAAAAAGAAAGTAAACAAATTTAAATTATAAAAAAAGAAATCAGACCACAAACTCCAAGAAAACGTTAAGCAATATCTCCAAGAGGAAAAAAAAAGCAACTGAAAAACCACCCCAAAACCCATAACAAAAAAAACTCAACCAAATAAATAAACTAACAAAAAGCACCAGCCAAAATAAAAACCAACCCACCAAAACCAAAGCAAAACAAAGAAAGATAATTTACAAAGGGAGAAACCTCTTTCCATTTTCCAAATCTGCTAGTGGTAGTTGTTGTTTTTTTCATTTGTTTGTTTGTTTTTATATAAAGGCAGGAGAAAGAGGACCTAAGAGTGACTAACCAAAGAGCCCTCTCTTTTACCACATGCAGTAACCAGTGGCTGCAGAGATTGATCCTGACCAATTATTATTCTGAAGATGGTACTCGGCAACCACAGCCCTCTGTGTAAATACAGCGTGGAACAGAACAAGCAATAAGCAAACGAAACATGAAAGAAATTAAATATCTTTTGCCCAAATTGTATATATAGAGTTAAGTCATAGAAAAATTGTTCAAGGACACATATACTAAGTTTTTCAGAAACCCAGACATACACATGTTCAGTTTTGCTTAATGATCAACATGCAGAAATCTTCACATATTAAGTTTAGGCTTCAAATTGCTGATGGCCTACAGAATTGCAGATCATTTAGAAGAGACTAAGAGAGATTTAGTTTCAACTGTCTTTTCCAGTTTAAGAGCTGGGGTTCATCAAGAGAAAGCAGTTGGAAAGAACTTCAAAACAAACAGAAAGATACGGCTCTACATAAAGTAGTAGACCTGTGAAATTCCTTGCCAGAGGCTACGGGGCATAGAAGCTTACATGAACTCCAAGGGAGACTGGAGATCTGTTACGGTTAGTAAACAAACTTCACTGGCAAAAGTCAAACACTGGAAAGAGTGCTAATGGGGAATATCATATTTGCTTGCTCAGTTCCTCTCCAGAGATTTGCTTCTGAATACACTTAGAGAACAGTGGGCCACTTGGGCAGCTGGTCAGAGCCTGGGAGAGCCTTCTGCGTATCCTTATGTTCTGCTTTGGGAAGCATATGGTCATTGAAGTCCTTCACTCTGCACCAGCTTCATTCTTTTACCTAGGTACAGTTCCCTGTCATGCACAGCACTGGTTACCAATATGAACACAGTGCTTATAGTCCCTATAATGCTTTCTCAAAAGCATTGGAACTATTGATCATTTGGTTTCCTACTTTAACTCAAGGAGCTAGAACTAATTCTGTTCCTCTGGAGACGATTCATATTTCTGTTTTCACTTATTTTGGCTAGTGGCGATCACATATCTTCCATGAAAGAGCAACATACCTTTCTACCAGCCCAACTGGTACAGTTCCTTTTTCAGAAATGGCAAGGTAGTAAAAATAAGCCATATTTCTGCATATTACAGAATCACAGACTATGCTGAGTTGGAAGGGACCCTCAAGGATCTCTGAGCCCAGCTCCTGGCCCTTCACAGGACATCCCCAAGAGTCACACCATGTGCCTGAAAGCATTGTCCAAACACTTCTGAGCTCTGTCAGGCTGTGCTGTGACCACTGCCCTGGGGAGCTGTTCCAGTGCCTGACCACCCTCTGAGTGAAGAACCTTTCCCCTAATATCCAACCTAAACCTCCCCTGACACGACTTCAGGCCATTCCCTCGGGTCCTGTCACTGTCACCACAGAGAACAGTTCAGTGTTTGGCCTTCTTCTGCCCCTCACAAGGAAGTTGTAGATATGACTAGTGACTCCAATGCTCTTCTCTGGCGCTGTTCTTCAGCCACCTCACAAATATCGTGGTACAGACGCAGTGTTATGATACAGACAAATATCAACACTTCAAATAAAAGTGGAGATGACAGTTCCTGCTTAAACAAACTCAGTATTTTCCTATATAGAGATTTTCTTCACAGTCATAAGAATGACAGACAATTCTGACTTTCCACCCACTGCAATAATCTAGTAGTGACTTCCTAGTCCTATACAAATGTGTAGAATGCCACAAAGAAATGTCTGATTACAACTGCTACAGCTGTTCAAAGTTGATAGAACATTTAATAGATTATTAATGTGTATTCTCTGTTTAATTTTCTGCCCTGCTGGCACTGATATTTAATCAGATTTTGGATAAATTCTTCTCTACTAATTGAGTTTACAAAGCCTTGATAATCATGTGCATCTGACAGAAGAATTTCCTTTTTTTTTTTTCAAGTCACCCCTGTTCTTTATGCTACAGATTCCTAAAGAGAAACATGTTTCCGAAAGGAAATCATAGCCATTTAATAGATTTTACTATTTCAACCAGTACAGTCCCTCTAGATTTCAATATTTTAAAATAGGTTATATTTATGAGCATTAAAAATCCCTCCTCCTCCCCCATTTTGTCTTATATCACCAGCTGTGATAACTTCAGACACAGCCTGTCACTTCAGGTTTATTTTTTTAATCCTCTCCTTTTCAAATGCTCCATCCTTCTGATTTTTTTCTTTGAAAGACTACTGTATTGTAACTTTATAGTGTTTTTGACTGAGCTCATCAAAACCAACAGAATGGGAAATGTAAGAGAAAGCCAATAGCTGCATTTTAAAAATTATTTTAAAATACACATTCCATTGGAAATATTATTTAAGGATGCCAGTAACTCAGACAGAAATTGCTGTCACTATGTTGTATGACAATGCCAACTCTCAATGCCTTTTCTCGAGATAGTGTTTCTTCCAACTGCACTATTCCTTATGTGAAATGTATTTTCCTTCAATTGTATGTGTCCTTAATATGATTAAAAACAAATAAATGCAACTAAAGTAAACCATCTAATTACAACATTCTCTTGAACCATCTATCACATGGGAAATCTTCTATGCACATGATTAAGCAGTACCTCTCCTTACAAGGAAGATTCACCCCCTTTTAACTTTTACTGACTTAAAGATAGCCAGGGTGAACTAAGCAGAATCAGTTTGATTTTTAGTATACAGTGACTTTAAAAAATCCATCCTGCAAGCATCAGCAGTTATTAATGAAGGGTAAATTTCCAAATTAGCCACAGAATGATTTAAAGTGCATTTGTTCCTGAAAGTTCTTCCTCCTCTTTCTCAAATAAAATAGATTAAGAAGGAAATTAAATTCTTCAAGAAATAAATTTTGACTGAAGTGAGAAATCATACTAAGAAGCTAATTTAAGAAAGATGAAATTAATTTTGGTGACATTTATTCTATTTAGCAAAAATGGCGACAAAACATATAGTAGCTCTGTTACCGTGAGATAAGAGGTTAGTAATTTAAGGCTGGGCATAGCTACAGTCTACAATGATTTAATCCTTCTGGTACAACATCCCTTGTGACCTATCATTAAAGGTTTAGAGTAAAACTGACAATTATTATTAGCTTGTAATTGGATTTTGGAGATTCAGTATAAAGTTAGGATAATTTAAATGACTGTTGACATTGGAAAGATTATGTAAACAGTCTGAATCAGCTATATTTATCAATTTATTTGGTTGGATTAAAACACTCTCGCTTATCACTCTCGTCAGAATACAAAGTGTGTACTATTACCACAGTATTCTTTTTCAAATTAACAAATAAAAGCAAAGAAACAGTAAGAAACTCTACCTCAGAGGAAATGTAGACTATACTGGCATCTGTCAAAATTTTTAACTATTAACCTCAGTTAAAGTAGGTGAAAAGCAAATTTTTATAAATATGCTATTCTTGAAACACAAATTATCAAATGTGTGTCAAAAATACATTAAAAATCAAAATAGTATGGTGAATTATTTTACTATATAGATTTTTATTTACCTATCCTAAGTTTTAGAAACTAATAACAGAATTGAAAACACAGCAATCTTTACAAATTTATTTTTAAAATAGTTCACTTTATGGCTTTGACATTCTCATTTCTATAACAGGGACATATATGTGTATATGCCAGTCCTGCCTGCAAATCAGTACACTGGAAATCCAAGCTTTTTGCAGGGTACACCACATTTCGTGTTCATGGTTCAAAAACATGGCAACATCTAAGCTTTGCTTTCATGCATCAGCACACAGCGTCTCAGCCCAAAGCATGAAGCCACACCAGCATTTGATTTTCTATCATTCTATAATAATCACTTTCTTAAACAGACACTTTGACATCATTTTAAAAATGTGCTTACTAATATCTGATATTGAAATAATAACCGCCAGCCTCAGGAGTTGAAAATTTCTCTTTTTCTGATATTTCCCTCAAAAGTATCTTTTCCTTTCCTTTTTTCCTTATTACCGGTGCCATTTACTTCCTACATGAATGTTAAAATAGACCAAAATATCGGTGTGTCATAAATCATGTCTGTCCTCCAAGCAGCAAGTACATCACATAAGAAATACACTCTGAATAAAACTTTCAAGACCTCAGGATCCAAGGTCCATTTCAGAACACCATAGCACAGAAGTCAAACACATGAATTCGCTGTGCAAAAACCTGAAATGCTCTTTCAATGGATATAAAGGAATCAGTATTTGGGCTATACTGCTTATTATTAAATAGGGGGAGTGGAGTACAGTGATTTCCATTAAAAACCCAACGTTCACACAGAGAATCTCACCTCTCTTAACAACTTAATATGACCACATGGGAAAAAACCCTCTGTTTTAGAAAGAAATTAAATATCCTAAGATCTGGGTTCAGTCCACCTGAGAACATAATCTGAGACGACATTACAAAATAACTCCATTTGTATTCTACTAAATTGTCTTCCTTAAATTTAATATTTCTTAATTTACCATTGTAATCCAATTAAAGAAGTCAAACCTCCACTTGAAAATACAAAAATTATCTTCCAAAATAGGAGATGTCAACATTTTGTTCTCCGAATAAATCTTGGTAGAGCAAACAATTTCCAAAGCACGGTAACTTTGAAAGCAATTAATTTTCTGGTATAGAAATCACCTTTGAAGATTTCTTTAATGAGTAGAGAAAGCTCCTCTAAAATTATCACAAAATTTAATCACTTACTTTATTTATGAATGCTGATGCTCCATCTTTTAGGGCCTAATTCACTGAGGATGAAAATACCATGAGAGTAATAAATATGTTGGGTGAGTATATATAAATTTGAGATGACTCCAAACCATGGAGAAGTTAGTATTCAGGCAGCAATGGTCAGTAAAGACACAGATTTTGAACTATTTTGGAATTTTTAGAACTGGTAAAAGGGGCCTGATTTTCAGATCCCAATGCTCTTGTCTTCATTACCTATGGAGAAACAGATCATTGGAAGAGCAACGTGCCGGAGGATTTGGCAAAGCAGGTGACATGCAGGCTCAGCCATAAGAATACCTGGTTATCACTGCTACTCACTGGCTTAGGGTCTTTAGTCATTTAATGAAATCCAGTTAGCAAGCTTTAAATCACTGTGGTTTTCAGTTACTCTCAAGAGCAGCCACAGACTAAGTGAAAACATTTAATTAGTGCATATCAGTCATTCAGTGACTTGCCCTGAAATACCCAGTCTATATAATTTAGCCATTTGCAGTTATTCAGAAGGTTAATGATGTTTTCTGGACTTTGTAACAGAAAGGATATGCTCCAGGATTGGGGAAAGGAGGTATTTCTCCTCCAACCAGTGCTAGTATCAGTCATGGGCAAAACTTCTCAGTTGTGAAATCAGAAGTATCTTTTGCCAATTTATCCTTACAAATCTGCTTTAAAACATGGAATGTAGTCAGTAATAGCAAAATAAATCTCTATGCCTATAACATGCACAGGTAAGTATGCCTTGAGATGAAATGACTATGAACAAAGGAGTGTCACCCCATCTTTTTCTTCTATGCCATCATGTGCTTGGTGGCACATCCTAGGAGTCAGTAGTTTGGCAGTCAGCGGGGAAGATTTAAAAGAAACGTGTATATAAAATTTAGAGACAGAAAAATATCCATTCAGCTTACCAATCCTGCCTTCCCATTTGTCTTGTTTTTCTTGATTTTCCAGTGTATTCCACTCCCACTGGAATCTTAATTCACTCATGCAGAATTTCCCTCAATTTTTCTGCAGATTCTTCACAATCCTATAATGTTAAACTGGAACCCTCCTTCCTCTTATTTCCTTCCGTCTGGTTAGAAAAATTTACATGACCCCATGAAATTCTGAAATTTGACACCAATTTTCTTCCCTCCTGATAACAAGCCTATAACATTCAGATGTTTCATCAATAGCACTCTCTTTAGTGCAAAATCAGGGCACAGATATGATGACCAAAATCAAGCAATAAGGTTTTTCTTTTTCTTTCTCCTTAGGAAAGGATATATGACCTATGATAGCCTTTAAAACCTCTGTTGGCTTAAGAACATCAGGAGTGCAGGAGTAGAATTTAACTCTTCATAAATCATTGGCAGTCTTAAATCCCATTTAGCCCCATCTGAAGTGTGCTAAACATAATTGCAGAAACTAGGAAACACACACTGGGACACCACTAAATCAATCTTAAGAGACCCTTTAAGACATCTTGAAGCAATGTCTCCTATGCTTTATATACTGCTACTCTTCTTGCAGCCTCCATGGGGCACAAGAAATTACACGTTTTTAGGGTTATTAAGCATCACATTTTCACAGCAGATCAGCATGAAGTTATTTGGCTGGGGCACAGGTGTTTCTTTAATTATATAACATTTGGAAAATTCACTGTGCTTGCTGACCTTCAGATCACACTCCTACTTGTGTGGTTTTGTAGGCTCACACAAAGTAACAACATAAGGACACAGGTTGTTCCTGGACTTGATTAAGTGTTTTCTTATGTTGTTTTCCTGTTGCCTTTTATTGTGTTTTCAGTATTTCTGGGAGCAACTGGCTGCTTCAATATTCCTGAACAATACATTTAAAGACATGGTAACTCCAAAGTGTTACAGGAGAGGTGAGCTCTGTGTTAGATATGAACAAAGACTGTTGCAAAATTGAGACCTATTTTACGCTGATGAGTTGAACAAGATGCAGAAAAATGCTGCCTGAACAGATTTATATATTACATCAACAGCTGAGAGCATGACGATGGAACAGTTCACAGTGTTTTAATCTCAAAGTGCTACAGTACCGCTTTAGCTGCTTTCCAGGTAAGTATTGAGCTGGCAAGGACCCATTCTCAAAATACTCTCAGCAGATGTTATGCTATGATAGCTACGTTCATGTATCACTAAATCCTAATCAAATATTCAGGGGAAACCACAGCTCTAGAGTCAGTTCACAGCTCTATGCTAACGCTCTTTACGTCACTTCACACTGCCATGAAAGCAGATAAAATACAGGTTATGAAGATTGATCCAGTACGATTTGCACAGTCTTAGAAATGTTTTACAAAACTTATTAGATGAGCAATGTGCAACATTTCATATAAACCACCTAATAAAAACGGATCCTGATCACTTAAACTCATCTGAATAAACTGAGCTAAGGCCTGAGAGAAATCCACAATAACAACAACAACACCCCCAAACAAAAAAAACCGAACAAAAAAACCCCATCAAATGCAGACAGATTAGCTACACACAACGAGGTATTCCTTAATAAGTGCTTAGCTTTATATTTTCATGTACAACAAGGTAAAATTTGGCAGAATTCAAGAAGACTTTCAACCTTTTCTTAAGGGGAATGGTGACAGTAATGTTGACCCTCGGGAAAAAATATCATATTTTAATGAGAACACAGAAGAATGAAAAGGTTCAGGCTGCCGATGACACAAAGTGAGCTCTTTCTTCTCAGTAACTAGTTAGACATCAGCACCAAAAAAGAATAATTGAAGCTCAAGTCAAACAGACTGATATATTCTGGTGCTAAGAGCTGTTCCCTCCTATTTGAAACAACTAGAAAAGATGTTCATTATGTGTGTCCCATTATGCAATAGCACCAAAACAAATAGAGCGTAACAAGGAGAGGAAAGATTTGATGGAGAACAGTTACCGAACCTTCCTGGGGCAGCTACAATGTAAAACTGCACCTAAATTGTGAAAGAGGCAGCAAAAACGGGCATTATGAACATTCCCTCTAATGTTTTGCAGTACACAAAACCACGTAATGCCTTTATTAAACAGCATGAAATCTATTTAACGCTTCTTTGGATGCGCTAATTAGGTTTTCCATTGTGGGACAGAGTGATGCAGTACTAAGGGCAAAATGCTCCACTTAGTTCAGTTCCATGCTACTCCTCCATGTAACACTACACAGGAGAAGGGAGTACATTCTGTGAGAGACACTAATGAGCTTTTTACTACTGTTTTGGTCCCAATATTAAAATACATGTGCTATTTCTAATATTAGGTACAAAATATTGACTTGCAGGAACTTAACAGTCAGGTAAGTCAACCTCTCTTTGGCCTGTTAGCTTAAGAAGAGTACTTCAGCACACAAATTAGCCTTAATTCTGAAAACTGCAAAGTACATGTTCAGTTTTATCTCTCCTTGAACTTTCTGCATTCCATGGGTGCAGTTGAGCTAACTCATGCACCTGAGGTTAAAAAAAACTTTCTTAACATTTCGAAGCTTGCAGCTCCACTGTCTCCTTCATGAAGTTTTGAGATAGCAGAAGGAAATTCAAAGTGTCTACAAATGCTTTTACTATTTTGTCTGCCAAGTAAATACAAAAATACAAGTTCAGAAATGCTGAATTTACAACAGGCCTACATATATGCAAAAAATAAACCCAAACAATCCTAAACTCAGATCATTCTCCTTTAAGCATTCAGTCCCACAGGAGATTAAACATTTCTTCAAATATGAACAATTCAGTTGCAAAGCCAGCAGTACAGCCTGTGGTAATGTTAAAAACAATGATACATATTCCTGGTGACTCTTCACAGGGAAGCCTCTGGAGGAGATTGTGGCTTTACATTCACAACCAACTAGACTGTTTTACAGCTAGCTGTGTTCCTATTAGCTACAAGTGCATGTTTCTGCACACAGCTACACTGCATGGAAAAAGAGCATCAGTTTCCTAAGGTTTTAGGTGGTTTGGTTTTTTTGTTGCTTGAGGGGTTCTTAGCTAAAACCAAATCAATGGAGCTATTAGTAAATGAGTATTATGAAAGATGACAAAAGTATCAATAAATCATTCTCTGTATAAAAAAATCAATAAGCTCCTCTATGTTCATCTAAATGTTTATATGTAAGCAAAAACCACTTTTTTTTTTTTTTTTTGGAGACTCAAGACTGATAGTATTGGAAATAAAAATAGTGCTGAACACTAGATAATATGGCTTTGACTTTTAAGATTTATTTTAACACCCTGAACTTTAACCTAGAACTTGGTAACATTCATATTACCTTCTTATAATCCTTTCCTGGCATTCGGGTTTCAAGCATGTCCTGAACATGGTATGGGTGTTAGATATGAGCAATAGCTAGTTTCAAGATCAACACAATAAGTTAAAAAAAGAAATTGGAGGGTTGATCATGCAAAATTCTCACCCATCCCCCAGTATTGTTATGTATTTTTGGGCAAAATGCCCATTTTACACCTGGTTTTCCTGGGAATTCCGAGGTCTACCCAAAGCTCACTCACTTTGTTTCACCTATGTTGGGTTAACTTGACTGCGGATAAGGAAGAAAAGCCCAAATCCATGCATTCCTTGCTAAACTCAGCCAGAGCCCAGCTGAGAATCATGTAACTGTCCTTAATGACAAGAATGCTGGGTTAAGAATAAGTCTAACTTAGAAAGCAAGTAAAATTGTGGGGCAGACATCTCCCAGGGCTCATCCTTGCACACAGGCAGTGCAGGTAACCAGCTGAAGGTTCTTGTCTGAGCTTTGACTGGCAGTGATAGGCTGCCACGTTCATTTCCCAGCAGCTTTGTATCTCTCAAAACAGGATCCCAGCCCACCTGTGTTCTGCTGGTACATCCCAACCAGATCACATTCTCCCCTCCCCAGCCCTTTAATCGCCATCCAAATCATGCCCACTCCTACAGCCCTGCCTTTCTCACTTTCCAGGTACATCCCCACTATGAACACTGTACCATGGAACTTCACCAACCTTTTCCCTTGCCTTTCCTACAGCACATTCCCAAGCTGCTACACTGATCTCCCTGGCTGCCTGCAGAACACAGCTCTCAGCACCTCCTTGGCCCTCTGTTCTCTGCCCTGAGCTGGAAGTGGGGCTCCTGGCACCCTCTGAGCTCTAATTCCAGATGCTCTGGAGCAGAGCACAGCAGGCTGGAGGGGTGGGAGCAGCAGGACAGGTGGGCTCTGTATCCTTTCTGAGGGAAAAGCCCTCATCAATGCCTTCCTCACCAAACAGATGTGTATCTCCACAGGTGATATTACCAAACATAACCATCTCTGTTTGGACTTAAGCACCTCCACTCTTGTGAGTCTGTGATTAATACGGTGCTAAATGACTTTATGGATAAAAGGGCTCCTATGCTGCAATTAAATAATCACAGACATAATCAGGAGCTGTCAGACTCTGTCCAACATTTGAATAAACTCTTTCAAGCATTCAGAGCCTGAGTCTGGAGACTTTCTGCCTGCACCATTTTACTCCACTGCATTTGCCAGACTCCTAGAAGGAAGAATTAGAACAAGACTTAGGCCAAGCAGCAGCGTAATAACACACAACTCCTTGTCATCACTCCATTCTCTCTATGTGCATAACAGGTAGGAGAGTTATGCCTAAACCAGAGGGAAAAGTGAACTGGTCCCAGCGCAAAACTACCATAGAAATAGCAAGAATGAAGACAGACTCCGGAAAGAGTAAAAAAATGCTCTCTCCCTACAGTGTCAAAATTCCACCATCCCACAGAGCACTAAGCAGACATCTCACCTACAGCCACCAAGCCAAGAGAAAAGAAAAATGTCACTGATCACAAAAAAAGAGGGTCTTGAAAACACAAACCATCATTACTGACAGGAACAATCACAGCAACAGGAAAGAGTAGCTCATCTTTCTATTTCTTTCACTCAGCCTCAAATCATATCTCACCAGGTATTTGCATCTGTAAAATGAACCTCATTCAAAAGTAATATCATTAGTAAAAGACCTTTAAAAATCAGGGTTATTTTCCTCTTATGCATTATTAAAAATATAGATACACTTCAAATAATTCTAATGTATTGTAAGTATTTTTATATTTATAAATATATTTCTTACTTAAAAAATATAGATGACTAAACCAAACACCGATGATTACTTCAACAACAATTTTTATTATTAAATTGTTATTGGAATTATTCTTATCAGCTCATCCAAATTGGTCTGAGAGTAGATGTTTTTTCTCAGAATGTTAACTCTGCTCTGTAATTGCTTTAGCAGTTACACTTTAAGAGCTTAAGGCATCACCTCAGCTACTTCAAAAGCACCATGAGTCAAAAACTTGATCTGCTGACTAAAAGCTTTGATTTTCATGAAATAACTTTTCCAAGAGTAGATGGAGGTGTTGGGAAGTTTTCTGTTCCAGGACTCAATTTTTGGCCTAAATTAAAGTACTGGAAATGTAATTATCCCACATATCTAATCCTAAGGATTAGAGGGGGGTAGGGGGGAATGGCAGAGAAAAGAGATGCAAGTGCACTGGTTTTAGCATTCAGGAATTTAGAGCCATGATTTTTAAGAGTCTGACTGTTTTGGAGATCACTGTTAGCAAACACCTTTGTCAACCCTGATGTAACTACAGACTGGGGGACTGGGCATGTGGGGAGTTTATTTTAGCCAAAAAGCAACAGTATTGTCAAAATGGTAAATACATAGTAATAAACATCCATCTAAATTCAGTGGTACACACAAGTAAACAAAAAGAGTCTGGAACGTTTACTTAGATTATTTTAGTTGCTCCTGTCCCTATTCCCAAACAACAACATGTAGGAATGTTTCAAGAACCACGGTTTAAATCACAGATATTTGATACCTTTCTAGAGACGTACACTTTATACTCATTATTGTGTATTATCTAAACTGATGTAATTTAAGCGCTTGTTTATATCTAAACAGCAGCTTTTAAGAAAGAATCTTACGATAGCTGGCTCAATCCTCTGAGCAACTGAGCCAGGCGGCTGCACAGGAAAGATGCAGCACGGAGAGCTTTTATTCTGCTCCTGCAGAAGCTGTCAGAACATAAGTATCTTCTACATTGTTTCTCTAGCACATGTTCCTCTAGGAGCCTTAAATCAATTGTGAACTGACAGAGCACAGTAAAATCCTACCTTGCCCCCCTTCCTCTTGCTATTAGAAAGCTGTGGCAGAAGGAGGAAAGATCCTGCTGCCCTGAACATTGACCCCAGCCACTTCACATCAACAAGTGTTCCCATAAAAGGAATTCTCCACTGGCCCTTCACAGCAAGGATTCAGCTTCTTTTAACAGCTGGAGTTACTGGGGAAGGAAGGCCCTTCTTTGTCATAACTTATTAAAAAGACTAACAGGGAACAGGGTATGAAGCTATCCAGTGTCTCCACCTACCAATTTTCCATTCAAAACCTCTCGTCCCATCTCCTGTGTGTACACAAAAATTATTCCCCTTAGCTTTTTAACTTTAGCCTACCTTGAACAGACTACAAAAGAGCAATGTATTGTCACATCACTGGAGGACAGGTTAAAGAAATCTGCATCCAGCTCACAAAGCTAGAGACTAGATTTTGCAATAGATTTTGCTCAGCCTGTTTTGAAAGTGAATTATGGGGGGGGGGGGAAGACCCAAAGCCAGAAGCACAAAAAGGATACGCGAAGTACTGCAAAGCATGGAAAACGATGGAAAATTCAACTTGCCAGAAAAAAAAATAACTAGATAGAGAAACTCAGTTAACTAATACATAACACAGACATGGAATCATAGAATAAGCTGAGTTGGATGGGACTCTCAAGGATCATCAAGCACATATTTTAAAATGTAATTAAAATATGCCATATTATCCACACAAAGTCACATGTGACATAGCAAAGGAGACAGTAACTGCGGAGAGGCAGAAGTTGCCTTAAATCACCTCACAGCTCTAACAATTATGGGCTGAACTTGATGTCCATATTTCACAAAGCCAGTGGTTAGTATCAGGTCTAGAGTCCCGGTCTGCTTTCTCCCCTGGACTCCTTCATGCGTGCTGGACTCCAGCCTACGTGTGCACCAAAAACTTCACATATTAGAAGGTGTTCAAGGCTTCACTGGGTCACCTTTGTGAAGGTATTGCAAAAGCACTGAGCTCAGCAGTGCTGACTCCAAGGGCTATCAGAAGTGACAGAGCAACAATCCTAAAGCATGCTAAGCATAAAGCCAGCCCACACACTGCCCTGTGGAATCCACCCTTCCATCCACACATTACCCTATAGAATCCACCCTTCCATCCACACACTGCCCTGTGGAGTCCACCCTTCCATCCACACACTGCCCTGCAGAATCCACCCTTCTATCCACAGGCTGCCCTGCAGAATGCACCCTTCCATCCACACGCTGCCCTGTAGAATCCACACTTCCATCCACACGCTGCCCTGTAGAATCCACACTTCCATCCACACGCTGCCCTATAGAATCCACACTTCCATCCACACACTGCCCTGCAGAATCTACCCTTCCATCCACATGTTACCCTATAGAATCCACCCTTCCATCCACACACTGCCCTGCAGAATCTACCCTTCCATCCACACACTGCCCTGTAGAATCCACCCTTCCATCCTGCAGAACCGACAGACCCTGCTGTGACCAAAGGCAGCCCCAACTCCTCAAACACAGACACTGTTGCACAAGGGGACACGAACCTTGTCCTCAAACACTCACCCGGGCCTGTTCAAACCTGAGCATCTCCCCACTGTTGGGAGCACAGTTTGTACATCCTCCCAGCTCTTTGAATACAAAATATTTTGGATTTTGTGCGAAGGATTCATGACCATAAGTACCACAACTATGCATGGGGTTTGCAAGACCTGTCTTCCAGGCCACACATGCAAACTTAACTCTGTCCACATGTACATTAGGCCACAATCCAGTTACATGAGAGCACAAAATTTCTCAAATAACGAAATGTATGATAGCATTTTTGTTCAATTCATGGGTTTTTTTTCTTTTTTTTAAGTCTCAAGCTATATTCTTATATATATTAACAGTGGGCATGGCTTGGCTTAAAAGAGTTTCTGGTATCCATGAGCTTAAATACTGGCCTAGAAATGCAACAGGCTTCTTCTTTATTTAAAACATAAATTTTTTGAGTGTCTACAGAAAAAATCACAAATACATAAATTTATGTTTTAAACCAAGTATAAAACATACTCTGGTGGTTACCGGCACTATCCATCCTGCATGATTTATTCATAAACAGTGTAAGACCAGATAATCCATAACACTGCAAACAAATGTGGTCTGGTTTCATTCACATCTTCCATGCAAACAGATGCTTATCATATTTTTCTCAAAAGAAAACAGATGTTCCACTGCTGAAATCCTGGGGATACAGGTTAAAAAAAAAATGCAATTTACAGTAGGTAATAGTTTGAATATTTACTAGCATTATGTGAAAGACTGTGTTTTTAATCAAAAACAAGACCATAAAATTAATCATTGCGATCACCCATCAGTTATGCTTTATTCTTGGCTTGCATCTCCACCAAGGTAATCATTATTTTAATGGCAATCATGGAAGGCTGTAAAAAGTACTAGGAAATACCAAAAAGTACCATCAAAAATAGACTTTAGATTTATGATTAACTGTTTAACACAGAGGTTTTAGAGCAATGACCCAAAGCAGTAATGAAAAACTTAGTTTTGCAGTTTTTATAAAGGTGGCCAAATCATTAAACAAACAATTAGTGCTCACAGCTCTTTTAAGCTCTCTTGGGGACATGAACTTGAACACTGTCCAGAAAAAGTGACTGAAAATCATTCCTCACTTTTACGGTATCCTTTGTAAACCCCATTTAATAAAATCACATCATTCCAGTTTTGTTCTGAGCAAGCACTTTGTACTAATTTACCAGTCTGAGCTGGATAAAGGCCTTGAAATAAAGAGAAAAGAAGTAATTGTCCTTTGAGAGAGCAAAGGCTTTCTAACATGACTACAGTAGATGAAGCTGACCTGACAAAGAAAGGGGAAAAAGCACTTCCTTGCTACAGCATCCCATAACTCTAATGGCAAGGAAGGGAAAAAAGCAAGTGCTATTGCAGCAGTAACACTGTAGGTAAGCTTTAAGAGTCAGGCATGAAAGATTAGTGTCTAAGGCAACTATTCTCTCTTCCTCATGCACACACATGTGTAAAGCTAATTATACAGAGGTATTTCTGTTGTTTCTAACACAGCTATCAAGCACACAGGCTATTGCACTGTCTAAATCAGAGTGACTTATGCATTTACCAGTAATGACAGAGATGGTAAGTACTGAAGTGCCTGGTTTGTCTGGACTCCTCACAGGAAAGGATAAGTTTTGAGATGAAATACAGATGGCTACAAATACGACACAGTCACAGAAAGTTGCCAGAACTCCCTGTGCTCTCTTTGTGCACCTAAATCCACTGGCAAAACTATTCTGGCAGTTGCTCAGGTACTCCTGACTGCAGAGAAACTGGGGCTGAGGTGATTGCATGGATCAGCTCTGACTCCTGTAATGGTACTAAACACCCCATGAGCCAGAAGTGGGATGACAAACTGAAAGAATGACAAACCTTCAGCAACAGAAAAGGCAGTATCAGCAGTAAGGTATGGACACTGCAGTAAGAATGTGTAGCAGGTTAATTATCAGAGTCCAGATCAGCCTTCAGCTGCATGAATACAGCTTTTAGTTACTAGGGGACACATCCGTACTTCATTAGGAGTAGAGGACTTGTACTGTATTTTTCCTACAGTTCTAAACAGCTGTATAAATTGCTGCTAGGTTTCAAGATGCAAGCCTACATGCAGCCTTTAAACACCTACAACAGCTAAAATAGATACCAAAATATCAAAATAATAATAGTCAGTCCAATTTTTTTCATAGTACTTCTCAGTACTATGAAACTTACAGTTTCAGATACTCAGAAGATAACAAGGAGCAAAACTGTAGAGCTAGAGGGGAAGGTGGAGCCACTAAGTCAGCTAAAGAAGATGCAAAGGACTTACTGGAATAAGCAGAAATAATGTTTTTGACTCTGTTCTATGATGAGCTGACAAGCAGAGAATTCGTATTAAAGATGATGTACAGTGTTCAGTATTCCTAACTTTTCTAAATAGCTGAGACAGAGCGATCCTGAAGACAACAGATCCTAAAGCAATCTCCAGTGGATACTAGAAAATAGAGCCTTAAAATCACTAGTTTTGGACTTACCAAAGCGAATATTCAAAATTGTGTATAAAGAGTACTATGCAAAGTTACATCACAGTCATGGCAATCTTACACATATAAAATCAGGAGAAATCCCCTAATTTAAAACAAAAAAAGAAGCCTTCATAAAATAAGGAGGCAGATTGATTGGAAGAGGCTAAATTAATTAAGCTGAGAAACACAGTTTAAGAAACTGAATTAAACTGAGAAACAGATTAAGATGAGAAACACAGTTTACTATGGAAATGAAACAAGCAGAATCCTGACAGTGACATCATACAAAAATCGTGCTTAAACAGACAAAAATGCTAATATGATCCAAACTCTTTATGCCACATCTATTACTGATACGGAAAAATAAGCATAAAGCTTGAGACAGTGGTGGGTATATTAGTATAAGTGATAGTAAATTATGCAATATACGCCAGAAACGTGACCATTGCTAGAATTTACAGACACTTAAAATTACTTTTAGATATAAAAACTTAAAGATGCTTACATTTACCTCAGCCTATCGAGATCCGAATCCTTTATATTCACATTAAAAGTGACTTTATCCAGTTTGCAGATTTCTAACTATCAACTACTCACCTTAAAAATATCGAGATACTTTACAGAATTGAGAGTAACATGCAGATATTTTCATTTTCTCTATGCAACACCACACTTTTGAAATATTTGGCTTAAAGTCAAAGGAATGCCTGGCCCAACACATTGGATTAGACAGAATACAGATATTTACTGTGTGGCAAAAAGTGAGGATCATAGGAAGAAGTTTTTTGCCTCAGCTTCTAATTTCCCTTGGGTAACCAGGTAGTTTTACCAGGTTTTACCAGGTAGTTCAGCATAGACATGCAACCAACATCGTTATTGTAAGGATACACAATAGTCATCTGTGCAAACCATAACCACACAATTCTCATGGAATTGTCAGCCACGGATATTTCAATTGCATTTTTCAGAAATCTATTTTGTTTCTGTTTGTTAATATATTATGCACACCAGCTGTTAATATTGAATTTGATAAAGAGTTGCTGAATGTATGAGGTAAAAAAAGATTCTTTGGCACCATATTCATATAATACACTCAGCTTTTGTAACAAATTAGTCTTAAAATATACTCTTTATTCAAATCTTTATTGGGGTAAAATCTTTCCTGAAAACAGCCAAAGCACATGTGCCTGCTATATGTCTGATACGATCCTTTTTCAAGAGATGCACGGGCAAAGGAATCTTAACCAATCTGATTTCATCCTAACATTTATTTCCAGTTTAAGACTTGTGTAATAACCTAAGGAATCACTTTCTTAACTCTTCAGTAATAAAGAATCAAGAAGCAGATAATTTTTTCAATTTCTTTCCATTACATTATATGTCCACATTTAGATGTATCTGGCAAAATCTGAAAACTGACACCAGTGTGAGAGTCCCCAGGGATTCACAAATATAATTTCCATGCCACTCTGAAAACCAAGAAAAAATGGAAAATGTGAGCTGTTATAAATTTGAGCTAATCTCCTCCTGCCATAACCTAAAATGATCGTCAGCAGCCAGGTATAATCTTCTGGTATTCGACAGCCTAAGAAGAGCTTGTCTATCTGAGCCTCAGTGGCTGGTAAGAATGTCAGTATCTCCTAAAATACTTGCACAAGTAAATTTCTTTGCAACATTTCAATTCTGCAACTGCTTGCTTACCAAGGAGAGGAGGGGAAAAAAAAAAAAGCAGCTGCAGTGTAGAATCCTTGAATTCAGCAAGCTTATTTTCAGGGTTAAAAATAAAGTAGCTCCAATATTTTACAGAAGGTCATGACACAGGACCAGTAATCATCTCCAGTAAGCTTGCTTGACTCTCCTATTTATGTATCCTGAAATATCATTGCTTATATATGCAAAAATTAAATCACACCTCATCCAATCCCCAGGAGGGCAAGAGGAAAAAAAACATATTTAAAACTATCAAGGCATTTTTTTGATTGGTCCCACTTGCCAATGCATTCTATATCCTAAGCCTTATTGGACATTGATGGGATTTGACTTTCCTGTGAAAATAAGGTGCTTAGGAAGTTTCAGCTAAGGATAAAAGGCAAAGATGATTATTTCAAGATATGTAAAACACAAAATTAATTACTACCACTCTTTTTAACTCTGAATTTCAGAATTCCAGCTATATTGCTATAATTTCCAAAAGCTTAATTTTATTTACATGCACTAATTAAAACTCACATTGCTGTGGGGGAAAAAAAAAATCAAACAAACCATTTCCTTATTTACAAAAACTTGTCATGCATGTTTTATTTTTTTAACCTGATATTTGAATAAGAAAATTCCATAAAATATGGCAATGAATGCATGCATTAACATTCCTCTCAGTAATACTGCTCTGTATCAGAACCAGTAGCACTGTTAATACCACTTTTTTTTCAAGTCTGTGTTTGGTTTCTAGCCTGCAGCTGCTGAAATCAAGACATAATTTTTCTGAATTATCTGTGTAAGCTTTAGACTTCGTGCTTTCTAACAAAAATTTGAAATAAAAAAAATTTGAGTTTATATTACAAATGCAGAAAAAAGTCTAAAGGAAAGAATTCTACATATGAAGTTTTTTTCGTGTATGGAAGAGGGTATAATTTAATTTTAAAATTAGCATGGTCATTTCAGGATCTCAGGGCAAAAGATCTCTTCATCCATTTTGAAATAGCATCAAAATCAAATTTGAGGTAATTATTCTATTTTGTCCACCCCTATAATGCTGCTGCCTATATTCAGTTTGATGTGGACTTTAATTTCCTGTAGAGTTTGAAGTTATCTACTCTTAGTAGATATGATGGTACTGATGTGGTGGACAACCAAGCCATAATGTTCTAAAATCATTTAGGCCAGACCAAATCACGATTCTATGGTGAAAGGAGATGAAGTTTACCACGGTTATACAGCAATAGTCAAAACCACTTGTGCTCCACCTGACCCACACAGCAACTCAGCAATTCCAACAGAATTTAAGAAAACTCTTCTCATTTCTATACATGGATGATATATACAATTTTTTCACATTATTTTTCTCTCTGATAAGGTATTCAGGTGTTGGGTTTTTTTTAAAGCAAATAACTGGGCTAAAACAATGCTGTTGACAACTGTTTTGTTTGTCTCTGAAGCCAGATGACCACTAGTCATGAACAATTAAACATTCTCAGGTGGCACTATGAGTTATTTTTCAGAAGAGAAAAATACATGAAAAAGGTGTTGAAGTAACAGGAGGTAGGATGGTAATCACACTAAAGTGGCTTCAAGACAGAATGAGAAGAAAGGGATTGAGAAAGGCAACGACAGCACAAGAATAGCAAAGACTCATGGAACCAGAGAGAAATACCAGTAATTATGACAACCATCTCATTGTCCCGGTATGAAAGGCAATACTACTAATCTTGGCTGCAATTTCCCAGAAAGCATGCACAGGACTACCACCACTGAATCAACATTTTTCCTAAGCAAAAAAATGTTGAAAGCCAGAGAAGTCCCGGGTCAGGCACCCGGGGCCTACACTTTAGAGTGGACTGTGTTCTTTGGTAAGGATTCAATGCTTCTAGTCAGCCAAGATCAATAAGGAATAAACACTGAATATTCAAATAGATACCCAAATGGCCAAATTTTTATTGTATGCTACCATTTTGTTTAGGTAAAAACTGATAAAAATTTTGTTACCATGGGTTTAGTCTATATTTCTGAGGAAACTGAATTACATAATAAAAATCTCTAAGAACTTTTTAACTTTTCGCAACACCTGAAACTACTGTTCACTTTAAAGCTCCTGCAACATCCATAAAATGACCTATCCATTTCCAGGATCCGCTCTCAGGTATTTCATACATGTTTGCTAAACAAATGTCCATTTTATGAAGCTTTTAACTTTGCTTGCAAGAGTACACAAAGGCCCAGGTAGATTAAGCCACATGTCTCAAGGGCAAAAACAGGAGTAGAACTCATCAAAAGTCATTTTGTGTAAATCACATATCACATTTCCTGCACTTTCAAAGAAAGTTTCTAACATGAGAGAAAGTGTGGCACATAAGATCAGACTTTGTAATTATTTTAATACGTTTTATTCTTCCTTGGTGTCATCTTGGTTTTGCAAGCTTGCTATCACAGCATCACAGTTAAAAAACAAGGAGCTGCTATTGCGAGCATTGCCCTGTCTGTAATGGAGCCCTATCACTAGTTATTGAGACAACGGTCTTCAAGTTGTCACCAAGATCATGTAGCCTTTTCTTTCCAGTAAACAATCCTGTTGAAAAATTGAGCTTCCTAGCCTCAGGCTGCTGAAAATAGGTCCCAAAAAAACTGTGCTCCATTGCTACCGAATCAAACCGTCAGAAAAGGTAGTGTTGTTCAAAATGCTGAATGACAGCAGTCTACACAGATGTTCATCTGAACGCGCAACGCTCCGCTGGAACACAGGAATAGAAACAGTCCATGAGGCATCAGAGCCATTAGCTACCGAAACCTACGCAGCGTTTGTCACGGCCTGACTGGTTCTGCGCAAAGCCCTGTCTGTATCCCGGGCAGGTGGAGCAGAAGAGTGTGTGGCACGGAGGCTTGGAGCATCAGCCCTCAAGTGATACAGCATTCCTTTGAGAGGTACGTCAGGTCATTTTAGGCCTCTCTTTCCTTTTCTGAATTCTGGATGACAATCCTGGCTCATGTCTCCCCTTCCTACAGGTTCTTGCAGTGTGCTGTCTCAGTTAGAGTCTCCTGTCGAAGATGTTTATTAATATAATTCTTTGTCAAGGTAGTAATCTGTCAGTAGCTAGAGAACAGTAAGCAATGTCAGGTTTCTATCTAATGAGAAATCCTTTTCTTCTTAGGTTTTTCATATTTCTTTACATAGCAGAGATGAATAATAAGAATAATGCAACATTATTTTCAATTTCTGACACCTAGAAAGGGCTACAATATCATGTCTTCTTGTCTAAGAGAGATATTTTATGAAAAAGTGAAAAAAACCTAAGGAAGCAGTCCTCTTGGCATGTGGATTGTTTTGTTAGGATATCGTGCTTTTGGTTTTAGCTCTTCTGTGTATATAGTAATATATTTCTATGCTTATATTTGTATTATAAGTAAAGATATTGAATTTACCACATTTTATTTCAAAATTTAAGTTTTCAAATACTTCAAATACTTTCACTGACATTCTTATTGCTCAAAATTATAATTTCTCACAAGTTTCCAATAACAACTAAAGACAGAGCATCACTGCTTTATTTCCAAGGTGAATTACAAGACCTGACATATGTTATGTTATTTTCTCCTGATTATAAAATATTACATACAGACAGAGCCCTCTAATCTTCACCAGAAAACATAATTTGCTTATCCTATAGTAAGGAAGATCAAGTACAATATACCAAGCCCTACAGTGCATTACAATCAATATTATGGGGCTGAATACTATCTGAGAAAACTATTTGACACACCCCTCCTGGCTGGGAATCATTCCCACTAATGACTTTTAAAATGAAATATGGAAAGGAAATAATGGGGAAAGGAGGCAGAATAAAGGACCACAAATTGTTACAATTTTGGGCACTCATAATACACATCAAACAGAAAACATTCACACCCTTTAAATTAGCTTACAAGAGCACAGTTAGTTAGAAAGAGAGAAATCATGGAAAATGTCATCATCTCATCCAATTTAAATCACTTTAAAGGAATAAATATTCGTTCACTTGGATTTAGCACCAGAAGATTAACTGAAAGTTAATTGCTGCACTGTTTCCATGGAGGTATCAATACAATTGAAACTATATTTGTATTTCTTGGTCGAATTCTGCTCTGTTCTGGAGACAGGCCGCTTTCCAACTCTGACAGTATGCTTCCTCTCCATTTCCCATTATAAACCAATACCTTTTTATTTAGCACTGTATATTTACTTACATATTCCTTGAAGAATGTTTCTCAATCTGTTTTAAATAATTAGTTAAATATTATACATATCTAAAATATTCTTTTTGAGTTTTCAGGCACATTCAGAAATTCAGTGACCTTCAGCAACTGGTAGCATCTTTTACTCTATTATAATCCAGCACTGAATTTTATCACATCTTGGATGTTTTTTAAGCATACAGTTAACTCAATACGTACTAGTCCTTTCTTGAATAATTTGGTACTTTCATTAGTGTGAAGAACAACAAAAGGTATCATAAATCCAACAAGAAAACAGCAACTGCTGACACATACTTCTGTCATTCCAAAATCTTGCACTTTACTGTTCTTGTGTTAAAGAGCACTGTATTGCAAGATATTACTACATAAAATAACATTCCTTTCTTCTGATTCCCACTTGCAATAAATCTGCCTAAAACATGTAACCTAATGTCATAATCTTCCTCTTATTATGCTTATTGGCACTATCCTCAGGTATTGATCAATGGAACAAGCCCCGTAATTCCCACAAACTAAAATAACCCTGTTGTTTTACTGTGTTTGGTTAGTAGCATTTTTGTCCAGATCTCTGGGTTTTAGGAGGAAGCAGGCTGGATCCAAGTTTCTATATTTAAAAACACCAGCTTTGCAGAGAATCATTCTTCCCCTGTCTCCCAACCATTACTTCTGCTTTGGCTATGGGAACACTTTACCATCCAGCTTTGATGGAATAGAGAAGCTACAGGCACATCAAAACGTCCTTGTACTTGTGCTTTGCTCTGCTAGAGGGTGGGTCACAAAGTCTAAGACCTCTGGCTGGATCAAGCCTTTTAATGTGCCTGAGTACAGAATCACTCTCCTCTTTGGGGCAGGTGCTGCTGGATAGAAAATGTTTCAGATGGACTGGTTTGGGGGGTCCACAGTGAGTATAATGGGCCACATGCTGAGTATGCAGCGATTGGAAGAGTTTCAGCTCAAGTTCTGTGGCTTAAGGACAGCACTCACTTCAGCAACATTCTTCCCAACAGTCATAACAAAACTCCACAAGAAAGGTTTGCATTGACACAGATCTGACTATACGCTATATGCTATATGCTTTAAAACAAAATTAACAGAAGAAACACCAGCCAGCATCAAATCTAGAGAAATTATCTTTAGATGGCAAAGTATTCTGATAACCCTTAATAAAAACAACCTTACAAGCAAAAAATATTATTTGCACTTGAAAACACAGAAAGAAGTTACAAATATTCTGTTCATGTTAAAATTTTGTAATAATAAGAAGCGACCCAGATTTTTTGGATGCATACCCAAGAAAAATATTACGTTTCACGATTCCTATATTACATATGAATATTTTCTAATATCTCATTCACCTCAGTGATCAGGCCAAACATAGACTGAACCACCATGTGTTTTTACTGCAATACTTAGGAGTTTCTACAACTCACCTTGAAGAGCACAAAGGTTGGAGTTGCTTCGAACAGATAGATGGCTCTGAGACCATCCTCCCCAGCACCTCTTCCCAGGACAGCATGCAAAGATAAAAAACTTGGAGCATATTTTTGGGGCTGTTCACAGGCTTGGTATGTGTCAGGTTTTAAAATATTCATGAGCTCAGGGTCTGGTTTCAGCTGGCTGCCACTGAAAGCAGTTTTGGGGGCTCTTCATACCTTTTTGAGCGAAGGAACGTTATTATCAAAGAATTCGACAAATAAAGCAAACACGTGAGCAAGATCTGGAAAATGTTAGGGCTGCCAGGTCACAAGGCCTTGCAGTTATAGCATATGTTTTCATTAAATCAGATATTCACACGATGCATTCTCTGATGAAGAACAATTTCATCAGGTATGAAAAATTACCTATGAAAAATTACCTATGAAAAATTTGTTAAAAACTAAGACTTTAAAAGAAAGCAATAAAGTAAGAACATTTGTGGGTTATTTCTTTCTAAACCACAGAAGCATGTGGGAAGTGAGGAACAAAGAACACCACGGAGGGACTCAAAACACCAATTAAAAAAAATTCTTAAATATACTGAATGGTATCTTCACTCTTAACATTTATAAAACTAATTTTTAGTGTCATTAAATATTTCAGAAACAGCACTTATACTGATAAAATATTACTGAATTCCAGTTAACTACTGTTATCTACACAGGGGTACCTTGATTGACAAAATATGTGAAAGGCACCACACCAAAAAATGCTTCTGGTCAATGGTTTATTTCTAACATTCAGTCAGACAAAAAGATTGTGACTGTGCCTATGTGAAGCTGACACAGCTGAAGAAACCTACAAATTTTCTGTGATAAAACCTAGAAGTTTTCTGCAGATGCTTTAACTTGGTCAGTCCAGTATGACCTTTTCAGAAGCTGTTTTTTGAATATATTAAGAATTGGCCAGAATAAGATATTTAAATGAAAATCATACTCAAAAATCCAGATTCACACTTGGCAGCCAATACCCTCTTGTTGAAGAAAGACTCGTTCAGTGTTCTATCCTGTCCTGTGGATGTCATTTTGTAGTTCGGATATTTTAACTACATCATTTTGATGATTAGCAAAACGGCACTACTTTCAATGCTTTTGGAAACCATCCTTTTGGTAACATCCATGATACTCACAAAGAGATTCTAAAATACAAATGATTATATAATTTTCAAAACGTAGAGGAAGAAATAAATATGGAAATATAAACATCTTCCACAACTAGTCTTATTTTTTCCATTCAAGATCATTATCATGTAGAAGTCATTCAGTTTTGCAAGGTCTCCAGAGTCTTCTAGCAGCAACACTTAAAAGATATCCCTAGGTGGAATACTTCAGTATCAAACAACTATAAAACACTTCCTGTCACCATCTCGAAAACTACAGATATGTCTGCATGTGTTGTAACTCAAGAAATGTGGAAGGCAATGGGATTACGAAGCAAAGTAATTTCTAAGTCAAATTGATCATATCTCAAAAAGACAAACAAGAAAGCTAAGATATTTTTTTCTTGAGATTTGTCTGTGACTAGGCCAAAACTATCTGATTAATTTTTATACAACTTCTTTTTCAAAATGCAAATTAAAAGTGACCTTTAAGTTGTTAGATTTAATGAAAGTGTGCTTTCTTCTCCCAGGACTAAAAGGCAGAAAAGAAAACAGATGGGTGAGAAGAAAACACTGGTAAGCCAGCAATCACTTTTATTTCTGGTACAAACTAATTACATTAAAAATTACATCCAATCCACGTTGAAAGTTCAAGGTAAAAAAAGCAGAAAGGATTGGAAGAATGGGCTGTTTCATTACAGAAAAACAAATAAATATATTCATAATTTAAGTAAATATGGTAAAGTATATACTTGTATGGAAAGATTCACGCTGCTATAGACAAAGTGAGGCAGATTCTCATTTTACACTTCTCAGAATGAGGAGGAGGCAGAAAGGAAAAATTACTTCAAGGGTGTTCTCACTTTCAGCCGCAGTCCAACCTCTCTGGCCTCCTGGCAGAATCTTTGGGCCCTTCTGGAAGGTGGCTGAATGAACACTACGATTGCATTATGCCATCGCCTCACCTTTTTCTACTTCTGCACGAGAACAGAAATACTCCTGGAGTTTAGTGGTGCTGGAAGCACAGGGTAGAGGTAGATACCGATTTACAAACAAAAGACATTCTTGTCCAAGTCACCAATAATGGATCGCTTCAGTCTGATGAAAAAGCAAAACCCCTTTACAAATTCACATTGTAACAAACAGCTGATACTGAATTAGTACCATGCATTAGCAACAAAGTGAAAATTAAATTGATTAGAAGTTGGCTGAAATGCCAGTGGTCAGTGTGTCGTCATCCTCTAAAGGTGTCAACTGGGGACAAGGGAGGCCTGGCCACATCCATGAAATGTGAGACTGTAGCACAAAGTAGAGCTTCTGAAAAATAACTTAGGGAACATGGTGGGCAAGCAATTTAATAGAATGTCCTAATGATGTTTGAGGAAGATAGGTTAAAGTGATTGCTTTTACTTTGAGGGTTTAAAGAGACAGGGAGGGGAACTGAATAGAGGAACACAGAAAGCATGGGAAATTATTTCACTTCTGTTCATTCATGAGACTGGATTAGTAAAAAGAGTTTGGATGGCCATATTTTTTAAGTGTGTGGACAAATTAGAAAAGGTGATGAAAAGAGCTACAATCCATTCTTAAGGACTGGAGAAAATAGCTCAGAGTGAGAAGTTTCAACAGCACAGTGCTTTTAGTTTATAAAAACAATAACTGTGAGGTGATTTCATTAGTCTCGGTAGCTATGTACATGAGGACAAAATACTAAATGTGAAAGGACTAATATTCAGTACTAATATTACAGAAGCAGCTCTCAAGGCTGAGAGTGAAAGCCAGGCAAAATTAGGCACACTTCTTACCATATGGTGATTACCAATTTGAACTGGCCCTCAGGTAAATCAGTGGAGTCTATGCTTTTGGATCAAGCCAGGGCTTTCATAGAAGATAGACATTAGCAAATACAGCTTGTGGAGTGCAGTTAAGGGATAATTAAGTGAAATGAAAGGCCTATAAGGTAAAGAACATCAAGACAGTCTAAATAGCTTTGGATTGCATGAATTTATAAATACATGAAAAGCAATGGAATTATCTGACTAAATATTAGAAAAGGACTAAAAAAAAACTGAAAAAAACCTTCTCCTCTGGACAGAAATAAGGCACAAAATTATCTCATATAGCTATAAATGTCATATAATTATAAGCAAGTGGAAACATTTAGGCCACATCAATCACTGCTGTTGCCATTGCTGTAAATAGAATTATTGTCATGCAAGCATGCATATATACACATCAACACATACAAAAATAGGCTGTAGCTGGAATAGTATTCAAACTTCTCATCCTTGTCAAACTTTTTGACTCAGACAAAATGGAACAAGTATCCAAAGTTCAATCTAAAAGCTTAGAAAATCAGAAAGCAAATTTTAATCTACCCTCCCAACAGGCACACACAGAAAGCACTAATTGATCTGAAAGCTGAGTCCCAACTAAATGCCTAAACAGTGTAGGAAAAGATCCCACAGATGCATGTGTGTTGAACGTGTATGCACAGACACAGACAGTTCAGCATCATAAGGTGAAATGCCCAAGAAAAGCAATTGGGGATGAAGGTAAAAATCCATTTCCTTCTGAAAGACTATGGAAAGCTGAGCTACCAAGACATACATGGAAATCTAAAAAGCACAGTTCTTTTCCATTCTTTTGTTATATACATATATGTAATGCTGCTCTTCATACCACGGGTGTGTTTTCTCAAAGCAGCATCTTGATGTGCACACAGTGACAGACATCAGCACTGATGTCCTCAGTGTGCCTGCGACTGGACCCTGAGACAAGCCAGTCTATACCTGCCTGTCCACAGAATGCACCTCCAGTTCTTCTCTCCAGAATCCACTAACAACACTTATTAGCTGCCTCCTTCCCTGAGAAGGGAGCTTGAGCTGCCTTCTGGTTCTCATTATTATATTCATTTCAATGCAGTTCCTGAAGTCTGATACCTCAGTACTTGAGAGGTCCTGCATGTGCCACCAAACAGTGATTCAACATGACACTGTGACAGAAAACAGGGAGAAGGAATAGAAATAAAAGAACAAGGGATCAAAACAACTGCATTTGGCTCTCTGGGTGGGGTGTGCCTATCAACACCAATAACTGTTAACAGCGAGTCAGATGTCACATCGATAGAGGAGTCAGATCACTCACATCAGCCTTCCATCTGACTGGAAGGTATCAGTCTTCTTCCTTTATCTAAAAGGATATATAAAAATATAATGGGTGATTAACTCTTCTTTTTTTTGGTAAGTTAATAAGGTCTTTAGTGATCCCTGTGCATTTGAACACTTCATAACTTTCAGTGCTTTAAAGACTGTTCTACAGACACATCAGTGAAAGCAACTAACATTCTTAGTAATGTTGTGGATGACTTTCCAGTGCTGTGATTTGTCTCAAGAAAATCTACATCAAAAGACACCAACTCTAGGTATGAAGTATGAATTTTGCTTGATTTACCAACAGTTATATCCCTAATGCCACGTATAGATACAGAAAGAATAGGTCAGTTTAATGGAGGACTCACACCAAGGCTTGTGCTCCTCCCACTGACAACATGATAATACACATGTTAAATACTTACAGTTCTATTTCCTAACTCTAATATCAATTTTTTTTTAAAACACGTAATATCACTTTTCATACAGTGCATAGAACATGGCCTACATCACATAAAACATTACTGTTTAAAAACCCATCAATAATAGCGAAGATGAGCTTGCAAATAAACTCTACTCTACAATTACATGTTAGGTTAAATGTGTGCCCAGGAGGAAATGTAAGAGAACTTGATTTTTTTTGTCATACAGAGATTTCATTCTTTTTTTCTGTTGTTTGCACTCATAAAATTGTCCTTGTGGGAGTCAGTCCTGGAAGGATGCAGTGGCTAATTTTAGTTATTAAATTGTTGATTTACTATGTATAGCCAAAAATCATCTGATAAGCACTTTCTCTGTCAGAGCTGCTATATCTCAGTCAATTTTCCTAACTATGAAGATTTAAAGACTTCTGAAACTAGTTCTTCAGAAAAGATGTGCTTCTATTAGAATTTTCCACTCACTAAAAGCACTGCCAAACTCTTTTGCTCATCAGCTTTCCAGAACTTACATCCGTATTCCATTATATAGCACTTGCCAGTAAATACTATTTTGGCCTAGTTTTGGTCTTTTTAAATGTATATAAGAAAGATCTGCTACATATATAAATCATTAGGAATTATTAACTAAAGGATTGCATAAATAATCTGTTCTATAATATATTGCAGATACTTCCAAGATAATGTGCAACAAAATGAGAAAAGTCTCACAGAGAGAAATATACTATGTTTCAAACATAATTTCTGAGCTGTTTAAATATGAAACAAAACCCTGTCAAGCTACAAGTTTCCAGCTGTTATGATATCATAAGATAAATTTACAGCTACAAAACAGCTTGGTGAGGGAAAAAAAACATTTGCTTTTACAAAGTATGGAAATATAAATGTTTCAAGCCCTGCAACTGTCCAAACAAATTAGTACAAGCAAAAATTGTTGAATTCAGTATGGTTTGATTTTGTACCAGTTTCATAGCACTTGTTATAATTATTTAAATCTGTAGGCAAAATGTGATTTAATTCTTAGCGTGATGCATTTAATGTTAATTTAAAATGATCTGATAAAATATACAGGTGGTCTCAGTGTCTAGCATTTTGTTGTATTTTATTAACTGAAATAATAATTTATTTCTCTAATTATGCAATAATGAAGCTGGATAACTGGGCTCTGAAGGCCCGCTACATGCAGAGGTTTAAATTCCTAACCAGAGCTAAAATGAAAAAGGAGTTTCTTTTCTCCATGACTTTGAAAAGAATAGAGTGGTGATTAACAGCAATATTTTTTTTAATGAAACACAACCTTTCATCCCTGTCATCTTCTGACCATCCTTGCTTGTACGCAGCCCTCTCTGACAAGTAGAATAATAACGGTCATACATCACTGCCCTGAAAGTCCAATCATCTAAATCTTCACTCGCTGCAGCCTCTGAGACTCAATTACTTTATTGACATGCAATCTTCATAAGGGGAGAAATATTGTGCATGTAAGGTCACTTGGTTATGAAGACATATTATCATATTATCTGCATGAGGGTTGCAGGGCTAAGACCTGACAGAGCTAATTATAATGGTACATGATAGAGAGCTCAGTACACATTATTTGCTTGGCTGAAACTAAAGGTGAGGTAAGACCATGACATCATGGTTTCGAAAGAAAATAATTCCCTTTCCCGTAGAGACTATTACTTTTATTGTTTAATGTTTTATACAGGTTATATTCATACACTCCTCATAAGCAAGCACGCAGTGAGAATTTCTGAATTCAACTGTTTCCATTTGGAAGTACTTAACTCTTGAAGAAACCAAAGGCTCATCTATAATAATGACGAGTCCTTTTCATTTGTGAGACTTAAATCACATTTTCCCTGCCCTTCCATCAGTCCCCAAAAGTACATCTATAAATATACAAATGCACATGGCAAACTGATAGTCCAAAATTTGAGCACATCAAATACATACTTCTACATTACTTTCTACATTTCCAAAAGCATGCAAGCCTCCATTAAAATGCTAAACAAACTGTATTAGCCTCTCATTTTTCAATAGAAATAGATTTTCATCTTGCTTTGCTATTGTAGCAGCTTCCTTTCCTCAATCTACCTTCCTGCTCTGTGTAGTGCCTGCTCATCCTCTGTCACTTGGCCCTGAGATCCAGTCCATCTCCAGTCCATCTCCACTCTGGGGTGGCTGCACAAAATGCATTTCCAAATCCTTTACTGCCCATTCCCTTATGTTAAAGGGGAAAACAGGCAAAAACCAAAGCATATGTTGTGCCTTTATATAAACAATCAATATAAATTACTGCACTACTACACTGAACCAGTAGAAGGCTTGTTTAGAGGTTTTCTTGTGTTTCTTTTGGGTCTTTGTGGTGATTTTATACATTTATTTATAAATTCGTATTTTGCATTGATTTTAAGCTTTTTGCCAAGTTTTATTATTGTCTACCCTTCAGGTAGGAAACACAAACTTCTCTCTTAGAAAAGTTTCAGAATTGCAAATATATGATGCTAGTGCCCCAGAATAAATTATATTGTAAACTTCTGATAGGGAACATTTCTTATTTTATAAAACACTAATCAGTATGATATAATGAATCTATGGCAAATCATGCTGCACAAGGTTCTGCATTTTGCTTGTTTGAAGGCAGGGTAGAGAAGCCATCCCAACTAATGGATCCAAGCTCCAAATAACTTCCTTGCTCCCAGCAAGTCATTGTACCATTGCACCAGTGAGATTCAAAATAGGCAGACACGTAGCTTTAATGATATTGCCAGACTAAAACCTCACATGTAGGTGCTTTCAGTTGTCTAATTTATTGAAATTGGTCTCCTGTTAAAGAAAAAAATCATAACAACAACTTCACAGGCTACCCTATGGAGGGGAAAATAAAAGAAAAAAGGTGCACTTCACTTGTAACTGCCCTCCTGAAAATATTTCTTCTTTTTTTCCAAAATGTAAATTTTGCAAACCATGATGTGTCAGATATTTTGCTGTCCTTTCAATGATAGCCTACCCATATATTTTATAAGTTTACAGTCTTGCTTTGTCTATCTACTGTGCTTTGATCCTGAATGAATCCAGTCTGAAGTCGAGTAGCTTTCAGAATAATTATTTGACTTAGCATTTAAGACTTCACATAATGTGGGATTTTAAAAAGAATTTGATTTAAATGTTAACCTCTATTTCCACAAAGAGGTATAAAAAAATCCTTGGGAGATGACTGCAGATACAGCTAGGAAGATGTTAGGCCCTGCCTCTTTCCAGGAATAACATTTATGGTTACAAGCAGCTTTTGCCGAGTTTAGGTTCCAGAAGCACAAAGGAGATAGTGAGGCAATCAAGACCCAGAAGAGGGAAAAACAAATAGAGCCCAGAACAGTATTATCAGTGACCGTCAGGCTGGCAGTCACTCAGCTGATGAGGAAGCAGACAGCTAGTGAGCCATGAAACTCGGAAAAAGAAGAAAAATGTCATCTGACAGGTGTAAAATTCTGCCTCAAAGTGAGTTGTTAATTTAAAATTTCCCAATGTCCTGCAAGATTCTGGTCTGAGATATGAATGACATAGAGAGACCCCAACACGCACGCAGGGAAAACTGGGCCACCAAAAGCCAGCCAAAGCACAGAGACCAAAATGCAGACTGTGAACAGCCAAGCTACGCATGCAATTTCTTTAGCAACCACGTGAATACTCAATTTATGGAAATATGAAGTAAAAGGTCACCCCCTTGGGCATCAAAGACTTTTTATCAAGGAAATGGAACAAGAACTAAGGGAAAACAAATGTTAATGTCATGCCCAAAACCACAAAATATTTTTATTGCCAAAATTGCTTTGAAACTAACAGGGCCAGGCACATGATATCAGCTCAATATATTTCAGAGGTTTGGATTGCAAGGCACCTAATTCAAGCAAAAAACCATGAGGTACACATGGCTAGGTGCTTTCCTCCTAGTGGCAATTAATGTGGACAACATGACATTGATAATATCAACCATAGGAGAGATGGAACTGGGACACTCTCCAGAAAACACAGAAAAAAATGAATGACAATTAATAGTGGTAGCCAAAAGGAAAAATGAGATCCCCATATTGTACATCCAATCTTGAGGACAAAGAACTAGCAATAAGGGAATGACCTGAAGGAAATTTAAAGGAACAGGAAACTGCTCAAGTAAAATGAAAAACAAGGTAAAAAAAGACAGTTGCTTCCATGGATTTTAGCATTTACATTAGATAATATAAAATACTATTAGTGAATGGAATATTCACTAATATATGGATATTTATGAAAGATGCTACGAAGACTTCATCATGTTCTTCTAGTAACACAGCCTTTAGAAGGCAGTTCTGGAAGTTGAAAAGAACATGAAGAAATAAACTGGGAATACTATTCAGGCAGAGAACAGATGAGTCTATTATGAAATAGACTGAGCCAGTTATAAAAAACCTGCAAATTTAGTTACAGCAGAATAAAAGAAATAAACAAATAATCTCATTTAGCTGAACATGCAGAGATACTGTGCAAATACAAAAATGTATTCAAACTTCAGTTAGAGAATATTGGATTCTCTCTAAACTCCTCATTTAGAGAGGGACAGTAAATCAGCTTTTAGCTCTAGAGAAATTACTAGCTAATCTCCTATGTAAGATGTAAATTTGGTGATAGTAAAATGCAGCATTTGAAACAAGACTTTTCTGTAACATCGGCAACCAACACACCATAAGTACCAAACAAACAATTTACTGGCAATGTAGAAAAGGAAAAAAAAGTTAAAATGGATGGCCTTTTGACCCTCCTTTTCAGTACTACAAGCAATCTAAGACATGAATAAGGCATAGCATATTTTTACAATACATTTCCCAATGTACCTTTTCTATAAAATAAATTTTTCTAAGTGTCACACAGATCTAGTGCTCCATACCAAGCAAAAGAAGCAAACAAAATGCCTTTGGTAGCAAAATTGTGGTTTAGTGACACTGAAGTGTTTTGTGAATGAGTGCATTTGACTTAAACTTGGTAAAAAGAAGGAGACACACTAAAGCAATATTTGGAAAAAAAAAGTGTTTTTTCTCAGTATTTTAAAATTAATTTTAGTATTGGTTGAAAGAATTTTAGAAATTTCCCAGGCTGTTTAATTATTTTTCACTGCCAGTTAATTGAAATGGTACTATGTTACTTTATTGACAAAGTATTGACTTGCAAAGGAGAGAAATGTGTCTATAAAATAGATTCGGGTCCATCTGAGACTCATAGATCATCAAAGAGAATGAGAACATGAGGGAACCAAATTACAATTTCCGTGTGGCACCGTTCCAACATACCTTAACCTATATTTTGGTCTACCCCACTCTCCTTATCCACCCCATCAAACACACACACAGATATTAAAACCATCACTGTGAAAAAACGCAGTTTTCAATAAGAGGAGTTATTTTTTGGAAACAGTTTTCAGCCAAATCCTACCTACAACTTGCCTGCCAGCTGCACATATCTCTGGAAATGTAGAATTCCAGAGGGAAAAGTGACTATCATGGCATGGTAGGGAGGGGAGCTAGGGGTGTCTGACACGTTGCTGTTGCAGGCCCAGCACCAGCACAAAGCTGATGTCAAAGTTAGAGCTTGAATCTAAATAATCTTTCTAGAAAGAACATTTGGTATATTAATCAGTATTGACAATAGTAGCTTTCCAAGAACACGTTGCAAATAAATCAAACAGAACATTTTATTAATTTTGGTAATGGTAAAAAAGAGAAACAAATGCACTTTTGCAAGCCCCACTCTGTAACAGTGCAGACCAATTGACTAATCAATAAGGTCAGTGGTGAATCTCCTCGTTGACTTCAAAGACAGCAGATTCCTGCGCAAAAGCACTTTAGAGGGAAAATCTAACCTTCAAGCTATGATGATTACTTCAAACAGTTTCACCAGTTTGTATTTTTGGAACCCTTCTGGCAATAACTTTTCCCTTTAAACCATTTCCCAAGTCACAGCTTGTTAGAGAGAATGTTAAATGAGGATATAATGTTTTGGGAAAAGGGTAGGAAAACCAAAAGCCATAAGAAATAAATAACAAATAGAAACATTGTTTTAGTGACCTATAGTCTATTAAAAAATTGTCCAGCAAATATTGTCAACCTTTTAGGATTTCAACTCTAATGATGCCTTTTGTCACGGCTTCAGGGGGCCATGTGCCTCTTTCATGGGTTTGCCGTATACAAATTGGTAGGAAACCATAATAAAATTCAAATAAAGATAGAGCAGAAAAAAATGCATGATCTTAAAAGTGAATAACCAAACAGTACAAAAGAAAATATTAAGAATAAAACTGATAACACACCCTGTTGCCAGAATCTGGAGATATAGATTGCCTGTGGATTAGTCCTCAGATTTCTGTAAAATACACCTATTTACCCTGTCACAGACTGACCACAACAGATTCAAAGTCAAATTTAGGAGTAGAGACCAAGAAAAGCATTTATCATATTGCTGCACATCCAAGTAAAACAACTTTCCTATACAAATTTAAAGCTTGACTGAACAGATGCCACATAAAAGTATGCATAATGGACGTATTCAAACCCAAAGACTGGCACACAGAATTACTGCAGGATTTCAAAGGATTTGTGCTAGGAATCCAATTGCTTTTTCTTACCTATCCACCCTCCAGTTGCAAAAATATAAGGGTACTTTCTCCTTTTCAATATATCAAATAAATAGAAACAAATATACAGTTATGCTGAGCAATCCAACAATATTTCCTTTGCCCCCACTGTTAGGAGTTTTTAAGTGCAATCCAATTTTTAAATAACACAACACCGTCAACTGAATATACTAGCCTGACTTTCTATTTTGTAATTTATTGAGTTCCAGCATTATTCAGATGGGTTTTTATAAGGATGAAAAAAGGAAAATCTGAGGCTTTTGGCTGTTCTGATTACCTTGTTAAATTACTGGCTTTGCAAAGACAGAGAAAACACAAATGCTAAGGTTAACCACATAATTACATGCCATTTCAATCTTTTTTTCCCCCCTCCGGTTCAAAACAATCCATTACTACACAAAGTTACAGCATTTTGGAGACAGCTGTTAGATCTGAGCTCTGGAATTCATTCATCTGAATCTTCTTGAAGTGACATTGCTTGTCAAAAATCATCAGCCAATCAAATTCTTAAACTGAAGTGAGTTGTCCTCTTAAATTAAAATTATACTTTAGCCTGATTTTTCCATACAAAAGTTGCATTGTGCTTCTCTGTCAGGATCAACTTCATTTTCAGAAACTTTATCACAATACAAGCATTTATCCCTCAGTCTTCCAAAGGGCAAGGGCGAGTGGGCATGTAATTGAAATTCACTTCAATGAACTGACATAATCTGAAGGAATAACAAGATAGGTGAGAATATTTCTATTGTGTTCAAAGATGTCTTCATTTTAAACCAGATGGGAAACAAAGAGGAACTCATGCCAATTTCTGAAACCTTAGTATTCACTCTCCTGCAGCTCCTCCTTTCTTCCCTTGCTCCCAGACGTGCTCACATATTTTCAATCTCAGGGCAATAAATTCTGTCCTTTTCAAGAAAAAGTGCTACGTAATTCTCTCTTTGATGAAGATTTTACCGTGAGGAGAAAGACAGGCCTGCACACTGGTGCCTTCCCAACAACATTTTTTTTTGGTATAGCCAGCCCAGCCCAAAGAAAACTTTTCTGAAATGTGAGATCCCAGCCCTTGGTCTAGCCTGCCAGAACACTGTGCTTATGCTCAGTATCCCTTCTGAAGACACTTTTCCTCTACAAAGAGTTTACACTTAGGAATCTTATTTTGGGCAAAGCTAGAAGAGGGCCAAATTCATCAGAAGCAACAGCTGATTCTCCAAAAGGAACAGTTTAGTAATGTCTGTCCATTTAATTTGTTTCTTCCACTCTTGGTGATGAACAGAATGTTATGAGTCTAGGGCTCCTATGACCAATTGCATTTCTAAACAACAATCTTAGATGACGTATTTCTGGATAAATGCAACAGCAGATAAAAGGCTGAAAAGGCACAGAAGGAATATTTTGTCAAAACACAAACTAATCCACCTTTACATCATGGGACTAAAGCTGAAGACAAATCCCACTGCAAATATTAGAGGCTCAGCAGAGAAATGTGGATATGGGTTTCTCTAGCATTCCCTTTGCTCCATGGAGAGCCACACAGCCTCTAGGAAAGAGGTGCTTAAAAAGGTGTGAGGAAAGGGAAAGGGAAAGGGAAAGGGAAAGGGAAAGGGAAAGGGAAAGGGAAAGGGAAAGGGAAAGGGAAAGGGAAAGGGAAAGGGAAAGGGAAAGGGAAAGGGAAAGGGAAAGGGAAAGGGAAAGGGAAAGGGAAAGGGAAAGGGAAAGGGAAAGACAGTCCTGAAGGCAAGATAAAAATTTTTCACTTGAAGTACAGGTACCAATCTGTTAAGAGAATCCTGAAATACTCACAGCTATAAAGATAATGCCAAACAGTAAGATGAAGCATCAGTAAATAAGTGTCAAAGAAACTGGATTATAAAATTAAACAAGTATATATATTTTAATGTCTGCAAAATGTTTCTTTCAGGAAACATTAAGCACTAATAAAGAATGCCTTCAGGCTTCTGTATCACTGGATATATCAGAGGGGTTTTTTACCAACAATTTGGGTAGCTTATGCCTCTGGGTGCTACTGCTACGATTTCAAAATAGAATTATCTGATGCTATGTGATTTCTTGAATCATTAGTTTTCCATTTCTTCTAACTTATTTTTCATTTTTCTTTTATTTATACACACACATATGGATACAAGCTGCCACAAAGGAATAATGAAGAGACCCCTGGAAATAAAATATTACTCGATACTTTCTTAAAAAAAAATTAGATACATATACACCTGATATCATCATCTAACATGATATTCCTAAGTACAATTTGCATGCCCAATTCACTTCTAATATGTATTGCAGGAGGCATTGCTGCATCCTTGCTCTGATACAATACCACCAGAAAAAGATTCTTCCCCCAGAGGGTGGTCAGGCACTGGAACAGCTCCCCAGGGCAGTGGCCACAGCACAGCCTGACAGAGCTCAAGAAGAGTTTGGACAATGCTCTCAGGCACATGGTGTGACTCTTGGGGATGTCCTGTGCAGGGCCAGGAGTTGGACTTGATGATCCTGATGGGTCCCTTCCTAGTCAGGATATTCTGTAATTCTAAGAGTCATCTAAAAGGAAGATCTCCTACTAAAACAGAATTGATGGACAAGGTAGCCGACGAGATTTAACACACGTAAACAGCATTGAAGTGTCTCTAAAGTAACTCTTCTGAGTAAAAAAAATTAGTCCTTGAATACTAAGGTTGAAAGGAAATTCTGACTTATTAGAAGATACACATGCTACCTACAGAAATGCATTATTATTTCTTCCATATTTGTTCAAAATTTTTTCTGAATAATCAGTCTCATGCTGGTTCTGATCTAGCAACAGATTTTACAAACCATCTAACTTTACTCCCCAAGACCACAGAATTTATAAGGAGGCCTATGCAGTTTGGAGAGCTATGAAGTAATTTTGATTAGGAACAGATTTAATTTCCGGTGACTGGGTATAATACAGTCTAAGATTTTGAGCAATTTTGCAGTCTCATAGGCAAGCTGAGACTCAATTCAGGTGACAAATTTCTTTTGAAATCAGAAAAAAAGAAAACATGGGGCTTGGGGGAACAAATTTTTTTGAAGACTGTAGAGCTGCAACTGGACAAATACCATCAAAAAGAGACATTGAAATAAAAAATAACATTTAATGATTTGAAACTCTATTCTAATAAGAGGTGAACTACTTTTAAAAGAGAATGAGATTGATATGACCAGTACAAACATAAACCCTAACCTGAATGCAGTTAAAACCTGCATGGCAAAAGCTTCCAATGGATAAAGAACGGAGAAATGCAAGGGTGAGCAGGAAAAAATCCCATGAACTTCAGCTACTTCACAAGGCATGAGACATGAAGTTGGAAGGGCTGCTACTCAGGTGTTTTAGGCCTAAAATACATGTCTGTCTTTACCTATCATCAATGGTAACCAAGACTGGATATGCTGAGGGAAGAGTGACAACTGCAGAATGTATCAATCTGCTGCTGATTTCCTTTCCAAGCAGAGGTGGTGGCAGGAAAAAGACAAGTTTGAGACTCGCTTTCCACACTGCCAGTGACCATTTATATTAATAGATCCATTAACCTAGTATCTTTACCATGACACTTTCATTTAATTTTTAATAAAAATTATACTGGTTTTAATTGAAATACATAGTCTCAATTCCGAAGATAAATAATGAAAAAAAGAAAAAAGAAAAATTCAATATCACCCATAAAGACGCTACAACTTTGTTGCCAGATTATTTTCATTGTTCGATGCCATTTATCAAGATTCTGTAAATCCAATTGTTGGCTATAAAAAAAGAAGGAATACCTTAAGGCCACATACATCTCAGTTTAGACGTCATTTGGGACTTCATACTTTCCTTAATTTCTAGCCTAGACCATTGTATACAAAGAGCGACCCCAGCCAACAGTCCCATTTTTATTGTGAAGTGTATCTGGGAGATATTGCAAGGCTGATAAATTGCATACATCAGAGTATAGAGCACACCAGAATAAGAACAGAAAATTAGGGAACAATGAATCAGGTAAAATTGAGGGCAGAAGGAGAAGCAGGGAGACAGAGTCAGATTTGGTCTTTCACTTACACATCACCATAGCCTGTTCCAAGAGCAGTGTGGTTGCGGAGGCAAGTGTAAGGTTCTAGGCCAAATATCATTTGTAGCAGGAGGCAATACCTTTTATTAGAGTGCTAACAGAGAAGAAAAGAGATGGGAAAGCTTTTGGTCAGATGTGCCCTTCTTCAGGCTTGCTGTTCCTCCCAGCCCATGTCTGTTTTATTCATTTTTGTTGGACAATCAAACAGATAAGTTTTGTGGCTGGCAACAGACCTAAAAAAGGGCCTGTGTGTCTAAGGAGTTTAAACATCAGTTGCTCAAATGAAAGGTATTGCCTGTTGTTGTAAACCCTGCCTCACTTCCTTTTCACACCCTGCATAAACTCTGAAAATTCCCTTAAGTAGTTCGGATGCAGGGAAAGAAATACCTGCTTCTCCTCTTGTCTCTGTGCTGTTTAATCATGCAATGACCAGAATCCAAAGCATCAAAATGGTACAGGCAAAAATACTGCCAGGATACTTCCACTTTGACAAGCACCAGGAAGTATTAGACATTTCATGGGAAACAGCCTTCTCTTCAGATTTCCAGACTGATTTACAGCTCAGGGTCAAATAACCATTCTCATCTTCATTGGCAGTAAGAACCAAAACACACAAACAGCTAAAGATTGTTCTAACTTTAGTAAGAAAATGGAGAGGAGTACAGACTTTCATTTGTCTCCTCAGTGCCTTAGACTATATCATAATCGTTAATGACTTGAGATCTGAATGCAGTTTGGAGGAAAGCATTTCAAAGCTCACAAGGCTCTGTTCCCAGTGAGTCTGGTCTCTGTATAATGAAATGCATTCCTTCTGGCCTAATGCTCCAGACTTGGCAAAAGAAATGCCTTTGGTATGAGCAAAAATTCCAAACTTGAGTCTTGCAATTGCCCCTTCTAAAGGGTCATTTATTGTGCATGTTGTTTATCAGCATGTGCCTGAAATGAATGCTGCTTCAATGCAAAGCAACAGGAGGTCACATCATAATTGGAATGCAATCAGTAGGATTGCTTATGACTTGGTTTCCTTTCTAAAATGGCAATCTATGCCACATCGGCTATTATATTAATGCTTTTTGCATTACTAAAAAGGAGAAGAAGAAAAAAGCCTTTACAGTGAGCGGATGATGCAGTTTTCTATAACTGAAACATCACATGAGCTAAGCAAGACCTAAACAGTTCACCTTTAAAATACCAAACCATCTGGCTGGCTGTCCCATGATAAATCTTAATGATAAATGTCTTCGTTTTGATGTTACAAGGGAAACACAGATCTGCTCAGTTTTGGCACAGCTGAAAACACACTGGCAACAGCAGAATAGAACTCAGATGTCCAAAGTATAGAAAAGGACATTAATTTTTATTTTTTTTTTTACTGCATTTTACCAGATATACAGCTTTAAATCCATTTGTGGTTGTGCAACTAGAAGTCCTGAGTTGTCCAAAGAAGTCTTTGGAGTATGTTTTTTTGCTGTTTGGTTTTGGTTGGAATTTGATTTTTAGGGGTTTTTTTTTTTGTTCCTTTTTAATCTCTATATTTCCATGTTCATCCAGACAAGGCAGAAAGCCTAAACAGGCATGATAGAAATTGTGATATACTTTGGTAACTCGATTCATATTTTGTCAGTGTGTTACGGTTATCAAGGATAAACTAAAATGCACTGAAAATATGAAGGGTCCCAGCAAAGATGATAATCACAGACTCACAGAATGGGTCAGGTTTGAAGGAACTGCAGTGGGGTCATCTAGCCCAGCCTGCCTGCTCGAGCAGGGCCATCCCAGAGCATGTGGCACAGGATTGTTTCCACACAGTTCTAGATTATCTCCAGTGAGGGAAACTCCACACCCTCTCTGGGCCATCTGTTCCAGTGCTTGGTCACCTGCACAGTAAAGAAATTCTTCCTCACATTCAGGTGGAACTTCCTGTGCATCAGTTCCTGCTTGTTGCTTCTTGTCCTATTGCCCAGCACCACTGAGCAGAGCCTGGATCCATCATTTCAACACCCTCCCTTCATTTAAAGACACTGATGAGAAATAAAAGGACCTCTAATTCTATGCAGAAAGAAAAAGCTATACAAACCTTACCATAACCGAGCATAAAACTCCCATGCTTACCCAAAGGCACAAAATAAGCTTTGGCATAGAATTTGTATTAATTTTTTTCATGCCAATATTTCTAATATAGAAGAGGGCAAATACTGAACCTTCTATTCACTCCAATCAATGGCATTTAAAAATGTTAAATGCACCTCAAAAAACAGAAGGAACTTTCAATGATTTTTTTTTTTAAACATATAAATTAAATAGAATTTGGTAAAGGTTTGGCAAATTGCAGCAAAGGTGAAAAAACCTTTTATCTTTCAACATTTTCACCAACATTTATTGCATTTCTATGGATGGGGAAAGGTATTCCTGGTTTTTTCCACTGTTTAGCCAAAGACAGTAACTATAAGTAATTTCTCAAATGTCTCTGTAATGTCTCAGGCATTTAAGTGGTCAGCTCTGAATTCCCTCTTGTTACTTATTGACCTCTGATGGCTAAAGTCCATTTCAATGTAAAGTTTCTGTAACCAAATTTGAAGGCTTTTCTCCAGGTAATAACAATGCAGCTTTTCCCAGTACTCAGCTTCTGCCTTTACATCACTCAATTTCTTTCCATTTCCTCATTTTACATACTATAGACAACCATCCCAGTGATAATTCTGTCTCCTTTCATTAGACAGTTATAGATTCTTTTTTGGCCAGTGATACACATTATTTTCACCTTTCCTCAAGAGTTCTGTCTGGTAGGCCCTGCTTTATTTTCTTTTTCACTTATTCCCCATCTGTTTCTAGATATCAGTTTTATTTTTCTCATTCCATTCTACTGTTCATCTATTCATCGGTACTGAAAGATGTGGATGATTCTTCTGTGCTCCTGCTTATATATACAATACTTAATTATTCACAGACACATTGCCTCCCACCCACCCCATGTTCTTGTTACTTAGCAGAGACAAAACAAGTATCTTTTATTTAACTCTTCTATCTGTGCTAAGGCAATTTTCCAAGACATCTGACCATTTTCATTACCATATATTGAACTCCTAATAGGCAACAGCTACTTTTCAAACAAGTTACTCCAGTTATTACAACATTTGGGTCTCCATTTACAGATGGTAAATCAAGGGTTGCACATGTCCAGTCTCCAACTCATATGCTTTCATTTTCCAGTCCTATCCTATTGTAAACTTCTAATTTTCCTATTTACTCGCACATATACCGGTGGGTGTCATGACACAAACATACACTTTCTAGGGTGGTCTCTGTGAATCTATTCACACCATTCACTTTTTCCTAAAATTTTAGCTTGCATTGCTTTCAGTATTACTTTTCGCCTGTTTAAAACTCATATGGTCTTCACAAATAATGTTCTCTATAATCAACAAAACAACATAAGAGGCTCCTAGCGTCACCCAGATCTTGGATTAAAGATTCAGATGCCAAGTGATAAAAGATAGAATTAGCATGGGGTTTGGTTGAGACAAAGAGACAAGCAGAGCTACAGGACTGGACTAAACAAATGCCATCAAGACAAAAGGTTTTGGGGCAAATCTAAAGGGTCCATAATGAAAAAGTGTTGTTTTCACTACAGCAAACTACTTCAGCACTACTTCAGCATTCAGAAATATTGAAATAGGCATATGGACAAGAGGGCAGAAGACTTAAGCAGCGTATAGGATTTCACGAGATGATCTATTCATGTGCCCATCATTTATTTCTACTTTTCCTTTGGACCGAAGTTAAGAATTCAATATGCAATTCACTCTCAGTTCTTGTTCATCCAAATGATATCCAAGCATTCTAGCAGGAAGCATGTAATATCACAATTTGACTGAAGTTATTTTACTGCTTGCTTTGTGTGTACTGTTCTGAGAATTGGATCCAGCAGAAGGTAGTAGAGAATTGAATCACATCTCTTTCATTCCTCAATTTGAATTTCATGGTGTATGCCATGTGGGTAAAAACCTAACATCTCTCAGTAAACTACAATGGGATAACTCCTTAGGGAGATTAAGTCATTACCCTGTTTCAGTGATTACAGCATGCCTGTGAAAGCTGTAATCCAAATAGCAAGACACGTTTTCCTCAGCAATTACTAGAATATAGACGGGAGATCAATGTTTGTATTGATGCTCTTTTATAAAACTTACATTTTTATCTTATTGTAAAGACCTGTGCTTTTTCACTTGCCTCAGAATCCAGTCTAACTTTTAGCATCCACACTACATGTTGCCGTTTAACCCCAGCCAGAAATCAAGTACCACACTGTCACTCCCTCTCTCCCCCTATGTGCAGTGGGGAGAAGAATCAGAAAAAAATAAAGGTAAAACTCATGCGTTGAGATAACAGTTTAGTCAGATATAATAATAACAGTAATAAAAAGAAGAGAGAAGAGAGGAATAAAACCTCTGGACTGATGCCCAGACAGTCCCCTAGCAGTGGGTGGTCCCTCCTGGACAACTTCTTCCGCGTTTCTGTACTGAGCAGGACATTCCATGGCATGGAATATCCCTTTGGCATGGAATATCCCTTTGCTCTCTCCCAGCTTCTTCTGCACCTCCTCACTGGTGGAGCAGGGGAAACCAAAAGCTCCTTGACTTAGGGTCATAGCACCGCTGAACACCAACTAAAACATCAGTGTGTTACCAACATTATACCAAATCCAAAACACAGCACTGAAACAGCTCCTGGGAGGAAAGTTAATTGTATCCCAGCCAAAACCAGCACACTATGTTAGACTTTGAGGTAGACTTTTTGAGCGCTTTAGAAAATGCTCCATACCTTGCATCATTACTTGAAAGCGGGAAAAATTTTTAGTGACATATAGAACTTGATTTTTTTTTATAAATGTAGCTATTTACTAAAATACCTGTTTTAAGCCTTTTACTAATATTTGATCACTTTGTGGCCCATCAAACCCTCTAGCAGTTCCCTAAAAATCCTGAGGAACCAGTGACAGAAAGAACTGCACAGCAGAACTATGTTAATAGTTTAGACCACAAAAAACACTGAGATTAACAGACCCCTACGGGGGGGGGGGGGGGGGGGGGGGCACCAAAACTAAAAAAAAACCCCAACAAAACAAACAAACAAAAAAACAACCAATCAAACAGCTCACCATTTAGACCTGGAGATTAATTTTCACTTTTTGTTTCACCAAGGCCTCAAAGTTCTTCACCAAAGTTTTTTTTGTGGTCTAGGACTCAACACAGTAGCTGGAGGACCAAGTGTGTTTTGAGTACAAAACACATGGTGAGAATAACTAACTTCTTAAGTGTTAGTTATTTATGTTTATTATAAAATTTCAAATCCTCTATGAATATATTTGCCTTTCATAATGTACTGACCATTTTAATAAACAGGCAGCAACTATTTATTATGCTACTATATGAAGGACATATTTGAAATTACCCTTAATACCCTTATCCTTAAGAAGGTAAAAGCCAAAGCAAATTACTGTAAACATTTGTACTGTAACTGAGAAATAATTTTAGTATTTCCCCTTCACCAAAAACATAAAGCTAAGTGAAACCCCAAACGGTGGTTAAAAAGGTGTTTGCTGGTTTTTTTGAAACTGTGATGATAATAATGTAAAAGTACCAGAAAAAGGTCAAGAACTTCTCTTGTTTCAAATGATGCCTTAGTATGATACATTTCTTACACATTCAGGGTATTTTTAAGGTTGAGAAAGATCCCTTCAAATTTTTGGGTTATAATTTTGGAATTTTTGCCAAAAAAAAAAAAAAATCCATTAGCAAGAAAACAGGTCATAAAGTTTTATATAAATTTTAAAATTTTTTATTTCAAATTCAGTTTTTACCAATTATTACTTTGATTGTTTTAAATCTTCATTATTTGCATTCCTAACACTACTGTCCGTGGTATTTTTGTATTTAATGTCTTGAGAGCTTACTAGAATTGAAGCTGAAATGGTTTGAAAACTTCAAACACTACATTAGAATTTTAACTTTTAAAATGGCAAATGAGGACAATAAATACATTCTCAGAAAGCTCAGCTTTCACTCTCTTCCTAAATCAAGAGTATCCAGCTTTTCCGTGGAGAAGTGAGCTGCAGCTTGACGAGGCTCTCTGCGTAGCGAGCAGACCTACAGCACATTCTCAGCGCGGTTAGCTGATCTGTTCGCGAGCAGCGGGTCCAGCCTTGAAGTGTTAACATTATAGCACATTTACACAGCTAAGGCTTTGCCCATTCACGAAGGACTCGTGGGAGAAAGGCTCGCCAGGAACAGGTTGTCCCTGCCAGAACAATTCAGGGCTGCAGCACACGCAGTGCCAGCACTGGAGGGGCTCCTGGGGAAGGCAGCAGCCAGAAACAGAACCGAGGATGGACAAATTGGTCTAGCAGGCCACATACGGCCAGAGGCATCGTTTGGGTAGCCCTGCTGGAAACCATAAAACTCTATAAGCTTCATGAAATAAGCGCTATTTCATTAACAGTGGAATGTACCACAGTATCCTTACCCTAGATGTTACTATTTCAGATCAAGCAGGGAAGGGTATATTATTCCTTTCACAAGTTATATACTGATGAAGAAGATAAACAGCTAGTAATAAACATCAACCTTCATCACACTTTTCCCATTCATTTCTTGTTAAGTATGAATGCTGGAAAGAGCACAACCCACCCCTGGAGGTATCTCTGTTCTGCCGCTTGCAGATGTTGACAGAAAGTTCCTCCTCACTTCGCAGTGGTGATGGTTGCAGTATGAATTGAAACTACAAATGCCTCATCTGTCCATTCTTTCTTGGAAAGGAAAAGTGCTAGCCATAGCCCCTGCCTAGCTGAGTGATAGAAGGTGATAATCCTTTCTGGAATGTCACACTTAATATCTACTTTGGGTGTGATAATCACTACATTCCAAGGAGATTAGCATTGTAGAATCCACCACAAGGATACTTTGCTATGGCAAGATGGAAGCCCAAGGACAAAATTAATAAAAATATATAGGAACATTTTTTTTTAAATCATCAATTTTTTCTCCAATCCATGTTTCTTATCAGCAGGCTTCTAATGAGATTTCCCACAGATGAAATTTCTACCAAATAATGTAGCGTTTTCTGAAAACTGCAAGGCAAGCAGGAAGCCTGGTAATACAGCGTGAACATTCATCATGACACTTAGTATTAGTTATAACAGTAAATACATATTCAATCATTATGCAAAGACTTCCAGTCAGGGAACAGAGAGATGTGGCAGAAACGGAAGGAAAAATACTCTTTCTAATGAAAGATTACTGACATTTTGCCACTAATTAGTAATGTGAAAACATTCCACAGGAATTCAGAGTAACAGTATAGTGCCCTTTTTTATTTTTTTAAATACACTGGATTAAAATTTAATGCCTAAAAGGAAAGTTCTTCCTGAACAGAAATCAGATCTCTCTAAATTTTAGTTTCTTCCTTGCAGATTAATAACTCAGTTTAGTATTTCCTGCACTTATTGATGGAAACTCATGTTAGAAATATTGGCAGCATAAAGCCAAGAGTTCCTATAATGTCCCAAATTAGTTGGCTACCACAGGTTTATGGATTATTAATGCATCTCCTGTTGGCATTCTGCCTTATACCATTTTTCATTGAAATATTAAACCAAATTCAATCTTTTCTAGATTTTTAGTAACATAAAGCTTGCAAACAGCATTAACCCCTGTTCCAAGAGTCTCTCATTCAATAAGTCTTTTAGGCATATGCTTAAAATCATCCATATTCAGCAAAAGACAAAAGCACGTAATGGAATCTAGGTGACAGTTCAGATGTTTTGCTGATTTAAGGTAAGTAATGTAATTGTTCCTATTAAATAAAAAATGTGTCACAATAAGAGGGGTCAGCTTTTAAATAATGATGTTTACATTGGTAAACTGAATTAATATATTTTCAATTGAAATAAATAATTTAGATAATTAAGCATAAATATTCATAACTCTATTTCTGTAACTAGGAATGAAAACTTTTCTTGTCATTCAGATAAGGCTGTAGGATTGAATATTAGGATATTAGGTGGAAACTTTACCTAATAGAAACTCACTGCTAAAAAAATCAAAAATTCACTTTTTTTTTTTTGGTCTGAAGTGCTTTCTAGATTATTAAAAAGGACAACCAGATACAACAAAAGTAAGTATCTAAGTTTTGTTTAACCAGAGTGCCTGACGAGATTAAATAGACTTAATACACATCACGTATGTATACCAACAGAATTTAGCCTCTCTTTCCTCATGGAAAAACCAGCAGAGTACCAATTTTATTTGGTTATTCTTATGAAATAATTATTATTTTATTATTTACAATTAAAAATTTAAATATTAATATAATTTATAAATGATAGCATTTTACCTCTTTCATATTCAAAAATCCGAAGATACTAGCAAACAGTTTAGAGAGGTTAAATTGCTGTCCTAACAATCTCTCCCTGATGAAACAGAAAGGCAGCAACATTCCTTCCAGATGTGCAATAAGAAGAGAGAGTCACTCTGTTCCCAGAGGATGCAAGAACTCAGAATTTCAAAGGCTGATGCCAGGAAGCCTTGCCAGATATACTTCACAAAAAATGTTTGATGAATTATTATGGTGAGCATCAACTTTTCAGATAAATGACTGAAAATAAACTAGTTTATATCTCAATGGAGAGTATAAATTTCCTTTTTGCTTTGGGAACTTGAAGTATGGAGAAAGCTGTTGACCATTCCACCTCTCGCTGAACTAACAACATTTTACTAAAAATGTGTTGCCTTCCAAATTTCCTTTACTTGTAGCTCAATAAATTCAGTCAGAGAGGAAAGATATCCAAAAAATTTCTTACACAAAAGTATGACAACCAAGTGATTTGCAGAGTGCCTGAATCTGTACAATCTGTAAGATGGAAATCACTGATCTACAGTGTTAAACACATGACTAACAATTTTTATGAAACTTTAATAATGAAAAGAAAGGAAACTGCAAAACGTGGTTCCAGTGTTGATTATCACATACAGACTCTACTACATTATAAACAAACCTGACTATTACATGGGCAGTAAATAAATATTGACACGCATAAATGTTATTTCAAAATCATCAGAGTAGTAATATTTGACTGAAAAAATATTCTGTGATAAAGCAGAAGCAATGAGTAAGAAGCTTTTAAATTCTCAACCGTGAAAGCTCATCTTAATCTTTCTCCTACACTTGTAGGTACAGTCACGCTGTAGCTCTAAAATCTCCATGCAATACCATGTCTCTAAAGGAAGAAAGACAAGAAATATTTTTCTTTTTGACTGATGAGGACAAACTGGGAGAGAACTTTCAAGACTGGTTTAAGGATTGGCCAGCAATCAGGCAGCTTCATTTTGCATGTCTACAGTGATCAAAAAGGATTTCTCACTGAACAGAACTGAGATAATTACAGCTTCAGAATAGATTTCAGAATAGCACTATCAACCATGAAAGAGTCAGAAGCAATAGAAAAAAACTATGATCAAGAATAATCTAAACATAAAGTACTTCATCCAAATAGTGCAGACTTTTCATGTTTCTGCCTTCATCTTCCTTCTCTTGTCCCCTTCATTCTCCTAAATATTTCTGGGATTATTCAAATTACCTAAATAAAATCCATGCATAAGAAACTCTTGCCTAAATACATGAGGGCTTATTACCACATTTCTTTACTGGCACAAAATCTGAGAAAAGCCTCAAGGTGCAAATGATCTGCAGTCTATTTAACATCATGGTTATTTATTTTTATGGGCACTCATTATTACTCTTTACCCTAAATTATAGGTACATTCCTGGCTCCATTTCCCACTATTCCATAATCTTTATAATAATATGGCTTTTCAGATTTCCAAATCCTCCTCAATACCTCATCAATCAAAAATGCATGCAACATCCACTATTTGTTATACTGGGCAGAGAGAGCAAGCCATGGAACCGCAGCTTGGAGTCCAGATAAAGACTTTCCTCATATCCCTGGACTGGGATACAAGCCATAGCTTTGGTAGCATTTACTAAGAAAACCTGTTTTGCAATATCTTAAACAGAGTCTTTGCATAGAAACTGATATGCACTGAATTAGTGTTTAAATACCACAGTTCCTATTTTATTATGGATTATGTGCTGAACTAGTTCTGTCAAGTTTAGAACAGTATGCCATAATTTTGACTAAATCTAAGCCCATGCATCTTTTTCCATGGAAACAGTATTACAAGCATGCCCATTTCTCCTGTCACAGAAAATTTTCATGAATATTTTGATAAACAGCTATTACTCTATAGTAGTTTATAGCCCCAATAGCAACAGTTTCAGCAAAGAAATGACACAGAAGTGATCACACAGCACTTAATTTTATGGACAATTCAGAAAACTACAGTTTGGATAATTCTGATTTTTGGGCTTACTGGAAAAAAACCTTGTGCCTTGTGCCTTGATGAAAAAGCCCTTGGCTTACTAATCATGTACTCATTAAAGTTGAGCTGGGCTGCTGTCACTATAGCTTTACTATACCTTTAGAAAGGAGTGGGTTTGAACAGGCTAAATGATAAGGCATTGCTCCTTTCCTGAAACTGTGTTTTGTAATTGCTAACAGGACAGACTGTTACAAAAGAGGGATCCTTTAGTAAAATAAAAGTATTTTTAATAACGCTATGTCATCTGTGCAAATGAAAATAATTTATTAAAATGTAAATTGTCCATCACCAAAATAAACAAACAAAAAACCAACCAACCAACCAAACAAACAAACCCCCCAACAGTCCACTACAGATGAGATTCTCCTAGAAAGATCTGTGTGATTTAGAAGAAACTAACCTCTGTAGGCTACTTTGAAAATTGTAGTTTATTGGCATTGAAGGTTTCTTGATGTGCTCAGGAAGATAATGATGTCCAATACCTGTTAATTCTCACCTGCTAGTCTACATCCCCCCTCACCAGTTTCTTTTGTTTATCTTATAGTTCATAAGATTTATCCATCAGGATTAATACCTTTGATTGAACTGTGTAGGTTTCAATGACTACACAGTGTTTCTGGCCAAGCTTAATGATGCTCTCTTTATGAGAAGACTTAAAAATTATACAAATATATACATAGATTGCAAAATAGAAGATAAGTGACAAGGGTAAGTCAGAATGATCCAGACAGGAGAAGTAACCCCTGATATCATGAAAACAAGCACTTTGTAGACAGTGGTGATAAAGGACATAAAATTACCTAGGAAGCATGTAGGCCTGTGGCATAAATACTTTTATCGGAAGAGGTGTTCTAGTTATTAAATCTGCAGCCCAAGAAATAAGATACTTAAAACCATACAGTGCCATGAACATTTTGGCTTAACCACTGTACACGGTGCTTTTCGCCTCATCATCTCGAATATGCAAGTATGGAAAACAATTATTTTTTTTTCTTTTATTCACTGCCTATTTGTCCATTTAACTAAGTAAATGTATCAGGCCATGGATAACTTCTTGCTACACATATGCTTGACAAAGGGTACAAAAGAGACTTCAGCATTCTCAAATAAGATGACAGCACAACTGTAAGAGAAAAATGCTCCTGTTTATACATTCATAAGGAGAAAGTGTAACATCCTCAGGGACAGTAAAGAACACATAGTAGTATCCTCAACTTTTCTCCAAATTAGCATGCATTTCATTAAAATTCTTCTTGTGTTTGAGTAGGGAACACTGACTTTTCAGTAGACGTGCCATTTACATCAATAGCAGATAAAAATATATAAATAAAATGAACTCGGTAAGGCCTGCAATAATCCTGCTGTAAAAGCAGTACAAATTCCTTTGTGATTTTTCACTTCCTAGAGCCACCTTTCTGCTGTTAAACAGAGGGGATAAATGTGGATGGGGAGGACGCAAGACGACGAAAGAGAAGGCAAGTCTCTCATGAGCTTCACTAAGCAACCCTCACGAGTCAAGGATGCTTACAACTTGTTATTACCACAAATATTCAGAGAGAGTCTGAGCCACGGTGGGTTGAAGTCAAGAAAAGGAAACACATCCCATAAGCAGGATTACTAAATCTTTCTCTAAACAAATACAAAGACTGGAGACGGCAGGTGCCAGACCCTTTGTTAATTGTGCCCCAAGGCTCTAAAGCTCCCTGCCTTATGACATTAGATCAAGCTCTCTTTTTTCCCTGCTTTCAAAATTCCCATTCTTTCAAGCTGATTCACTTGCTTAGCCAAGCTCCACAGACTTTTGCATTGTAAGTGCCCAGAGACAATCTACATGAAAGATACTTCATAAATGCAGATTGCTTTGTTAATCAGAATTTCCTCACTCCCTCTGGTTTGTTACCCAAAGCGGCTCTTCAAGCCTATTCCAGTGTTCTTAAATTTTGTTTGGTATTTTGTTAGATATGAAACATCAAGGCAACAACACATGAAAAAATAACTTAAAATTTTTTATTTAACTGTGCAACAAGTCAGTTAGAAAAGGTTTTGTAATTGCTCAAAAGCACACACAAACTCATTAAGTGCATCCCTAGTATTTCCTGGGTTATTCAAACAACCTGTGTGATGGATCTTAAGGTTCCTCTGGCTTTTCATACTCACATGTAATTTCTTTTATATTGCTCAGAAATAACACTCAATTCTGCTTGTCTAGGCTTCTCACAGGGTATTAGAGTTACATGAGGGAAAAGGTAAAAGCACGAGTTGACTAATGAAATCTGTGAGAATGTGCCTTTTTGTCTAAATATTGGAGTGATTGTCAAGGAGACAGAAGCTCTGACCGTATTTCACCGTCAAATTATGATTGTCATTGTTCATAGACTAAAAGAAATCTGACAGCCATCCTAAGATTTAAGATTCTTAAGTATCTTTTCAATGACATATTTCAGTGCATGTGATTACTGAAATTACAACATGATCTATTTCACACTGCCCCCCTTCCCCTTCTAATTTAAACATGTTATCTATCAAGCTCTCATTAGAGAGGTTAAATCTTATCAAGCTATTCTTAAGCAACTCCAAGTCTATTTTCAAATCAAGAACCACCAAAATAGTAGTGCTGATGATGATCAATCAAAACATTTAAACTACTTCACAAGAGCTGCAGAAAGTTTGCATTTGCCTCGGATAGAATTCCCCCATATGCTTCTGTTCATTTGGTTGCCATGCAGACCTTGGCAAATGAGATCCAAATAAACAAAATCAATATTTGTATAAAGGCACTGTAGTATCTATAACTTGGCATTACAGGTAAAGTTCATACTTATGAAGAAGGAATTCCCTGAGTTACTCTACTGTTGCTCTCAACAAACTTTTAAGCTGCTTGGAGCTACACTTTAGGATGTGGTACCGAACTGACATATTGTCCAACTGTGATGCTCAAAAAAATCTGTGCCCAGTTGATGAGTTTTGCCTATAGGAAAGTGAATTTCGGATCCTTCCACACTGACCTAAATTTGCTCCCAAGATGCCTGAATATAATAATAATAATAATAATAATAATAATAATAATAATAATAATAATAATGAGTGTAGCTGTAGCCCAGTGAGCAGGGCTGAAGGTGCTGCCCTCAGCTCAGAGACAATGGCTAACACAGAGCGCAGATTCCATGTGTGCGTACACAACCTCACATTCTCCAAGACTCTAAATTAATAGCACAGCAATGCTGCTTAGCAATCAATTTGGAATGAATTTATGAGAAGTATCAAAACAGCAATAACTCACCACATATGACATCATAACCTCTACATGTATATGTATCTTGTTTCCCTCTCCCTCAACATTTCATTACCCTGCAAGTGAAGACTTGGCTGAAAATCTGAAAAGCCTCATCATATATCCAGCCACATGTGCATGGCTAAAACACCTGCAGGCAGTTGTTTTAAAGCACAGAGATGTCTAGCATGTGCATGGATTTCCTCCCCATAATCTGTGCAGCTTTAACTACAGCCACGGGGAGAAATTACCTAGAGATTCTCCTCTTGTGCTAACATATTTGCTTCCAATACAGTATTTCTAACCTACAGATCAGAGAAACTTTTCTTTAGACTGATTGGAAATCTTTTCTATTAAGCTTATGAGATTTGGGAATGGACAAGAAACAAAAGTCAGATGTCTTTTTTATTAGGAAATAATAAAATAGCATTTGAAAAAAAAAAAGATTTATCTTAAAAGTCATAAATTAGGGCAGTTCAAAGTACATACAAACTGGTATTAAATAGTTTACTTTGGAAGTCTAGAAAATTCTTCCAAACCCATGAAGAAAAACAATAAGAAAACAAGTAAAAACTTCAGGCAAGGACTGTGCTACTTCATTTACCTAAAAGAATATAAATGTTAGCTCAACCATCCATGGCTTTGGCTTTTCATTTCAGTCTCTGCTCCATCACCATACTTAGAAAATACTTCTAGTGAAAGGTAACTTGAACTTCACAGATTAGAAGTTCAAAGAAGATTAGTTGCTCTTGCACCTTTATTTATTTAAAAGCACTTCCTGAAAAAGGTCCCATTAACATTCAGTGTTTTCAGAATAATTACCTTTTAATTTTAAATAACTCATATAACATAAGGTACAATAGTTTTATATATTTATTTATTTAAAAACTGGGTTCATTACCACCAAGACCTGATTTTAGGAATCAGATGCTCTTTGCCTTTCCAAATTCTCTAAATGGGATTGAAGTGATGCACAACTTTTTAACCTACATTAGAAAATGGCATCTTCTAAAATTGCTTCACAATAGCTCTACATTTGGTCTCTCACATACATAAGAACCAATCCTGAGCAACGCACAGAACTTCAGAGCAGCAGCATCAATGCTATCCCTTTCCTGCCTGTGCTAGTGAAACACAGAATGACTCAGAATAAGTTAGAATAAGACTCAACTCCCTGGTGAAACACTGTAGCTCCTTTAAGTGGTATGTTTACCAAAAAAAAAAATTATTTTAGATCCTAAATATTAATCTGTCAGGAAAATCCTGCCTTCATTTGGGATGGATGATTTGAGGTTACAAGTGCATTCCTGCTTGTCAAAGAAACATTCCTTTTCTTGCACACATCTTCCACTCAGTGCATTCCCAGGTACCATGACCACAGTAAGCTGGCATCTATTCTCACCAAACAAGTCACTACTCTGCAAAACACACCAGCATTTTTCTTTTTTTCTTTACTTATTTGCTAAACTGCTGTCCATATTCTAGCTTCTTGTGGGAACATTTTCTGCCTGAATTTCTGAATTATGGTTCCTACATCTCCTAAATGAATGCCATCTCCAAATCTTGTAAACTACTTTAACTAGTTCATTTCATCCAGAAATTTAATCTGAAGGGCTATCTTCCCTGAACATGCAGAGAGCAGGAAAAGAAACCAAACACACTTTTATTAAGAGTTAGCAGGTTAAAAGAATGTACAGACATTGAAAATACGTCACTCTCTCTCATTTGTGGCATCTCCTGATCACCTAATTCTTCTCATAATCTTCTCATTATATTTATTTCATCTCATTCTCTTTTGGATAAAACCATTATACTCCTTTATAACAGATTTTTCAACACAAAAAAATTAATTTAGCTGACAACTTCACTTTATTGCTAAACTCACTATTTTATTACTAAACTCACTATCACTCTACTATTCCTCAGTAAAGGAATTACTTTTTATATTGACAGTGGAACAAAAGTGAATAGAAAACAACAGCAAAGGGTCTCCTTCAGCTATCCTCCACATTTCTACTGCCATTGTTATCTAGCATCAGTTACAGGGCAGAGGTAAACTTTGCATCCACAATTATCAGCTGAGTGGATGTCTGCATATCTCCTTGTTACCTTACTGTAATTTCACCTGGTGTTTCTTTTTCTTGACATATCACGTACTTTACATCAGTAGTGGCTGGCATTTGACAGCACCAAGTTGCTTCTGAATGATGCAATAGCTTATATTTAATCTATTTATTCTAAAGTTGCTCTCTTTTTTCCCCCCATGAAATTTATCATTCCTTGCCTTTAAGACAGAGACAACCAGCCAAATCAATTAATTAGCTGGATTTGGGAGGGGGGTAGGGCACATTTGGTTTGGTGTGTGTGGAGAGGGTATCTGCCAACCTCTTGGCTTTAAGACAGATTCCAGTTCTTCCATTGGGGCCCAAGGGATTATTTCCATTGAGCCCACTCCTTTTATTCCATGGAAAAAAAATTTACTGTTAAGACTGGCTGCTCTCACTCACAGTTCAGAGAAAAAAAAAAAATTAAAAAAAAAAAAAAAAATCCAGAAGTTGCCTTGTTCCTCTGAGGAAAAGGTAGAGCTGGGATAGATATAGTTTTTCTGAGCACAACTGACCAAAGCTACTCCAGTCACCGCTCCGCTCCTGCAGTGTTTGCTGCAGAGGAAGCCAAGATATTGTGGGGAAATCCAGCCCTGTAATTTTGGTATGCACATATCCCCACTCCTCTCAGGCAAGATGTGAACACTAATTCAGTTCTCTGTTAATTATGAGAAGCCATGTCCAGTAATAGAAATGATTTTGAAAGAGGCGGCTTGAGCCATGTGCTCTTTCCACGTCTCTCTGCGTGGCCTGACACTGAGCAAAAGTGAAAAAACAAATCAGAGATTGCAGTCTTGTGTGGTCTTTAAGTAGACATCAGAAGGTTGCTTGCACGGCCCTCTGTAAGCATTCCTGGGAAAGGACTTGTATTCACCAGCCTCACATTTTTTCAGCCTACTGTGCTAAATATCATCATTGCAATTGGAGGTTTTCTAACAGAACTGCAATACAAATCTGTTTCACTTGACAAGCAAAGCCTACGGTTCCTTAGGTTTTATAACACAGCGCTTAGTACAAATTCGCTGAATTTTTCCAATGCTTCACTATGTGATTTTAGGAGTCTATTTTCCCCAGTGGCACGCAAGTACTAAAATTGCACTACATTGCATTTTGCTCTCAGTGGGTGGGAAAGTGCATACTCAATGGGTTATTTTCCATTCTTTATTTCAGTTTTATGCAGCCACAGGTGGGGGGTCTTTCAGGTGGCTGCCTAGGTTTACTAAGCACTTTAGAGCCATAGACAAAAAGGGTCTTATAAAATATATCGGTGTTGTCAATCACACAGCAAAAGAAATTAATTCTGTGTAAATAGAAACAAATTTCAAAATATCTCAGACTGTAAAAGGCAGAATGATGAATATCAACAAAAAAGGGATCAGCCATCCTCTGTTTGGTAAGGGACATAAAACAATTGCACTTGTTTATACTTATTATTTACCTCTCTGTCTCCTCCCTTTCTTCTCCCCAGGTGTGATCTCTCTGCTTAAGGGCATACAAACTTAATGAAGGATGTCATGGGGCTTCCTATCATTTACTTTTCTAACAATGAGGTTACTAACAGACCACAAAAATATCACAAAACATGAAGAAAAGGGGAGTCATCAACCTACTTATCATTTGCTGTCAGAGCTCTGCAAGGAACTTTGATCAGCAAATATATCATCAGATCATGAATACAGATATTCATACCCAATAAAAAGTTGACAGCTTTCTCTTCTTGCATAAGATAATGCAATGAAATCCTACAAAGTTACCCCTTCCTTTCCTGAAGTCAAATTTTAAAAAGGACCCTTCACCTACTTCCACCACAGCGCACACTCTGAACAGCAAAATGCAAAACACATAGCATCTTTTTGGCTGTTTGCAGTCTGAAAGACAAGTAGATGTTACAGCAATGCTATAAAGAGCAAGCACACAAGGGGATAAACAGTTTCACTGCTGTTATGCAGATGGCTGCCCTTCTGACTGTGCAGGAAATTTCTTCCCTCCCCATTTTTTAAAGCAGGCTTCTACATGTGTTGACTATGTGGGAATTAGTGCTTTTTCGGATGACACCCACATCCTCTTCATTCAGGTCAGTAACACTGACTACAGGGCAGTGGCCAAAGTCACATAAGTATTCCATCCAGCCTGTCCTGCTAAATAGTCTAAATCCTCAGAGAAACGCAGCTCAACATGGAATAGCCAAATTATTTTTATCACGAGAAACATGAAGAACAGTGAACAACATTCAGATGCAGTATTATTTTCTATGTGCATGCCATTTTCTTTTTCTCAACAGAGGGCTCACCTGTTTAAAAACTGAGATGTACAAACACAAAAATAAGATTCTATGTCCCATATGTTCAAAGGCTCATATTTGTGCATCTGAAATGGAGAGCAGCCCAATAGACAAATTAGTTTTCATAAAAAATGATCCTGGTCCATAAAATATTTTGTGACCATAAAGCAATATCTCAGGTGACATCAAGCAGTTTTGTCGGCAAAAGCAAGAGTTGAAACTTTCCTCAAAAATACATTAAATGTAACAATGCAAATTTACATTTTCATTACAGATTCTAATTTTAATGAGAAAACACCATCTTTCACATTTCCAACATTTGCTACACAGACCCTTAGCATGGGGCAGATATTTACTGCCTCTGGAATTAAAACATGCTCATGTGAAATAATATTCAAATGGAACATGCACCATAAAGATCTCTTCTTTTTTTTCTTTTTTCTTTAACCAATAATATAAAGCTTCATCCTGTCTGTGTACTACAGAACAGTACAGGCTGTATGGAATATATCAACACGTGTCTATATGTTATTAAAAACAGTAAATTCCCGTTTAAACAAGGGCTACAATCTGTGCACTAAACACTCATTAATGGTTATGAATCAAGAAAAAGGAGGGGGACTTGCAGCAGGTGTGCATATCTATGAATTTCAATACATTGTAAAACTGTCTGTAGCCAACAGCTTCATCATTTGGCCTTTCTGAGCTTGGAGACAGGCAATTTTTCATGATTTTACTATTTCTGGCCAAACAAAAAGTTTTTAATTAAATATACCACATGATTCCAGATGTTTGTTTATTTGTTCCAATGAGGCCATAAAAATGCCTGAATGATAAAATTGGAGGACTCCTGCAAAACCAGGCTAGACTAGATGCTAACTAAACATAGGGATCTCTCAGGAGACTGCACTTGCACAGCGCCGGTGTGCTTTGAACCCAGATTCTCTGGAGGAGCTGTAATACTGTGGCTGATGACTGGGCTTTATTGTAAAATATTTTAAGGCCAAGTGTCAAATTTACTAGACTTTTCTTTTTTTTTAAATTGCCCATTGTAGACACACTGCAGCATTAGTTCTTCTGCATATCCAAAGAAGATTTTAGGTAGGCTTATGGGCTTTGGATCCCAAGTCTCCACTTTATAGAAGCCAGTGTTTTCTATATTTTTCTGCCACTTTTTAGTCATCCTGCTTTTAGCATTCCTATGGTTTCTTATTGCCAGCATGACAAAATGAGCTATGTTGTGAAATATCAGACACTCTCTAATCTACCAAAAATATGAAGTTACAGTTTTTTTCCTCATTAATCATATTCCCTCTGATGTGACACTTGTATAGGGGTGACTTGGGCCTAGACTGCTAGTTTTGACAAATATGGAAAAAGTTACAATGAAAACCTCAGAATGACAAAAATATGGAATATGGTCAGGTCTTCAACAGTCAGATCGGGGAATGTGCACTGTGGAAAACTGAAAGTCTCTGTAATATTTGCAAAAAAAACAGTAACAATTATGAAAGGCTGCCTGAGTCTTAAGACTACTAAAGCCCATTAGATCCAGAATGGAAATTTTGTGTCCAACATCTGAGATATTTAATAATATTTTAATCTAAATTTGATTAACCACTTAATTACTCTCTTTTTGTCTTTTAAACTTTTCTTGCAGAGAAACACATATTTCATTCCCACAGAGACATAGCACACCAGGAAGTGATCCTCTTAGAACTTACTTCTGGTCAGCTCGATCACATCCCTTGGATTCAGTTTCAAACCACAGAACACAGAGAAGGCTCACAAATTAAAATATGCTGTCATTTAAAACCAAACCTTAACTTTTCTGGCCATCAAGAAAGACTTTACAGAAAACTGTAAGTCACTTTATACATCATCCCCACCTCATTTACCCCAACCTACTTTCACATGACTAGTTGCTCCCATCACTGCAATATACAAAAAGATAACAATACATTTTTATGCTGAAGTTTTAATAATCTACAGTATCCTGATTCAAATCCAACATTCCTTGTATACACAGACAAAATTTGTTGACCCTGTAAGTGACAAGAATATGAATCCAATGACCCAGAAAATTTATTTCTTGAACCATATTATTCAAGGTCACACTCAAATCCAACTACAATTTATTCCACATTTGGGAAAGACTTTGTGCTTTCCAGAGAAAGTTGCAGATGCTGGCAGAAACCTCCTGTCCTGGTGTAAGGGTTGGTGAGCCTGCAGGCATCAGCAGGAGCCCTCCAGCACAGCAATGAGAGCAGCCTGCTCTGCCTTCCTCCCAGCTGCACCAGGAACATCTTGTACCAGAATTCTTTAAGCTTCTGACTCTACCTTCTCACACATCTGCTCTACAAAACCTCAATTCACCTCTGATGGATTTTCTTTCACATCGCCTTAACTAAAGGGAACTAAGACTGGAAAACAAAATCTGTGCTTAACTAAGTCTTCTCTCACACTGATAACTCATCTTTACCATCACTCTGCTTTCCATGCTTCTCCCACGTATCTTGAGCTTCCACTAATGTGCATTTTCCAAACAAAAAACAAGGAACTAGAACCCAGTTCCTCACTTCTTACAGGCAAGACACATGGGACTTTTTCTAGGGTCCACCCCCCCTTTTTTTTTTTTTCTTTTAGAACAGACTACTTATTTTAGCATTCTCTCAGAGTGTCAAAAGAGGATTTCCACCCACTCCCCCTGAGGCTAAGTCATGACCACATCACATCTCACTGTTGGGACATATTTCCTGGCACTAATAGGAAATGTCACAGCTTATTTTTGAGTGTTCGTTCCCTGGAAAATATGATCTTGTCTGTTCCATGCTATTGAGAGCTTTGTTTGTTTGTTTTAAGGTTATTCATCTCATGATGAGAAGATCCTGGCCTAAGAAGTCTTCAGTCTGTGATACACCATAACATAATGCAGGTTAAAAATGTTGGTATTTTCAAAGGACTTTATGCAAAACAACAAAGAAAATATCTCACTATTCACAGCATCTTTGCCTGATAGAGAACTTTCATATTTTGTATCTGCTTGCAATTTTCTTATTCACCCTATTCTTATTTATTAGACAAGTTAAAGCAAATACATCTTATATACCTATATGGACACACTTTGTCAACTGCATGATGAAGTACTAACCATAGCTTTTTTGGGGTTTGGGGTTTTTTGACAGAATACAATGAGCTGCTTTATGCATATGCACAGAAAAATCAATTGACAAGCATAAAGTGCAGTTCACACTAAGAAAACTAACTAATTATGATAAGTTGCTACATAAATTGCTTTGCAACTTCCCCAGCAATCAATTTCAAACTCTAAATAAGCCTCTGGCTTGAAAACACAACGAGTACCTAACAACTGTGTCAATAACAACAACAGAGAGGACCACAATGATAATATAAACAGGATACTTATCTTTCTGGGAGTAAGTTTTTATGCAAACTAATTTCCTTTCCTTTTTTATGTCTGTGATTAAAAGACAGCATGGCTTTTCACAATGCACATGTAAAATTAGATCTTTGTGTATTAACATTTATTATTAAGAGGTACGTGTCAATTTTATAATTTTACTTGAAAGATTTTAAAGTATTGTATTAAAACTCTAGACCAAATTCTCGAAGGATTGATAGACATTATTAGTTGCATAAACTAAGAATATTTATAAAGTATGATCAGGCTGAGCAAATTGAGACAGAACAGGTAAATCCCTGGAGGATAATCACTTCAATCATACTGCTCCCTCTGGCTCTCCAAAATTTCTACTTTTTTCCTTCAACACCAAATTTTGAAAGTAGTAGGTGTCCTTTGACATCTACTGGATTGTGAATTCCAGTACAACTGCATGGTTAAACCCTTGTGCATTCTGTAGCCCACTTTTGTCTTCATCTAGTGCTCTCTAAACTCCTACAAAGCTGCTGGCTGGGTTTCTGTGTGGCACAACCTAACAACCAATCAGAAGCAATTTTGTATAAACATACCAGTCATGGGTGAAAATTTACTATGCCAAATACTCTGAGTGCAACAGCACAGAGCAATGACCACAGAAGAAGGAAACATAGCAAGTTCAGGTATCTCTCTAACAGACTATATGCCCACACACTTTTGTTTGGGTAGGAATGTGAAAGTTTGGAATGATCTGGATTCCAAAAGAAACCTTCAGCACAGCCCTGTTAGACAAAAGGAGAAACTGAGAGCAGAAGGAACCACTCATTTCCTTTGTTCAAGAAGTCTCTATAAAATTACCTTTAGAAGGTCAATAATCTTTAAAATATTCCGCTCTTGGTTTTCTGGGCATTGGATCTGAATGCAGTTTACAACTTTCAAAATCAGGTTATAAAATAAGAAAACGTGTCTGTCAGTTGATTCAAGCATATTGGTACAAGAAATACCAATTTTTTCATTTGGGCACTCATCATTCAAATATAAAACAAGACAATGTAATGCCTGCGCATATCAGAACACTTGGATAATTAACCATATAGACACCAAAACAGGACAGCAGATTTGTCCAGAAGGTTTTTACAAGTCATAATAGATTAGAACTATTAAACCTTGGCCTAAATCCAAGCTAAGGCTCTAAAAACTACTTACATAAATACAGGCTTAGTTTTTAATGGAAACTTCTTCATTTTACCAGTAAGCTATGGGGTAGACTCACCACTGTTTTTTCCCAGAAACAAGAGCACAAGAAAAGGAGGAGTCATCTGTAAAATGTTACTGGAAGCCAAATGGCTTTGGCAAATTAATATGTTTTCAAGTAAATCAGGTAATAGACAATGTTATAAAATAACTGTTTATACAAAAGGCATCCAGCACATGTTTTTGTATTGGAAAAACAGATTTTCATGATAGTTATGATTTAGTGATATTGCTTCTAAAGAGATAGAATGATAAATTACTATTTTCCCCACCAACTGGAAAGCACTGCTCTTTTTAGAAGGCAATTTGAGTTTGAGTGCTTACACATAAGGGCACTTGCTTACCAAAGGTGCCGTTTTAAAAAACAACAAATATACAACCTGAGTGGGGCGAAGGGTGAGGGGCCTTTTCCCACACATGAGACACATTATCCTTACAAATACATTATTATGACTTTAAAATTTCTTTTTTATCTATGTCAACTATATTAAGAATTGAAATTTGTATTTTAAGATATGGACCCAGTTAATAAATTATCAATAAGGAATATTGGGCCATACATACAAAACATTAAAAAAACCATGTAAGCACCAAAATTTGTGGGTCATTTTCTTCTAAAAGGTGCTACATTTCATTGTTTTTGTTTACTGGGAGCATGGCCATTTCTATTAAAAAACAAAAATAAGTAACTGCTCTGTTTGTTTGTTTTGGGGTTTTTTTTTCGTAAAGGTAGATGTGAACAAGCAGACAGTAATGTGGGCCCTATTTATCTTAATTCATCCAAAAATTTGAAAACTAGAATGATACAAAACAGAAACAAAAGAAGCACTTTGTATGACAGGAGGCTGTGTTTTCAAACTGACTTATTTTAACTAGGTAAGAGACCTGCACAAACTTCACGCAAGTCAATCTTTGGATTATAAATCCATATAACATGAAACACAAAATCCTAGTTTAACAAAGACCAAGGGAAGACACTTAGAAGTTTGAGATCATTGCTTCAGAATCAAAACAAAAACACAGCCAGCTATAGAACTACCAGTTTGGAAGGCTTGTCTAATGGGATAGCAATTAGATCACATCAAGGATCAAATCATATTGCTGTCAGATGCCCAAAATCTAAACAGAAGACCAGTAGATTTTTCACTGAAAAATATGAACAGTGGGACTGAGGGAAGGTTCAAGTTAGAAAAGTAGGTCTAAGCAACATTGTAATATAAGGGAAAACAATTTTACCAAGATGAGGAGAAATTTTCTAAACCTTACAAACATTTGTCCAATATTTATTTCTCTCTTCATGTACTTATATATACTCAAGCATCACAACACTCGATATAATATTTACAGTGATCATTCCATATTGCTCCATGCTGACATCACACTATTATATACTCTTTCTGTGGGCTTTGAAAGGGAGAGTGAGATTTTCACCATTCCTGAAATCATCTGCACAAAATATGGAGTCAGCCTAAAAAGACCAGATCCCGACTGGCAATTATATACTGCATGCATGAACACAAAAGCTATGAGACACATGGCGCAACCCACACATAATTTTATGGTTTTGTTCTCCCTGTTAAAAATCATAGCTAAACAGAGCGAGAAATGTCCAAGTGAAACTGTACCAATCAAATACATTCAGCTTGCTCCTGTTTACCCTCCCAGTCCCCCAAAAATCAATTTACAGCTGTACCAAACCATTTGCCAGACTTCAGGGCTCTGGTAAACAAGTTTCTCCAGGGACAAATAACACTCACAAACTTACAGTATTCTTCATTCCAGTATGCACTGAAAACCGCCAATATTTACATATGCAATAGCTGATTTAGTTCTACTTTACAACACTGAAAGCATTCAGTGAAGAAAAAAATTGAAGATATTCTGAACCTAAAATAGCATGCTTAAGTATTTCATTCTTTCCTCGGAGATTTTTCTATTGGCTGCAATTAATCTTTTATGGGCTTGTGAACGTAGAGATTTTTCTTTGTATAAAAGAAGTTGATTGAGTTAATGGGCCTTGCCAGCAGGTTGTTCTAAGCTTGGCATTGGCTCTTCCAACACCTGGAATTTTGGAAAGTTTCCTTAATTATTTACTCATGAATATGTATACGTATACACACACACACACATCTGTATCTATATCTAATCTATATCTATCTATATCTAATCTATATCTCTAACTATATATATATCTATATCTCTATATATCCATATACACACACATATATAAACTTACGTGATTGTGCTAACAATGTCTCTTTAAGGACCAATTTTACCCTTTCTTTGGATGACACTGTCTTCCCCATTCACTTTATTTATAACTGTGCTTAATCACAAGGAAAGTTTCAGCATATTTAGCATGCAGAGCAGAATATTTCTGGGAAGAGTAAAGACAGAAGTAATAAAAATTACGTGAACAGCTAAGGGTGGAAAGTTGGTGATTTGGGGAATATATTTTCGCCTTTCACAGCAAGGGGCAGGCACTCTGAGAGCCTGGTGATGACAGCAGGTACTCAGAGCCTGGCAAGCTCCTGCTCTGAAGGAGCTCCTGCTGGAGCTGTCTGCAGCACCCACTGCAGCCACACCACTGCTGCATTGCGAGAGGCGATCAATAATGCAGGCACACAGCTTCTGGCACTCAATGCTGCTGCCATTTCTTCTGCAAAGTCAGGTAACAGGATCAGCCATGAAACCACACTTCCAATGTGCTATCATCTCAATAAAAAATTCTGAGGATACCTGGCTTTTAAGGGTATTTTTAAAGTATTTTTGTAGAATTCAGGGATTTACAACATTCTGTCATTCTATTTATTGTCTTAGTAGACCCTAGCCATTTAATCCAATGCCAGAAATCCAACCTCAAAGCCAACATCTGAAAATCGAAGCTACTTATCTTGGGAATGGGGGAGGAGGGAGGGTGGGGATGAAGGGCACTGGGTTGCAGGTTTTTGGGGGCAGATGTTATTTTTTAAAACCTCTGAAGTCCACATGTATGCTCAAATTCAGGATTTTAGTTTGGCCTTTCTCTTTAAAAAGCATCAGTTTCCATGTGAGCTCAGAGTCAGACAATACAATGTACCCCCAGCACTTCTAGAGCACCTGATTTCCAGTGCACCGCAGCAATTTACACCAAGGCCAGGATGGAGCTCCATACTCATCCTCAGCTCTAGCACAACAACAGTGATACAACCAATACAACTACTGATACAACCAGGCTGCAAACAATTAAATTCCTCATCCTTCGCAGCTGAATCACAGCTCCTTCTCCAGGTGCATTACCTGCCCAATGCTTTCAGAAGGTTTCAAGTAATATGGAATTCTACTGCAGCTGCTTCCATCGTCTGTAGAGCTGCAGAATTTGAACACACACTGAAATTAAGCTACCATCAATTCATAAATATAAGGCTGACTTTGGTCCTGGTATCCAAAACAAAATCTGCCTCTACACAAGTGGTTTACATGATCTATGTAGAAACAATGTGTAATGTGGGAAATAAATAAGAGAATTGTTATTCTTGTTTTATACCAAAAAAGTGCTGTAAGGTTTACAAATTTCTCCCTTTTTTAAAAAAAAAGGTGAAAAAGCGTTGAATGCGCCCTTCCTGACTGCTTCAGTTTTTCACCTATTCTCTGAACTTTTTGTTTCATAGGTATGTAGAAGGAATTTGTGAATTTGCCTGAGGTGCTTTTTAAGTTCTAAGGATTGATGAAAAAGGAAATTGAACACTGATCCTCCTTTAATATTGAAAAACAGAGAAGAATCCCTTTTTATTGCAATGAAAATGTGTTAACATTTTAAAATTATAGTCCTAAATTTCTAAACTGCCAAAAAGCTCTCACTTAAAATATTAGAAAGTTTACAAATTCTCTCAAAATTACCAATGCTGCATGTAATCATCTACTTAACAATGTTTAAGTACTCTAATCTCTTTACATTTTTCTCTCTCACACACACAAAAATCACTGAACGTTATTATCCATAGATTTATTTGCTTTCCCGGTAGACTACCTGTAAATCCTATTTAAAATGAGTTAAAATCTGTAGTCTTGACAGGTATGGTTTTCTCATACAGTGCTTGAAAGGCACGGTGCTCTCTGTAAAGTGAAATGCAGCAGTAACGAACACAGAGAAGGCCTTAGAGCAAAGCTTAACACCTTGCAGCAGTTCACACCAATAAAACGCGGCTCATACCTCTGTGATTGGTGAGGTCCCTGGATCCGGAGGGCAGAGGTGTGTAGTGCATCTCTGGAGAGGCAGGGGCAGCAGCACTCGGGGCCTGCGTGACAAAACAAACTCCGTCAGGGCTCTGGGTGAAGGCAGTGATGAGGCAAAGAGGATGCACCTGCAGGATGAGTGCTGCCATGTGGGTACAGGTGCACAGAGTCACCGGCCACGGAGGATTGATTTGTTTGTGTTAAGGCTGCTTGCAATTCCTCAAGGCTGTTGTACTCGCAAGAGTTTACACAATGACATTAAGTATCATTACTAAAAGAGTATTTCCATACAGCTGACAGCTTTAAAAAAATTATCTTCTTTGTCAGGAAATTTTTAGGCAATGTTAAAAATTTTCCTCTTGGTGAAACAGATTAATATTTACCTAAAGGAAGTTATGAGTGAGCCCATATGTAAGAAAGAAGATAGAAAGTTGGGATAAGATACTGTACTTTTCAAATCGAAAGAAAAAGTCTCAAATGATTTTCCCATTCCACTGCCCTGTGAGCTAAATGAAGGGATCTATTACAAATTATAGTGTCTATAATGCAAAAAAAAGTTGTACAAGTATATAGAATTGTTAACAATAAACACTTAAAACCCACACCAGAAGTCTAATAAAAGAAGTAACTATCCAAAAGGACTTGCTCAGAACACTTAAAAGCAAAATGTTAAGGGAGAAGGGAAGAAACCAAAATCTTTCTCTGTAATAAGTCTCAAGATCCTATGATTCCAAATTAAAAAAATTAGACTGAAGAGCTATAGTTTACAATAAACTAACCTTTGTTCAGTAGGATGTTTCAGGTGAAGGCAAGATATAGAAAAAACAGTATAAAGCTAAGGTAAACCACATTTGTCAGGAGAAGATATGAAATTAAAGGATTGTGCTGGTGAATACGAATCATTGTCAGTTTTTAAAATACAGTTTAACTTAGGTTGGTGAGATGGTAGTGATATGTCCAGTTTCAGGTACAGAGTTTGCTCTGGAATATTTACAACCTACCCATTTGAACAGACATAAAAAGATGATGTGTTTAAATAGAAGACAGAAAGGACAGCATTCACTGAAAGTTACATAGTAATTTCTAATAGAAAAAATAAGGCAAATAAAGAGAGAAATACAAAAGCTAATCTATTTCTTGAATCTCATGATAATTCACTAAAGGGAGTCTTGAGAAAATAATTACTATCTTTTGTGCAGTTTGTTCCCTAATGATATATTGACTTATGAACTGTAAAAGCCAATCCAAGGAATCCACCTCAATCGTACTTACTTTATAATTAAACATATCCTCAAAATTAAGACATTTTTTTTAACTGTAAAAGCCCCCTCTTCTACAATGTCTGGTTAATATAAAAGTATAAAATAGGGCTACAGTGTTTTGGGAAAGAAAAATAATAAACGCTGATTCAAATCTTAATTGCCCAACCAAACCCAAGAACAATAATCAGAAATCCACAACAATGAAAGTTAACCATGGTAATAGTTTGTTAAAGGCTGTAACTTGGAAATCTTCCTTGTTGTAGCTGTTGGACTCCCAAAGGACAGTACATAAAAAATGTTAAGAGGTGACTGAGTAGATTAGTATACTAAGCTCTTGCTTTTGGAGACCAGCCATCAATTTCTATGTCAGAACAGAGTTATAATCCCATTTTTGTCCCTAGGAAAAATCAGGTCACAACATGAAAATGCATCATGCATCAAAACAAACATTTTAATAGATCTTAACAGAGACAAGTTTGCCTAAACAGCAAGGATGCTACTTATTGGATATGAATAAAAATATAGAATATCCTGCCTCTGCTGACTCACTAGTGCTAATAAACCCTTTTCAGGGAACCTCCTGTTCAGAGACATATTGCTAGAGACATAACTCTCACCTTCAGCCAGAATGAATAATACCTTGATTTTGGTGAACCACAAACCTGCAGCTCAATCTACTCTGGACTATGAATTATTGGAAATCTCTCTGATGACCAATATGAGCCAAGGGCACATAACATGTCAGAGGGAGAGATAGAAACCCTTTACACCCAGTTATGCAATATTTGAAACTAATTCCAAGAACAGGCATCTGTTCACAACTACGTGTTTTCTTTGGGTCAAGTAATTCTGGGTAAGAAAAAAAAAAAGTCACTATTTACATCAGACTTCATCCCTGTAAATCACTCCAAAAACTGGGAGAATAAGTGGTCTCATACTGTACACTTTAGATGTTATCTGCCTATTCAAGTGTACTTATTTGGGACTCTGATAATAGTGAAGGTTTCTCTTTGGTACTTTTAATCTCAATTTAGACTGTTGACAGCTTGATGATAGCTTTTCCTAAAATTACTGGAAGAGACTTTGCCATTTCAGCAATATACCACTGAGTGAGCAAAATTCAAGAGCTTCTAAAAAGGATATTGGAGTGAAGGGGCAATTTAGCTTTATTTCCAATTTTAGGAAAAGCAAGAACGCAAGGGTTTGTTTATTGGTGTTTTTCTGTTATTTTATGTACAGTATATAATTCCCTGTCAAATATAGAACAGTTTTCATTACCTTTGAGCTAAGCATTGAGTTAGAGCAACTTTAATTCTATGGAATATCATCCAGGGTTAGGATTGTTCTGCACAAACACTGGCTCAAGTTCCAAATCACGTTTCTGAGTAAGCCTGTGCACCAGCAGAAAGACAACTATTTTTTTTTCCCTACCACATACTGACATTTGGCCCTAAGCTATTTTCCAAAGAGATTTGTATAGATTGCATTACTCTTAATATTCACAGGAATATTGTGACAGTGACAGCATTGACATGTGACAGTTATGTCTTCAAGTATTGGTGACGTGCATCAGAAGTTCTCGTTGCAGTGGAAAGTAACTATACATACAAATAGCTTTGAGGAAAGCTGTTTAAAATGGTTGGTGGCTTCAATTTTATAGGAACAGGACAGCAAATAACTCAGTAAAGAAACTCTAACAGTATTATTACAGAAGAAACTTGTAGTTTTGAAAGCCTTAAAGTCATCCAAGTTTTGCAGTATATCACAGTATGTGGTTTAAGACTTACAAGACAAATAAAGTTAAACTATTCACAGCCCCCATGTTATGCACATAACCAAACATTTGCTAAACTGAGGTACCTCTCTTTATACTAACTTGTGTGTTTAGTCCAAATCATTGTATTTGACATTAAATGGACTGTAAAAAGATTTGCAAAGCATGTCCATCAAAATTACAGACATTGTAGATGCTGAAGCAGAAAAAACCTCCACAACCAACCAAAAAAACCACAACAAAAACCCAAAAACTACATTTGAGAGCACCAATACACCAAGTCTTTAACTATTCCATTCTAGGGAATGGTCAGGGAAGAACAACTTTATTTGCAATGTATTTGCTTTTCTATGAACTTGGGAACCACTCAGCCAGTGAACAAAAGGGAGGAAGCATGAAGGAAGGAATAGAGAAACAGACTAAAAATATCCAAAAGCAGGCCCAAGCAGAGCGCTCCATACGGCAGAGTACAGCAGGTCTGGATCTCCCCTCCCCAGCTGGGAGCTCAGCTCAGGCTCAAATGGGCTGGCCAGAGCTTGGCACCCACCTCAGCACACTGGGGTGGCACAGCATCCTTACCAGGAAGGGAGGCTGCTCTTGATGGAATGGGATTTCCCAATTTCCTTGCTCCACAGCCAAGCAGACTTAGCCACCAGTTAGCAGTTGTCTTTGCTAAAACTCCAGCATAAATTAGAGTCACTTTAATGAACGGAAAAAAAATATCCCCTTTAGAAGAAAATTGTCAGCCACACACCGGCAAGTAGCTCTCAAGAGTGGAGGACACTAATTAGACTAAAAAAAAGAAAGCTAATTTGTTTAATCCCTGAATTCTACTTTTCAATTAATAAAAAATGCAATACTTGGATGGTACTAGTAAGGGAACATCATGAGTAGTATCAGGACATACTGTACATCTGCTGCATCAAAACAAATTCGTAGAGACCAGTGATTCAAAACCAAAAATGCTGTGCTATTTTTGGCAACCACACAAGTTCCTTCAAATATTTCAGCTGTTCAAGGAAGCAAAGGGGGAACTGTAACTCAAACAAGCCTATCCTCTTTGAATCATGGTTTGAAAAACAGTAAAATTTCTGCTATCCAAATTAAATCTCTCTATCAGACATTTCATTTTTATATTTCTAAACACAGGAGTAAACAAAAACTCCATTTCTGACACTTTTAAATCTAATCAATAATACAAATGTTTCAGCTATAATCAAGAGTATGACTTTGACCTTAGCAAATGTTCATTCCAGATATTTTAGCAGCTTATTTTCAGATGTGGTGCTACTAATACAGTAGCCAAATTATTGTATTATTAGGACAACAAAAATAGTGATCTTATATTTTGGTTGGCCCTCCAATTTCAATAACCTTTAACAAAAGAGGAAAGAGGATTTTCTCATTTAACAGAAGTAGTAGAACTTAGGATTCAAAGCATTTCAGATTCAAAGAGTTCCCTTATTCCCTTATAGGAGAGATTATCACTTCTCTCTTGAATTTTCTTTACCGTTTGGTTTTCACTTAATGTTAAATTGCAAGGTTGAAAGCAGGGATCAAAAATGCAAATGAACATCAGATAATTCTTATGCATTTAGGCTTAATTGAGTGTAATCGATATGTCTGGTGCACAGCCAAATCTAACTATTGTGAAAAGTACCTAATGTATGGACATTATTTTTGGACTACTGAATGCCAGAAAATAATGAGCTGGCATTCAGCTTTGGTGAATCAGCCCTTGAATTTTCATCTAAGAGCAGTTTTGAATTATTACTGAAGATAAGGTGTAAATGTGCAAGGGAATTTTATCCATGTTTCTCCCATGAATCATAAATGAGGAAAAAAATTACAGTCTAAATTGCACTTAAAAGGAATAAAGTCTTTTCATGTCGTGCATGATTTATCAAAATGATCTCATTTTAAGAGTACTGTGGTGTATCTTGATTAATAACATTAGTAAGCATGATGAATGGCCTCTTTAATGGTAACACAGAATTTATTGGCAAAATCCCTACTTTTACCAAAAAGGGTGGGAAGTATAACACAGAGCAGTTCGTAACTTGCAGAAACAGCTTAAGTAAACTCTCTGCTATGTATTTTGCATTTAGATATCCTTGAAAATCCTTAATTTGAGTTTATTCTTATGCTCATTTGGAAACAAGTAACAGGTATTACCTAATGGGGAAGCTCTAACCACTACAAAATTCACTTTGCAGTTCTCTGCAAAACAGTCTGAACTCTGCATGTACTGTAAGGGGATGCAGTGTATTAAGGTCTTTAAGAACATTGGTCCCATCCCCTTATGATCTTTTTCAATATCCTCTTCATTTTGCCTTAATATCCTAAATGCTTCCCTTCCTCCATTACTCCATCGTACCCTCCCCCCTCCCATCCCTTTTTTAAGCCTGCTCCAGCCTGCCCTAACTAATTTCCTTTTGGGCTGACAGATCAGAGGCCTTCCTACCACTGTTCCTTTTAGACCTGTGAAGCCCTCCTCGTAATCCTGCTGCTTGTCCACAATTAATCTTTCCAGTTGCCACATTATTAACACTACCACCCACAGACAGAGGATGCCTGAGCACGGCTGGACACTCACTCCCCACTGGAGCATCAAAGTTGTCAATCACACACCAGTCAGAAAGTTGCCTGCTGTCAACATCAGAGGATTTCATACTCTCCTACCCGCTGATCAAACATTTTTCTTCAGAAGATTAATTCAAGTCCCCACCCATTTCCTCCCATATCCTCTTTCCCTTTTAGGTTTACTCAATGATCCATCTTCTGTATGGAAAAGGAAGCAGTGTATAATAGAAATCCTTTCAAAACAAAAGTTCAGCAAAACTAAATTTAAATCCCAGCTGTTATCAACCTCTTCCCCCCCGTGCAAGTTAAACACCTTAAAGAGCTTGGATTAGACCTAGTCACAAATGCCTTTCTTTGATCAAAGGCTCCAAGACTTTACACAAATATAATCACAAGGCAATGACTGCATCTAAGGAGCCTGAATTGATTTGTTCTACTGTAACATATAGCATACAAAAACACCCATTAGGCTTTTTGACTTCCAAGACCATTCCTTTTCAACTTATATCGCTCAAAAGCCAAGAATTTTAGCATCTCCTTAATATTTTGTAAAGATCATTAGATAAAAAATGATGACTTCTTGCATAGTATTTGCCTCCTATCTTTTTTAAAAGTGCATCTCAGCTACTTACACTTAAAACCAGAAGGATACAAGAGATTCTTCAGCTCAGGTTCAGTTTATTGAGTTGAATGGAAGTAAATATTACCACCTCTCCCTAATCATATGCAACATTCTAATATATTAATTTTTTATGAGTTGAACCTTACTGCTCAGGTGAATCAGTATCTTTTGTTACAGTACTTAACAGAATCTGTCCCTAAAGGAGCACTTTTACATGCTAGCCACCCAACAGTGAATGAAAGCAGTGCCCATTAATATAATCCAACAAGCAATCTTTTCACTGTAAAACATAATGTTAGCGTTTAAAATAAGAATAAATTCATTTAAAATCACACTGCAAAATAAATTTAAAATTGCTCAATCATACTCATCCCTAAAATAGATTTCTTAATGTTTTTTCATCTCTTAGATTGCTACTAATGAAAATGAGGACCTCAATAAGAGACCCCCAGAAATATAAAACAATAAAGAAAAATCTGCTGGCCTTGAATCCTGATCTGAGAGTGGGAAAGTGAGTCCAAACAATTATTATACATTTTATCTTATATTTCTTTATCAGCATCTTTACCTTCATATTATGAGAACACACATGCTACCTTCTTTTTCATTTACAGCATGCAGGATTCGGTGGGCTCACACACTAATAAAACTAACCGTAAGGACAAAACAAACCACAAATAAGTCTGTCATACCCCAAACCACAAAACTCTACAACTGTTGCCAGAGAATTTTGAGTTGTCATGGACAACTATTCTTTGAAGTGCCTTGTGAAATGAACCTCAAATTAATTTTGAGATGCTAGCAGACACTAACCTTTTTCTAAGTCTCCACCTCACCAACACCCAAATAAGACATTTATTGCATTTCATTCATTGCCCAACAGTTCTGAAGGAGTGAAAGAGCAATATGGTGTTTTTGGAGATTACAACTTCAATAGAAGGTGCCAAAAGCATAGGATAGTCAAGGCGAAGGGAACTACACTGATATTGTATTAGATTCCAAGTTTCCTTCAGTCATTCCCGGCAATGTTTTTCAACCAATTACATCACAACTACAAAACATAGCAGTAGTGGAGTAATTGCCAAGATTCCTGCAATGCTATGGCGTAGCAACAGTATATAAGCTGCATGTAAACACTGATGCAGAACTCAAGTACACATTACATATGATACTGTACCACACTGTTTTCATAGCCCTCTGCTTTGAAATAAGGTGACTGAGAACTTCCCCACCTCCTTTTCCCAATCTGATACCCATAGATTCTTCAAAAGCAAAGACAAAATCATCAAGCTAAGTTGCTTTTTTTAGATAGGAACTTCCAAGATGATTCCATAAATTAAATTAGTAATGTAATACCATCACTTGCAAACACATTGAATGATAATTAGAGGAATGCAGAACTGTGTATACATTTCACTGGCCAGGCATAATTGTTTGCAATGCTACAGGGCTTACTTTGCTTTGCTATCCATCCTTATATCTTCTGCCTGCCTTAGTTTTCTAGGAAGCATGGAAAATGTTGAAAAAAAATGAAAGCCAGATCCTAAAAAGTATAAGGTAACAGTACTTTAATGGCTGTTGCTGAGTTGTGCTGAACTCCTTCCCTAATAGGCACAGGAATTAAGAAACTTGAAGGTTAAAAATGTTTTCAAGGCATCTTCATCCTGTCATGTGGGAATAAGACTGAATTGCAGTTCAAACCTCCTGTCACTCTATTCAGTCAGCAGAAGGGGGTGCTGCAGTGTAACCTATTTAAAATGCAAATAGAGTAACTTTTGTAACAGCAGATTAAAACCAGCATTTTATTCACTTGGCATACCCACAGCATACTGAATGCTGGAATCAGACTTGTCACTGCACACCGCAGGTTATTAATAGAGCTCAGAATGGTGTTGCTAAATGTGCAAGTTAAAAGCAAATAAACAAAAATGGATTTATCTGTGGTATTTGTTCTCTGGGAGAATTCAGCAAGGCCTGCCTCACACTGCACACTTGTTTATCCAAGATCACTGAGGCACAACTTCTTTCATTTTTTTAAAAAATTATTTGATTGACAGCCACTCATCACAACCAGAGATTCTGAGATATGTGATCTATAACATTAATACTATAGAGAAAACCACAATTTTTTTCATCCTGATCAAATATACACATACACAAAAAAGACTCTATGGTGCACAACTGCTTCTCTCTAACAGGCCTTTCTGGACTCTTGTGAACCACCAACACATGAAAAAACACAAAGTTAAAGGGTTCAGCAGAACCAAATCAACACATTGTGCTAGGCTTTACACTTCATCTTCCTGCAGTGTCAGGTGTCAGGGCAGGCAAATGGGTTTCCCCTCTATATTCAAGCCAATTCCCCTGCTCTTCATCTCGATCTCTCAGAGATTCATCAAAAATGCGATTTAATTACATCTCCTCCCCTCCTCCCCCTCCCAAAAAGAGTGTAAACATGACTCTTTTTTATCTCCTGATACATCTGGACAAGTAGACAATGTGCTAAAACAAAATAAATCTGCCCTGACAGTCACATCAAAGGGTTCAGCTAGGGGCTTGCAGCTACTTAAGGCACAGGAATGTTGTTGCTAAGCATCGCTCTACAACCTATCAGTCCCTTAAAGAAGAGCTTTTTTCTTTCAGAGAGAGATGAGGAAAGCTGGAGAGTGGGAACCAGACTGCAAAGGGAGATTGGGGATTTTGGAGGATTTTAAAGCTTAAAGTGAATTGTGTGAAGAAAAGGGGGTTTGTTTTGTTTTGTTTTGCCTCTTGACATACAGTCTACATTGGGGGGGAAGGAAAGTAGGGAAGGAAGGAGGGGTTAAAGCTTTTTGATGAAACATCTTGTGAATTATCCCTTTGGATACAATCAAGGAAAGTCTTTGATATCCTTTTTCAAATCCCTGTACTTACTGTGGATTGGAAATAGAAAGATTGTGACCAAAAGCAATAGTGCTGGGATACCAAGCCCATTAAAAACGTATTGTGAAATGCATCCCATGCCCTGCTTTCCTGTCAAGCATTTGATAAATATGTACATGTTCCTGAAGAGGTGAAGCCCGGAACAATGTCCATATCCAATAAACATGCTCTACAGAGAAAGGAAACTTTTGATACATATGCACAGAGCACAATTTGATGCTCGATTTACTAGTGAGAACCATTCCCTTTAGGGAAAAGCCTTCAGTGAAATCTTCAGTCTTCCACACTGTGCCTTGCTGGACTTGATTTGCATGTTTAGTGCTTAAACCTCCACAGGAAGGTAAAACCATGCTAAAACCAGACTTTAGAACTCCACAAATTCAAAACACAGCCTCAATGTAACAGACAGCTAAAAATTCAAATTATGCTTTCCTCTCAAAGACGTAGAAACGTATCCAAGGCAGATAGACAATCCAGCCTGGAAAGTATGAAACACTCAGTTTCAAAGCTTAATTACCCTGAAGGTGAGCTGAGAAAACCAGTAGTTTGGTTACAGCATCACTGAGGTGTTAACGTGTCTTTGGCTTTTAAAAACAGTTTAAAAAAATCCTCTTTCCTTTTTAAAAATTAAACCAAGGAAACATGAAATGGACTCATTCTACATGCAGGGTAACTATCAAGAACATGAACAATTACTGAGCCCATGATATTACACAAATAAATAACACTTAGCATTATCTTCAGCACTATCATATTTATTAAACAGTGACTGAGGGCAGCAGTAACCATTTTTATTGTCCCATATAGCTCTTATTTTCTAATTAAACAGAAGGTTATTTCCACTGCCAATGCAGCCATTTATCTTATTTGAGCGTTACATAATATTTTTTGCCAGCCAAGCCTGACTATAAAGTGTTCTGTGTGGTGAACTGTGGCCCAACTTGCTTTCCTGTTTGGTAATCATAGAAATGGGCCATTTCGTGCTGTGTTAATAAATAAACTTTTTGCAATTTCTCCTAAAACATGATAAAGCTTATACTTTGTCCTACCCTCTAGCTTCAATACAAGGGCAATGAGCTGTATTATTAAAGATATAGGTCAAGCAAACCTGATGATTTCAATCCTGTGGGGTGCTTTAGAAACTATTGTCATATTACTGAGATCATTCTGCTGTTCCTAATTATTCCTCTTGGTTGCCTCACATTTCAAGTGATTTCTCTCACACTTATGTCAAAATTTATAAGCTACTCCCTGTAACAACACTACATTATTTCCTCACTTGTTAGGGTAATATAGGACAGAAACTAGGAGAATGCTTTAATCTAGCTGACAAGGATAATGTAGTCTAGAAATGTAATAAACTTTGCATTCTACTACAAAGTTGTGGTTTTTCTCCCTACCATGAAACATTTCATATAGATAGACATCTTAGAAAAACTAATTGCTACAATAACTTGCATATCCTCTTATCTGAGTTGCTTTTATCAGAAAAAATGTATCAGCATTAAAGCATTCACTCCAATAGCTTGTGCATTCTCCTTATTCCCATAATTGCTATTCTGCAACATTCTGTTGACTGCACTGTAAAACTCCATGCTGCCGAAGGAAACCTATTTCCAAGAAATCTGTGAATCACCCGAACAGTGCAAAACATTTGTAATTAACACACTGGGCTTTAACAGCGCTGTAACACATCTAGGGCTGACTGGCACAAAATTTTATTTGCACTAAGTAGCTCGAGACTGGGAAAACATAAAATCAACTTTATGTGATAGCTTCATGTTCTATAGTGGTTTTTTTGAAGGATTTCAGAATGTAAGGAAAGCTGCCAGCGGAAAAGGTAGTCTAATGAAACATTTGAATTTTAAAGCCAGCGTGGGTACTCCTTACTGTGGGAGCTAACCTATTTCCTTCAGAACATCCTTAAGGTTACAAAATAACGGTGTCCCCCCCTGCCCCTGCAGAAACAAACAAACAAAGCAAAAAAACCCAACAAACAAACGAAACCACAATTCCATTTAGTATATGTCGTATGAGTAACACAAACATGACATCCATACTAATATTTCTAGGGATAATTTTGGTGAATTTGTTTGTATTGGCAATTTTCTGTGTTTGTCAAATGTCCAATGGGTTTTAAAATCCTTTTAGTCAGCAGAAAACTGAAAAAAACTAGATCACAGTAACAGTCCAGTGCATTAAAGCCATCAGATAATAAAAGAGGGATAGGAGAAACTGGCCTATAATGGCAACCTTTAAAGGGACTTTTTCCAGATAGATGAAAAACAACATTTAATTGAGCATGCACGCAGGAAACAGAGAAGAGGCAAAGATGAAGCTAGTGTTGTCCCAATCAGAAATACTCACCAACAGCATTGTCAGGGAAAAAAAAATAAACAAAAGGAAAATACCAAAGATTTCTGCTTTTGCCCCTGTTCCTTATTCAGTCTTCCTCCAAAGAGCTGATGACCTGACCGAAGGTAAGCTTTGCATGGTTTGGAGGTGTGTGGGTGGGGAGGGATCAAGAGGCAGAAACAATATCTTCTGCAGCCTTTCACTTCTGGATCCTGGTTAGAAAAAGTGGAGTCCCAGCCAAGGCCTGAGAGCTGAAAGGGTGAACTATTCATACGTTTGGTTTGTAAAGTGAGATCTCCCACTTCTATGATGACTTCTGTCCCAGACGAAAGACCCAGCATGTATGGAAGACATTCTTTGCCTCTTTCATCTTTTCAGCTACCATCTCTCAATATGTAAAATTGTCTTGAAAGCTGATGATTTTATCAGTGTGTCTATGTTCAGATTTGTTTCCACAGTGGACAGGCAAAAGAAGGTAATGCAACAGCCAAATTTTATAATTTAAAAGAAAGAACATTTAGGACTTATTTAGAACCTTATGACTTCAGAATACAAACACTGACATTTTAGGGATGATTAATCAATATCTTATTAATTTGTAAAGCATCTGCTTAGAAAACAAAAGATCTCTGACGGAAATTATTAACCACAAGAACAGGAATTAATTTTAGGATCTTCACAAATGAATGCCTGAGAGATAAGAAATCATACACAACGGCATTAGACTACAGAAGAGCAGTACCCCATCAGTATATTTTTTACATAGTTTTTGGTGAATCAAAATAAACTAAAAACAATGGAAAACACTGGGCACTAAAAAAGGGAAAGGCAATCAAAATAGTTACGGAAAATATAATTATATCAATTTGTTAAAAACCAGAAACACAAAACTGGAGTACAGCAAAAACACTGTCACTGCACTTTTGCTTTAGGGTTTCTTAACTCTAAAATAATATCCTACATAAAGTAGTTCAGAGCTGTCTAAGACTTCTTGTCCACGTTTATATATCAGAAATGCATAACAAGTGGGAGATGAACTGCATAACAACTAAACTAACTAATTTTTATAATTACTTTTCTTGAATTCATTAATAATTAATGTCCACTTGAAAGATACTTTCACCCTGAATGAGAGGAGAGAAAAAACAGCAGGAGAGTTGATTTATCTCAAAACGTGTTTTCCAAGCTCTATGTGTGGACCTTTGGGGTTCAGTCTGGCCATGAAATACTGGTAAGTGTGAAGGTTTTTTGCCTTGAGGTGATGGATTTAGTGAATACTGTCCTAAAATGCATTGGGTTCTGTTTCTCCAAGAGGTTTTCTATGCTCCCATTGAAGAAATGCTCTAACTAGTGGTCTCTAACTGTAAAATCCAGAAAGCACTTAACAAAGTTTACCCCCCAGATCAAAAAACTGTTCCCCCAAATCTGCAAAACTTCAGGCCCTACTAGGATTCAGGGATGCGGGGAGGGGTTTTTGCCAGACAGGGTAACTGCTCATTTGTAGGACTGCTGAACTTGGTTTCAGCTGTTACCATGGTTACTTACACAGCTGATGTGCACTGAGCACTTCCAGTCTTGGCTAAAAAACTGCCATCTATGTACAGTCTGTCACAATTCTAGGAAATCTGTTTCAACAAATCAGCATTGCCATTAAAATTGTTCTTTTTTCCCTACCCTGGGTGTGTAAGCTTCAGTTGCAACAGCTGGTTCTTCTCATATCCTCTGCCCATATTAGACGGAAGCTCCGAATCTTATTCCTCGTGTGGCTGTTCACTTGAGGTGCTACTGTTGACATCCTGTGATCGACTCTTCACACCCCCTTGGCTACCCAAGACAGACAGAATTTCCTGGAATTTCTCACCAGAACATGTCTCCCAGTCTCTCAAGAAATCATTAGCCTTGTTTCCTCCAATGTCTCTTCAGTGTCCCCTCAACTTTCTAGAACCACAGGCTTATCCAAATCTAAACATCGTGTTCTAGTAGCTGTTGTACCACTAAAAAATACAATTATAATATTTAAGTTCCCCCTCCTACTCGATACACAAAAGGAGCATCAGATGCGCCTATTAAAATCTAATAGTTTTATGTTTTACCTCAGTAATAAAAAGGTTACACAGCACTGGGCAAAAACCTGATCTCCAGAAAAAACATGTCTACTTTATCAACATAAAAACAGTTCACTGCTACTTAATTCACAGAACATATGGCATGGCATGTCAGATTTGTACCATTCTAGCTCCTTAAACTAAATAATATGTCATATTTGATAATTATATGACAAAAACTAATTGAAATCACTGTTGTTATCAACAATGAAACCTACAGCTTGCACTGGCCAAAGAGAATATGGGCTGAAGGAGCAGACCTTTCCTCCATTCCTGTTCTCATCTGTCTCTCATTCTTCCCACCTGCAGCTGAGTCTGCCTCTTGTCAACAAGATGACACTTCCAGACAAAGCACACACATTGACAGAATGTAACAAATACATTGTAAATTGTCATATTGTCCACAGATGTTGGAGGTACTCTAATTTCATAATATTATAAACAACAAAGGAACCCTGAAATTTACAGATAGAAGCATGGATCACTCAACTCGGTGACTAGAGGGTGTGGAAAGAATATCTTCCTTTTCCATACCCTAAATCTAAAAACCTGCGTATCAACAATGCTGCTACCCCAGGCAGAAAACTCAGCATTACTTGAGATAAAGTAAAACTCCTGAGGAACTGAAGCTAAATAGAAAGAAAACATAAGCCTGCACTACACAGTGCATAGCTTCAAGAGCTGCTTGTGTTCATGCTTGGAGTACAACCAAGTGAATAAAACTAGGGTGTAAAATGACAATGATCCCAAAATATTGCACTGTACTTACATAAATCACAGACCCACAGAACTGGTCAGGCTGGAGGGGACCACAGTGGGGTCATCTACCCCAACCTCCCTGCTCAAGCAGGGTCATCCCAGAGCACACAGCACAGGATTGTGTCCAGATTGTTCTTGAACACCTCCTGTGAGGGACACCCCACACCCTCTGGACAATCTGTTCCAGTGCTTAGTCAGCTGCACATGAGAAGCTCTTCCTCCTACTCAGGTGGTACTTCCTGTGCACCAGTTTGTGCCCATTACCTCTTGTTCTAATGGAGTTACTTATTCCTGTATCCCTGTGTTTGTTGTCGTTGTTCTATTTGGTTTTTGTTAGATTTTTCTTTTATCTATTAATACAGAAGTGGAAGATAGGGGCTGAAGTAGAAAATCTAATGTGTAGGTCTATGTTCTAGAACACCGAGTTAATTGTTCTAGAACCACAAATTCCCAGACAACATAATGAAACAGAATGAAAAGAGCCAGTTTTCATCTCTGTCTCCCCTGTTCCAGTCATCCAGCTTCAGGTGTGGAATGACAGAAATAGATGTTACGGCAAATATCTTCAGACATTTAGATTTAAAAGAACAATTTATTTCCAGTTACGTGTACTCTAAAACTTGTGGAAGAAATGCTATAAAAATATTATTCACATAATTCTGTAGTTTTACAGCTTTTTAGAGTTTTACAGGTGGGTCTCAGCACCCACCTCATGGCATAACTTTTTTGTGAATGTTGTATCTATGGGCTGCATAAAGTATCAAAGTTAAAACCAAGATGACATATTTTGACTAGTCAATCACAATTTTGACTAGTGAATCACAATTCACTTTTTCATATTCATAACGGTAGATTAAATTATTAGAAACAGACTGATGCATCAAAAGTGGGGTTTTTTAACGAAAAAAACTTCTTCTTTTTTTTTTTTTTTTCACTTTGCAAAGGAATTGCTCCAACAGCATTATTTTTAAAAACTGAAACTGCTCAGTTCCTTAAAATGCAACTGTTGCATCTGAACTTCACTTTTTTTCTCTCATTAAAGTGTCTTTGTGCTAAAAGATACTTTTTTCCCCTCACTTATTTGCTCTCATTAAAGTATCTTTGTGCTAAAAAATGTTTTTTCCCCCCTCCACTGAATTTGGTCCTTTATTTATGACATGATTTTATTACTCAGAAATATTTTATTACTGCAATAAAACTGCACTTTCCACTTTTCCACTGTCTCACCTAACAGTGAATGTTAAACCAAAAAAATTGAAGTAAAAAACCCTGTTGATTCCACAGGCAGGTGATTGCACATTAATAGAGCAGTACAGTACAGCAGAGCTGAAAAAGAAAAACATTCTCAGCAGTTTACATAGTTATATATATTGAATTTCTGGGTTTAATGCTATTTATAATATTTCTTGCAGTGCCATCATCACAAAGAGTAACTGAGAACTGTTGAGTTTTGTAGCAAGTAAATGTCTAACATTTGCTTTTTCATATTGCTCCCCAAGAGGAGCACCCAAAAGATTGTCCCTCTTTAACAATCTCACGTCTGTGTGTTTTGGCTTGAGAAGACTGGAAGATAAATGCCTTTCACTTGCTTGTAGACACCTGTAGGCTAGCATAATTTCATTAATTTCCTGTTGAAACATGAAAGGAATTAAGTTTATTCCCATTAGCATGATCCTTAAACTGTTGCATCATTTAGCAAATTATTCCCATGTTAACGCACAGAGATTTAGGCATTTATACTTAGCAGAACTGCAAGTACATCAGTATAAGAGAAAAATGGCTTCTTCTAGGTTGGTTAAGATGGTAACTTGATTAAAACTCTGCCATCATCTATCTCATTTTGCTGTCTGAAATCTTATTATACATGTAAAATTCTTCTGCATCTTATTTTCTTCCAGCTCCTATTTTTCAGACTGGTCTGTGAAGATTAAAATTTTTTTCTTTTTTCCTATAAAGCATGTCTCTGAAACCAAACTGTGAAGTGTTCCTCTGTGCTGGTGAAGGAAGCTAAAAGAGATCCTTTCTCAATCCATTTGTTATCTTACCTATCTTGAAAGGAGAGAAACAACTGATTAAGTAATGGTTGTTGTAGACATGGTATTTAGTGTATGAACAATTTGCCCTCACTTTTCATCTGAGGGGGAAGAAAACCCCTGTTACACATTTGAACATATTTCCAAAGTTATATTTAGTTGTAATCAGACTCATCCTCTCTGATATAAACAAACACAATTACAGGAATATCAGAAATACACCTGGAGATAGAAAACAATCTTTCCCAGCTCAGCTATTTAAAATAAAAAGGCATTTGTCACCTACCGCCATGACTGCTTTTACAGAACCTCTTTCATCAGTCTCAAATTCATTGACAAAAAGAAGCATAGAGCTAAAGCAAGCAAAAGACATTTCAGTGAAACCAATACTCATCTACTGGGTTTTCATATTATAGAATGCATTTTACTTTTTTTTTCCTACTTTTAATACTGTAGCATTAACTAATCTCCTCCCTTTCTCTCCATTTCCATCTACAGAAGGAAGTCTGCTTGCTTTAAAAACTTTTACAATTGTTTTAGTGAGTTCATCTTAAAAGAAGACTTTTCCAGCTTCACAGAACAAGGGCCACATTCCTTCTGAATGCTGGATACTCATCTAAAACAGCAAGGCCCATCTATCACTTGTGAATATGGCTCCAAAATTCCCCCAAATAACTAACATCATTAGAAGACTCATGAAAAAGAGTTATTTTTTTATGCACTGTGGTTGCTTTCTGAAAGAGTCCTACTTGAAGAAAAATTAACCAAGATAATAAAAACAAGAAAAAATGCTGATTCTAGATCTTCGATGAAATGCATGACCTTTTTTTTTTTAAAGGCAATAAACTTTGCATGATAATTGGTAAAAATAAAACACACAGAAACCACTTGGTCAGGGCTGAAGACCTCTGTGTAGCTTTAATTTTCATAGGCCAACATTTAACCATGTTCTTAAAAGATATTCTGACCTGAGGTAAGTTTAAGCTTTCTCCTGAAGTAGACTTGATGCAACAGTCATACGAGCTACTGTCATTTTATTGTGTGCACAGTCCCAGTGCTTTAGGTTACTCAGAGACAATTTTAGTCAGATAGATTAATTTTTTGCCATGCATTATAGCTTTTAACTATATCGTGTTCTTTGCAATGGGTCTCCTACTTTTAAAATTAATTTATGATTTTAAAAGCTCATTGTTAAACCAGAAAAGACTGCTAGCAATGACTGGCAACCCTCAATGACTGAGAAAATCAGATTGCGATGTTCTGCTCAGCAGGAATGGTGTTGAGTTAATATTTAATGATTTACTAGTTCTACTTGACTGAGCTTGCACCCTGTAAATGGATCATATGATCATTGATCACAAGTTCAACTGCTTTTGTTCCGTGCGTGGCATGAGCCGAGGGTGTGTTGTACAGGAGCAGGGCTCGTGTGCAGCCCTGTGTAAGACAAGGGCAGCTTACATGCAACAGGCACTAATGGCTCATACCTGCAAGCCCTCAGCCCAAGGCAGCTCATGAGGTTGAATTTTAAAAAGGTAGCTGACCTTGCAGCTGGGAGCTCTAACTGTGCTTTTACCCATTTATACCTGGATAAGTAAACAGTTACTGAATGCTGAAAGGGCCTGAAAGCACTATTTTAGCCACAGGCTAATCCCCATTCTTTGTGGATGAAAGGACTCAAAATGAAAACAAAACAAACAAAAAAAAAATATTCTCTGCTTCAGGTAACACAAAGGTAAAGCTGCAATAAACAAATCCATTAATTTTAAGCTTAATGTTGCCTTACCCTCCATTTCCAATGAGTGAATCAACCTTTAAAATATATTGAGCTCTTCTTAAAATGATAGAAACATTACTATTACAAAGAAAAGGATATATGCAATATAAACTGAAATAGCTCAGAGAGGTTCACCTCATGCAGATGAAATTAAAAGAATAAGTGATCAGCAAGCTGCTAGTTGCACAGCTTGAACCTAATAAAAACAGTCATCATTCATGTTGCAGAAAACACAAGTCAAAATGTAAGAGACAATGTAAGGCAGTGATCCTCTGCCCTATGCATTCATCTCACATCTAATATTTTTCTCAATGCTGTGGTTGAAACTAATGAAGAATTAATGGATTTCTCTGTCAAGTGTGGCTATTTCATAGCATAAAGAAGAGGCCCTTGCTCTGCATGGAAGGAGAAAAGGTTTTAAGGTCAAAAACAACTTGTCAGCCAAATATTTCTTACTCATTTTGTAGATCATTCAACATAAATTTTAGCATACTATCCTACATCATTTTTTTTTTTAGGATCTCTGGCTTATTTTGTTATTTTTCCCTGCAACCTGTACTTCATCTCTTTTGTATGCAACAAAAACACAATGCCAACACTTTCACAGCTTTCATAGCTGCCCACTGCTCTTCTACATGCACAGACAGAGGTATCAGAAGATGCTTGACATGGAGGTGGTGGAGGAAGAAAAAGAAGACCAAGGGGGATATAACCCTCAGCCAATACGGAGCACCTCATTTGAGTGACATGTAGCAAAAATGAACTTCACAGCTCTCAGTTTATTTTCTAGCTGACAGTCCAGGACCTGACAATTGATGGCTTGGTAATATCCATGTCTTGCAAAGTCAAACCTTTTCTTCTCTCCAAGTACAGGCATTAAATCCTAGAATTTTAAGTTATCCTCTTTTTTCCTCAGTCCATGAATTCAATGTTGCTACAAGATGCTTCCATCTCCCGTTATAAACCAGTCAGTGTCCTGCACTCACTTCTTCACCTAAAAAAAGCATTGAACTCCCATCCATTATTTTTAAAATGTATGAGACAACAGCACTCCATTTAAATGAAGGCCCACAAACCTGTGCTTCATGTGTTTAAATTCTGATCATGTAGCAGAATAGGAAAGTCCCTTCCTCTTTTTAATCTTGCATGTCTGTTTGGAATGCAACATAAAAAGGGAATAACCCATTCTTGAAAAATCTATGATCTGCACCTAACTAAATCAGGCACCTAAAATCCGTAATGCAAATAACATTATTCCTGATACCACATGAATAAAAGATAAGTGAGGAGATCCTTGCAGCAGATTATGTAAAATCTAAATGCAATTTGCCTTTGCTAAAGCAATTCAGGTTTTTCTAAAACATAATTGCTATTTTAAAAGTTTGTCCTCAGTTGTCTGAAACTACCACATAATAGATTTTTGGTAAATCAAAATGAAAAATCCTTAACTGCTTTGAAATTTGAAGAGAACACCCGTATTCAGTTCAAATACCTCCACATGTCAGTCTCACCAACGACAGACAGGATTTACCTGCGTAGGTAAAATACAGAACCACTAATGCTCTATCATTCTCATTGAACAGCAACATTTTGCTAAAATACCACTGTAAATAAGGTCTGTTTGGATACCTCTGCTTGTTAACGTTTCTAGGTGTGCTTTATGATCACTGCAAAAGAGAAAGCTCAGCAAAGGCAGGAGGGAGAAGGAGCTGCCTTGCAGAAGCATGCCCAGGCAGGATGGCTCACTGCCACACACCTATTATCGATGTGCATTAGGAAGTGTCTGTCTGCACATCGAGAACCTGACAGGATGATATGCTTAACTCAGGGTTTGTATCAGATTTAATAAGAGGATGCTGGCAGGACTCAACTGGTCCTGGAAGACTGTCCAGGTTGTTTGACAAATGAGGTTGTAGTAACGCCATGAACAAAGAACTCTCAGTCACAAACCATCCAAAATAAAACAGTTTCAGTTTACTAAAAGATGTTTAAATCATCTACACCTCTGATTAATATCTAAACTCCTAAAGACACTAGAAACAGGCTGCAATGGTATTAGATATAAGGTAGAAATAAAGATTAGGATAAGAAAAAGATGGGAAGAATTTTGCAAGCATAGCAATCTGACCTAGCTTTAGGGACACAAGGTGGAAAATAACACACAGGAGGAGTGTGTACCTGAAGTCCTGAGCAAAAGCCCTGACTGCATTAATCTGGGACCTTCTTGGTAACAGTGGGAAGGAAATTCAGAAGCCAAGCAAAGACCATGGTGCAGGAGAAAGGGAAGGCTGTCCTAGCATCACTTGTAAACTTCATTTCTGACGTGGTGCCTAAATGTTGAGTCTTGCTTCTTGCTTAATACAGATCTTCATTTAGCCAGTAATACAGTCTGATGTTGGGGAACAAGTGAATCACAGTGCAGCTGTCAAATTCATAATACCTTCAGGGAAAGAGAAACTCAACAAAAGCAGTGTTGCAGGCAGCCCTGGGGCACCCCCACTTCAGGATTCTGTCAGGGTACCTGGGAACCATGGAATGCTCCTGCAAAGCTGCAAAGACTTTCTGTGAGGAGCTGCTCTGATGAGAGCCAAGAGCTAGGAGAAGTCCCCCCCATGAGATTCAAACAGGCCCTCATATAAGACGTAAACAGAAACAGTACCTGACAGAATGCCAATATCTAAAAACTGATGGTGATATTTCACTTCAGAAGTACTTGCTGAAATTTGAGCAGACTTAATTGTTTTGTTGAGCCATCCTATTATCTACTTTCTAACTAGTTGTAAATTATTTGAATATACTTCCAATACAAAAGATACAACGTAAAAATCCCAAGGATTAGCAAATGTGTACTAAAACTTCCCAAAGAAAAAATTGATATTACATTTAATGATTGAAAATTAAGAACACGACTTGATCCAGATGGGTCCCCCCCAACTCAATACATTTTATGATTCTTCAATTCTATGAAAAAATGCCTTTATATTTAAACTATAGCTATCATTCTAATGTAGCTTGAAAATACTATGATATAGTAAATAAGTATCTTGGTTTTACTATAAATTTTTAAAGGTTGTTAAATTTACATTGATCCATATGCAAAAATAATTTATTCACAATTTGAACTGAAACTCAGGAAAAAAGCCTAACTCAATAACAAACAAATATAGAAAAAGAACATTGGTATATTATTTGTGCATTGAACTATTAAAAATATTAAATGTTGCATGATGAGCTTGATTTGGAAAATGGTCAAATTTTCCGGTTATATATGTTTGGAGGCCTATTTTGAAAATAAATGAGAGCCTGAGGGCATACATACAGTATTTGCGGGCAGAAGTTTTTTGTGTCAAACGGAACACAACTGTTTAAGCATCTCTGTAGAGAGGGAACGTCTGTGGATTAGCAGGTCCTCAATATAAGGCGATGTCTGGCTTCTGTCTCAAGCTTGCTCATTTGTCTTTTCTTTCTGTAAGTTGAGGATCTAAGGCCTACCTGGCCGTGGTGTTTCTGGATTCCTAATCAGTCTTGGAAAGTGCTTTGAAATCCATTTAAAAAGGGGCCATGCAAGCTCTGTGACATCACAGATACATAACACATTGGCATTCCAGAGCCATGTGAAGTGGGCTATTTCTCTTGTCATCCAACTAAAGATGAAAATTCACTACCTATTTGCAGTGATCAGAAGTAGTGCTTTCAAAGAAATATAATTAAAAGAAGACAAAATGTTATTTTCATTACTCTACAGAAAAGATTAAAAGCCCACTTTTTTTTCTGATCATTTTTAATCAGTACACTGGAAGCACATCTATTTTATTTGTAACACGTTGAACCTAAAAAATTAAGTGGTGTACATATAAAAACACTTTGGTGACAGACAGCAACAGAAGACATTGCAGGAGAAATTGACGTTGTCAGCCTTTCTTAATATGCCAGGATTTTTAACAGTCATAAAATAACCACAAATTAATATATTCCTTGAAAATCTAGTGCATGGAGCAAGACTAAAGGGAAGTAATCATGTGATCACACTATTCCTTCCATTGCCCCTTTCCTGTTTACTGCAGTGGCTGTGGTTTTCTCAGAGGAATGCCACTAACTTGTCATTCTACAGTTTATAGAACTAACTCTGCAGTGTCAAAATGCCTGAGAAGACTAACTACTTGACTGGAAAAAGATATGAGACACATTATTTTTTTGAGAAAAAAAGATAATTCTTTGAAATCTACAAGATGACAGGTATCACCAATCAGTCTTTACTGCCCAGACCCTCAGTACTGCCTCATAAAAACAACACCTAAATCCACCTATGAGGAACAAGAAAACAAGAAAATACAGTAAGCACAACCTCAATATATATGCATGGACCTTTATCAAGACTTATTCACTTAAGACAAGAACTTGCAGTTCTGTGATTCTTATGTTTTGTACACTTTAAACCTGAAATAGGGCACAAAATCTAAGACTAGATAAATGAAAAGTACATAACACTTAGGAGGAAAAAAGATCAAGGAGTAAAAAGTTACAAATAAATTGCTTTAATTCAGTAATAGAAAGTGGACTGCCACTAGAATAATACTTTTGGATTTAAGATTGCAATACTAGATATTCTGTTAGGAGAATGTCTCACCGAGTTCGTATTCTTGCATTGTCGGCACTTAGGTGCCTAATGTACTTTCAGGCTAAGAGGCTCTGCTGGCGTTAGAGAGGATTTGAGAAGAAATATAAACAATTGCATGAAGAGAGAAAAGGTTATTAAAAGATTCAAAATTCCTCCACAGGCAGAAGCAAAAGCATCAGCTCCTTTCGTAATTTCAAAAAGTTGAACTAAAAAGGGTATTAAAGGAGAGGAAGAAAAAAAAAACTCCACCTTTTTAAGAGTTTTAATCAAACTCTTACATTTAACAGCATTAATACTAAGTATGCAAACGTTCATCCCACTGATCATTATGGTATCAAGAACTAATTTTCCTCCTTTTAAGAGCTTATATGTCACATCACACCCTGTGGGCCTTCCAGAGATGTATTTAAATGTCTAACAGGGGGAAAAGAAAGACATTCCAGACAGCCAGGTGTTACTGATTCACCCATTAAAACTTCAGTTATAAAATATCCCACACAATGGTAAAACATTTCAGTCATTAGCTGATCATAAATAGATTAAGATGACAGTCTAAATTATTATGACTATATGTGTATAAAATTTACATTGCTCATCACATTATTCCAGGTGTCGGTAACTCTGATTATCTGAAGTTAAAGATTAAGTGCATGTATTATTTGTTCTGAGAACTCAAGAAAAAGAAAGACAAAGCCAGATGTAGCAAATGTAACATTAATCCTGAGACAGAATAAAACTTCAGATTTATTTGTAATGATGCTCATTAATTTACTATTATATAGCTGAAAATGAGGTCTTGTTTCTTTTTATTGTAAGTTTTAAGCCAGCCTTACTATTTCACATAATGAATGTGAAACAGTAAAAGAATTCGAAGATTTTTAAATCTTTTATTACCTGTTTTTCAAATAAGGAAAGCATTTAGTGAACATCTAACACTGTACCATTTTGATATCAGCTTCAATAACAGAAGATATAGATGGACTTTACATTGTGGCATGCTGTTGATTTACACAAATTGTGTCGCCTATGAACGTGAAGATAATTTCTGTGTTTATTTATTTCTTTATCTATGCTGTCAAACACGATTTGAATTTTATCATTAAACCATCAATTCACTTTCCCCCTTTCAATTTGGCACAGGATCAAATTTCTGAGCTAATAAATTAAGGAGCATCACCAGTGTTCCCATAATTGTTGGTGGACAAGCACTTAACTCACAATCTGTGTGAAAAAATTTGAGTCAACTTAATCTAGATTAGAAGACAGTTGATCTAAATCAAATTAGGTTCTATTTACTATGAGCTAAGATCTTGTACTTGATAGTTACAGTCATGCTAGATACGCACTATAATGCCTTGTGCTAAAAAATGCAACTTATCCCTTTGATTCACCCAGATTTCCAGGCACATCTTCTTTCCAACTTTTTGATTTTTCTTCTGTTTAATTTTAGGAGTGAAAAGCTGCAAGTTTTGCCACTGACTCGAAGAAAGAAATTTCCAGAAAGAAATTTCACTCTTCAGTGTTTTTAATGTTCAAAATTAGCTAAATACAAATTATGGCAATTGCTGTCACCAAGGCCCACAACACTACAGTAATAAATCAGTCAAGACCCAGGCATCAGTGTGCTGCAAACATTATTGGCTTATGTTTCAAAAATATACAAGTAACTATGAGTTAAAAATTATGAAATCTAGTCAGACCACATCCTTTTTAGCAGAATTATAGAATTATCCTTTTCAGCCTTCAAGTTACAGAACACAAACTTATTTTTATTTACGTCAGAGACAGGCAAGCACCTGAAAGAATGAAATCGCTTTGTCTTGTGCTTGAGGATGAGAACTGATCTATTCTAGCATGTCTGGTCAAGCACATTCGCTGCCTCCCACGGAATGTTAGGATGAGATTCACTTCAAAAGATCCGAAATCGACACAGCTTTTGCCAAACATACACTTTTGCCATCTGGACTTCAGGTGTTTCTGCTTTCCTGTTTCTTACAAGGTTCTGTCATGATTTTGTTAATGCTTTTTTTTGTTGTTATACACTAGGCTGAGCCTGTTATTCACTTCAGAGAAGTTTAACTCTGCAGGCTAAACCCACCTAACACATTTTTTGGTAAAAAAAAACCAAAACAATCCAAAAGAAAAATAATGTGAATCAAATCTAATAATTAGAAGATAAGAATATAGGATATAGGGGAAAGGAAGAAAAAAGAAGCATGAATAAAAGCAACAAGTAAAACCAAAACAAACCAACAAAACTAAAGGTTTAATGTGTGGATAGGCCCAAAAACCCCAAAAATATTTTGCCACAAAAAAGGATTTCTTAGGTTTTTCTTACAACCAAAGAAATTGAGTTACAAGAAGGTGATATTATTTACCAAATCGAATAGATTTGGAAATTCACAATTATATTGGAATCATATTATCATAGTCTATTCTGAAAAGTGTGTTTATACTAATGATCATCAATAAGATCTTGGAAAACTGTCTTTTATCAATTGTGACACTGTACCTGCTTGTAGCATTACACCTGCAACATATTGTCTTAATTCCTATGACTGAGAACAACACTGTAGTCGTGGATTTAAAACCTAATCCAGACATCCAAATTAGTACAATTACCAAAAAGTGTTCTGAACAAATCGTCATGGTCTCTTGGCCACGCTTACTAGCAGAAATATTAATTTAAAAAAACCCATAGAAACAAACAAAAAAAAAAAAACCCCAAACATCGCCCCCAAACCAGTTGTCACTAAAAAGCACAGCTGTCTGATACCGCAGTCTGTCAGAACCCCAATCAAGGAAATGCTAATGCCTACATCCATAACCCTAAAATTCCACTGGCCTAAACCACCAAATTTTTACCAAAACTCAAATACTAAAGGACTGAATAATATTGAGTGTATTTTTTTATTATATCAGGTCCTTTCAAAATGCTAAATGGACTAGCTTAAATTTAAGAAGATAAACTAGATAAAACTTTCCTGGACAGGTAAAAAAATAGACATAGCATTGAGAAGCCTTTTCACAGAACGTTTTCTTTAAGCGAGAAATGAAATAGGAGAGTCAACCCTGGTAATAAAGAGATCATCTCAAAAGCAGATGTGTTGGACAGCCTGAATGAACCCAAGGCACCTGACTAACATCAGCACGAGCCAGGAATTCTTTCTCCTTTCTTTAACTTCGTGTCACATACTACAATTTGCATCAGGTCTCCCAAGCCTTATGACACATTCTGGTACCCTGGATTCCACCGGGAAAAGGAACCTGGGGGCAGGAGGGCCACTTGGCAGGGATGACTAGAAGAGGGCTGATAATTCACTTTGGTTGCACAGGCATTTTGCCTCAGGGACTAATCTTGATTATTCTCCAGTGATTGTCCATCACACCAGGAAATACCAAACATCCTACAAGGCTTCATCTGTTAAAAGCAAGGGAAATACCTTTTCCCATCTTTTTCCCACTGATTGAAGACAGAAGGTAGAATCTGCTATTTAGTACCTGATAAAAAATAGCAGCGGTGGGGAGTTCCCTGGGTTTTCCTCTGTGAAACTGCTTTTTTTCTCTAGCACAGATGCACAGTTTATAATAAATCCTATATTGCTGAGTATTCCGTCTTATTTAGAAGAAGTTTGAGGCAAAACAGATTAGTAATCTCAGTCACTGCATATGCAAACCAGGAATTGGTCTAACCGTGATGCTTTGAGGTTACATTGTGGTTTAAAACTAGACAGAATCATTATGAGCCTCACCCAAAATCAAAAAAGGCAAGATGAACTTATTATTATTTTGGATAAATCCCCACATATTTTCAAAAGCTTATCACGCCAATGAAAAAAAGTAAGCCTTCCATGAACGTGGTTTCCATTCTATTATTTCACAATTAATAAACTGGGGATTGTGCACATGAAATAGAATTTAACTCTGAAATACATAAATTTAATTTTTGGGCTTTTTCCAGTGATACCTTTGTCACCCAACTAAAATTTTGAACTTGGAAATTCAGCTGAAAATTTGTGGGCAAAATATACAAAGTAATGAAAATGTCTTTATCAGTCATTTACATTTGTTTAAGCATAGTCCCTTCTGAATCCCTTACTTCCTAGATGCTGTGGCAAAGACATCTCATTTTTTATCATTCCAACACCTAACTCCAAGTGAAGTGTCTGTGATGAGAAACGGGTGTGAAAAACTGACTGGAAAACAATGTGCCTATTTGAGTTATATTCTCATTGTTAGGATTTCTAACATCTAAACATCTGTAAAAGCATTCATTTACCTCTTAAGTTCCTTATGAGATTTTAGCAATGACTTATTATAGAGCAATTTAAAGAATAATACCCTCCTGAAATCCAGTGTTTCTCCTTCTATGTGATACTGTAATAAAATTATTGTTCTTATTTGTGGTCTAGAAATTTATGCCAAGGAGTGTGATGCATAAAGAGATTTCAGAACGCAGAACTACATTATTACAAACCTCCTCACCACCTCTGTCAATACAAAACTCACCCTGGCCTGCTGACTAAAGATAGTGTGAGCCTTTGGGGAGAACAGATGGGAGCCAAGGAGCTGCTCACAGCCCCACAGGGATGTTTGGCACATTGAGAAACTTGGTCTTCCATTACAGCAGCAAATGAAGAGTTTGAATGGTAACTCCCCTCATGGTTTCTGCTACTTCTCCTCTTTTAGTGCGTTTAATAATGTGTAAGACTTTTTGCAGCAACAGCTCAAAGTATTCAGTTAGATTGGGGATTTCGTGTTGGACTCCAAGCTGATCTTGGGTCAAAAGTAATGTTTGCCGCTCTAAGAAAATTGTATCATAAGCATTTGGTTTTGTTTTGAAGCACTAAGGCCCACAAACCATGGTTTAATATTGATGCGAACAGCTTTGCTGCAGTATTTAGCAGGCGCTGCTTATGAAGCACAGCAGATATGTTGCTGATAAGACCAATACCTATGCAAATCCAAAGCAGATAGCAATTACTAGAAATAGTCTTGTTTTCTATTGTGCGTAAGGAAAAAAGGAATCCAGAAATTATTAGATAGAAAATACAAAATGCAAGCCACCAAAACTGGTTTATTTTTACTCTATGTTTTAACCATTGTATTTAAAATTTATATATATTTGTGTGATTAGAAATTGACTAAAAATGTGCTCAAATTTTAATACAATAGGAAGTCAAGAACTGTAGCTGAGCCCAGTAACCCAGGTCAGCCAAGATGAACCAGTAAAAGCTACTCTGAAATGACTCAGAGATATATTTTCTTTTTCTCTTTTAGTAAGAGTGCACACAGAGCAGGAAGAACATCAGTGACTTCAGTCTCTGGCCTTCTAACCAAGAAAGGACTTGTGAAGGTGAATGGTTTGCAGACGAAGGGGATATAAAAGAGACAAAACCAGGATAAAAATTAAATAAAAAGTAGCTGTCTTAAACTGTAATTGCACTCCTCTGCTGAGCATGCTTTCAGATATATAAATGTGATTTACCATCAGCTTGCAACTACAAATCAGGTCTTAAGAAACACTTGTGCTATGAAATTGTTTAATCTCATCAAGCTCTGCTTTCACAGCAAGCCATAAATCACAAAGTCTTTGTTATCATAGACCTCCATGAGCGCCTCTCAGGCAGGCAATGGATCGTGGGTATATATAATCCTGACTGCACAAACAGTGGGGTCGTCGCAGCCTGAAATACTTTCATAATAGCCACTGTGCAGCTGGTGGAACACAAGCCTATGATGGATATCTCATTTCCTACAGTCGGCATCTATTTCGAGCAAATTATTACCACATAAATTTCTTGTCAACAGAAACGGCCAATTAATTAAGTTAAAAATTTACTCGTGATCACATCTACAAACCAAATAGAACTGCAAGGCAATTTTACAGTTACTGAATATACTGCAGGTCAGTTTAATGAATAATTTTTAACTTTGTCATAAACTCAAAGACAGGCTAATATCTTGAGGAACCTGACTGGAGAGCAGCTGCCAACAGATTTACACAAAATATATTTATGCAGATTTTGATTGCTGACATCTGGGGACAGAAATAAACTTCATACAATTACAGAAACTTCACAAGAATATGAAATTTCCTACTTAAAAATGAGCAACTTTTCCTCCACAACACTGTATTTAAATGTGTTTAAAATGCTACAGAATTGTTGTTCGGGAAAAAGAGGGCTCATTATCAAAGCCAAGAACTACAGTAAGTAAAACCCTGCTGATTACACCTGCTTTTAAAATTATTTTGTTTTCAATCTAAAAGTGCATTTTGCATGCATATTTATCACATACATACAAAAATATATAAGATAGTCATAATTAGTGGGTGGAGATAATTGGATGGTTTTTCACCACCAAATATAATAAATGGATAAAAGTTATTCTTTCCAAGGAGTCTTCACATCAGTAAAACATTGTCAGCAGTGCAGTGCAAAGGAAAATTTAAGCTATGGCCTCCATACAAATCAAAGTGGGCAGATTGACAGAGGCATGAATAGAGCTACTTACTTTGGGTTATTATAGACATAAAATTGGTCTGCATGAGAACATGCACATTCGTAAGTACTTCATAATTTTTGTTTTAACCTTCTTTCACCCTCTTCCCCCATGCACACATTCTTCCTGAAATGAAAGCAAATATATCCCAGCCACTGCTAACCATGAGACCAAATAACCTTTTTCAACAGACAAAAATAGAGGACTAATTAAATTCTGGAGTGGCTTTTGCCTCTACAAATGGTTTATTTTGATTTGAAGAAGACAACCACCCTAAGTAACAACATGGACAAAACGGTTCCACATTGGTGATGATGTGACTTTTTTTAGCGCTTTTTGCAACTCTTTTACTCTGTTTTCATTGAGATATCAATATTATATATTCTATTAATATGCAATGAATAAGCTGTATACATCTTTGAAAAGTTAATAATTAATGGTATAATCAACATAAAAAAGCAGAAATTCCTCATCATAAAATTCCAAGTGGGGAAAAAATGCCTAAGAGAAAAGAGTCAAACCAGTCTGAAAATACCACCTCCCTATTATTCTCTTGGCAAAGAGGCAGCCCTTAAAGAAGTACAGGGAGGTCAGAAAAGGGGAAAAAATACTCTTAATTATACCAAGGGAACTCCAATTTTAAAATCTACACTAACTCTTCCTGTGGTGAAGCAGGAAAGGAAATCATGGGAGAAAACATCTGGAAAAAGCTGACCACTCAGGGATGACATCAAAACTATTTAGGGAGCTCAAAAGTTGAAAAACTCTTTTTTTTGTATTTAGAAATTAGCAAGGTGTTCCAGGGCAACTGGGAAGAGGGCTCCATCAGCTTTCTCCAGAAAGCTTTCTCCACCTAGGTTTTTTCGGTTTAGTTTGGTTTGGTTTTTGTGTGCGTGTGTGCGTGTGCGTGGGTTTTGTTTGTCTTTTGTTTTGGTTTTTTGTTTTGTTTTTGTTTGGTTTGGATTATTTGTTCATTTTTTTTGTTTTTTGTTGGCTTTGAACCTTCTTTTTTAATGTTACAAAGCTACACTCTTAACCTTAACCAGCAGTCTAATGGTTCAAAGACAATGTGTGAAGGGTGGAAAGTCTGAAAGACAGTTGTTTTCATTTTTAGGGCAGCTGTTTTCTTTTTCTTTTGAAGAAGAGTCAGCTTGGTTTATTTTTGACCTTTTTCTGAGCGTTATACTAATCTGACATCGGTTATAAACTCTCCTAATGACTGATTCAAGACAATTTTTCTTTCTTGAGAGAGAGAAAAAAAGGAAACAAAAAACAAACACAAAGTCTAGCAGTTAGATGGCTCATGGTGTTTGGAACAATCTTCACACAGTATGCAAGAAAAACATTTCAAAGTATTTTCCATTTAGGAAAGAATAATGTACAAATAATAAAACACTTGAATACCCCTCACTGTCTATCCCCGTTCCAAAAGCAGATAAATGTTTTTTCTGAAGAAATACTTTGGAACATGCTTAAAAACAAGCAGTTTTAGTGTCTTTTTGAAGATGCATTTCTGAAACTACTCAAGAATAAGAAACAGGAGGTAAGTTTTACTTCCGTTACTATCAAACAATCAGGTACTTCATGTCAAAGACTTTCCTACACTACTCTCCTGTATGGAGAAAACTGAAAATTCAGTGAAAAATGGGACACGGCCAAGGAAGGAAAAAAAGGGTCAAAAATGGTAGATACAACCTGAAGAATGTTTGGGAAGACAGTACCAATAAAAAATGCCCCCAAAACCGGGAACAAAGTTACCATGAAAAAATGCTTTGATTAATTCTGAGTGATTATGTTAAAAAATTACTTAGACTTATTTGGTTAAGAATGAGTATGTATAATTAAGAAATATTTTATCAAAACAATTATGAAATGGACAAAATATCACAATCTAGTGTCTAGTTAAAAAAAAAAAGAGTTTTCAGGCTAAAATGTATAAACTGGGGGATGTGGTGGTGGTGATGTGGGAGTTATTCTCCATCCAAACTACATTATAATGGCAAACATTGCAGTACTTCTTGTGCACTTTCTGTGCAATAGATTATTATTATTATTATTATGGTTATTATTATTACTATAATTTCCTCACATACCATCTACAACTTGATGCAATGTTACTCAGTAGGCTTTTGAATATCTCAAGAGACACTGAATGTTTTGGGATTCAAGATTTCTGGAAGAATTTGTGAAATCTTTAAAGGAAATCTGAAAAAATAAAGTGAGGAAAAATATGCAGAATTATGTGCATCTGATAATTACTACAAATAAATTGAGCTACTAAAATCCTTTAGATAAACAAAAATAATTTGAAGGTGACTTCACAGATCATGTAAAAGTCTTCTTTATTATATAAAGTAGGGAAAAAAGAAAATTTCATATTCTGCATAACTTTCCATGTGGGAAATTTCTACTTTCCAGAATGGGTATATAATTTTGGTTAACAATATTTTTCTAAAATAGTAATTTGGCTGAAATTTTATTAAACTATAGGGTGTCTTACCCCTGCACTATTGTCATGAGAGCCTTCAAAAATATTTGTACTCACCAATGCAAATTTCAAATGTTATTGATGGGCAGACTTCCTTCCAATGACACCATTCTTGTATAACAAAGTAAAAACCTCAAGAAAGAGAAGCACAGGAACACAAAATCATCTAACCACTTCCCACCACTCTTTTAGGTGGAGAAGCAAAAAATGGAATTACCAAATAATTGAGGAAAATCTACATGTTCACTTCTATTGATGCCATATGTAATTTCACTCAAAAATTAAAACCTTAAAAAGATTAAATTTTATGTTCCAGTATTTAATTCCTATCTGTACATTAGCAAAGCCATCCCACTTGTGGTCCTCCCTCCTAATCTACAAGAGGATTCCAGAGGATTCATGCAGCTAAAGTTTTTGAAGGGTGAGGTAGAATTAAAAGGCTGTGTCCCTAAGATACAAATCAAAATCAAATTCCTTGTTACAGCTCCTCTTCTGCTCTTTACTCTTTTCATTTATCCACGTTGGGGTGTTATACTATGGCACAGGCATTAGTTCTGCCAGAGAATTCTTATTTAAACTGCATGCAGTAGAAGTTCAATTCCCACACACACAAACACTATTTTATAAGACACAAAGCAGAACCAAAATAAGCAAAAGATGCCCAAACACTTAGGTATCTTCCTAGTTGGATAAGCATGATTTTGTCTGTTAGGAGACAATGCAAACATGAATGAGGAACAAGAAACATGACACCATTAATTTCTTTTTAGGTGTGTTAGTAAAGGGTAATTCTAACTACAGAGATATTACTGAATAAACTGGATTAAAACACCAGAGCATCACAGTTTTTCCTATTCTGAGCATAGTTATTTTATTTAACAAGACGTATGATGAGGTCATATGATTACCATCACTGTGTACGTAGATTGGGAGATCATCTACAAGTACCAGTGACATTTCCGTGCCTTCTCTAGGTAAGCACGACAGGCAGAGCTCCTTCCTTGTTACGGAGGTCCCTCCATGCTGGGGTAAAAGGTAATAGACTACAGAACAGCTGCTTCATGATGATCTCAGAAATAGGAGCACAGAGCTCCAAATCCTGACAGAAAACAAGGAAAACATGGATGAGCAACTATTGATGTGATCTATTACTGGATCAATTTACAGAATGTCTCAGGATTCATTAGTGTCCTAATGCCTCAAGTAAAATATGCCAAAGATTAATTGGAAGTAACTCAAGTAATGCTTATCTTTATAAAGAATTAAAACAGTTAGTTCATGGAAAAGTCACATACTTATTTTTAGATGTCATCTTCATTTGGCTGAAGAACAGTACTTTGAGGCAAGGTAACAATATACAAAACACGATTTCTGAAGATGCTGTTGTGAGTAGAACAATCTTGTTTTGATTAATTATTCAGTTTGGAAAATTACAGCTTGTTTAAAGGAGCATAAGCAATCCTTCAGAATGCTTCACTTGCTTCTTTATACATAAGAATAATTCATTCCAGGTGTAAATTTACTTAATCAAGAAGCAGTGTCCCATCTTTCTCCATGTGAGTGAATAAATTTAAACCTACAAAACAAATTACACAAATCAAAAATGGGCATTATAGTCCTCAGCTCTGAGATGGATAATGCAAGCTAAAAACAAACAAACAAAAAACCCCAACAACCAAACCAGGAGTGGAGGCAGGGGGAATACACCACACAGAAATCCTTTTGTAATTTAGACATTTTATATAATTTGTTCTGCATTAGTAATCATCAGTATTCCATGGCTTTCCATAGCATTCATATTTGCTGTATTTTTCTTCTAGCACTGTCACAGGGTCCTTTCTTTTCCTGAACCCCTGAGAAGAGCAGACAGCCCAGCCCTTGAGGACTGCAATGTGACAGTGCCCATACAGGCAGCTCAATAGGACTCTGTCATCATGGCAGACGTATTTAAGAAGAAAAAAAAAGAAAAGTCAAGAGTAAAACATTTTTACAAATAACTTATGATACATTCGAGTTTGCTTTTTGTTTAATTTCAATGACTGAGGAACTTTCTATAGTTAGAGGCAAACCCATACAAACTCAAAATACATAATATAGTGCTTTCTTATTCTCTATGAGTTGAAGATAGAACCTATTAATCATTTTAAATAGTATTGTTGGGATATTTTGTTAATAATATCCATGATATTACTTCCTAGATTTTATTTTTGATATTACAAGATTTAATAATTTGTTTACCATTATAGCCTTTGCTAATAAATCTGCAGTTAAAGTTAGCTGTGAACAAATCCAAAAGCTGAAATCTTAGGCTTCCATTAATATGCTGTTTCTATCACATTCCCCTAATGTTATATCTCAGTCATTAACAAATATGCACCTAGAAGGATTTGCAAAAGGATTATGCAAATTATTATGGCCTACTTAACACTTGATTTACTTTGTCACTGTTATGAACCCTGTATGACAAACCTCTCCACCTCAGCAAAGACAATTGGAAAACAGAAGGAAACAAGAAAAGGCTGTTACAACATGACACCCCAGAAAAGAAAATAGACAAGATTGACTTGCCTTGCTCTTGTAAGAATATGTTGCAGCTACTTTAAAAAAAAATTAAGTTAGACTATATTCCACAACTACAGCTGAGAATGCATTGTTTTCAGGTGATTTCTTTCTCTCTCCATGTAGAAAAATATGTTCCCAAAACAGTACTTAAAGCACAAAATTTAAGGATAAATTGAAATTTTCATGCATGAAATCAGGATTAGATATGTTGCTGTTAATGAAGAGTGTAAGGTATATTCCATAAAATCTAAATATATACTCTTTGATCACAGAATGAATTGATTATTATTGTATATGCAAACTGCTGTTTAATTAATAAACCATCCAGTGGATCTTTAAAATAATTACCTGTCATTCTACTTCTCTAGCCTCCCTAGCTTGTTTCTAAATTGTCTTCATCTGAAGATTTTCCAAACACATTTCATAATCAAATTTTTTGAAGAAGTCTTTTGTGGGATTTTTTATTAGTCCTAGTGAAGAAGAAAAAATCCCAGTGCAAAATCTAATTTAAAATTAAATTATGTTTGAAGATTAAATTACATTAACAGCTGACAATAATGTATATCATGAGAATGCTGACATATCCCTAAATCTGATCATTCATACGCAAACTCAGAGATTAAACAGAAGCTTAGTAGAAATCGAGACACTGTAACTTTATTTCTCATCTATTCTGATGCATCGAACTTGCTATATTAGGTCAGTAATTGATGAAAAAAAAAATTACTCTTAACCCTACTTTGTCAGAAAGAATGAAACGAAGACAGAAAGAAATTTCAAACCCCAATTAAACAATCACAGTCAATTACACTTGCCTTGAAGTCACTTCCCTAACTTCAAGGCACAATGAGCTGTCTCTGAACAACCTCCTTTTCCCAACTGCTTAGGATTCAGTAGCAACAGGAATAAACTGTTGCTGAGCAATGGAAATACTATCAGGGATTTTTAACCCTGTCCCCTACTCCCACTCAGCTTTTGGCTGTTTTAAAAATTATAGTGAAACACAGCGTCTCCTCATAATGGACAAGAAGCCAACTCCTAGAAGGTGCTTACAAGAACTTTGGGCTACCAGGGAATACATTTCACTATGATATCACCTTACAGAGAGATTAACAATAGCTGGACATAACAAAAGTGATTTTACATGACTGTCAATAGCAAACAATAAGAAATTGTGCAAATTTTCAGAAGAGACAGAGTAATTCAGAGCCAAATAACATCAGGCCAGATTCAAACAGTGCAAACATAATCAGTAGATCTGACGCTGCCCCACTACTCAGCATCAATATTAAGAGGCAATCTCTGGGGATGATTGCTTTCAACACATGAACTTTGACTTCAAAAAGCAGAGATAAAACATTTCAAGTAAGGCAGGAATAGGTATTGTAAATCTGTAGAATTAACATCTAGTAATATTGCAAAATAAACTCACAGTTCCTAGAGCATTAATGTAAATCTGTGGCCTTTCAGAGCTTAGAAGTCACCAGAAGTTTCATTTAATATATTCAGACAAAATCTAAAGAGGAGTAAGCAATAAAACCTATAATTACCAACCATAAATAAAGCAGAAAAAGCATGATGAAGTGTCCAAACAAAATAATAATCACATGTGTGTGTTGCGATGGGAGGAAATAGGGCAGTAAAATGAATAACCAGGCTTCAAGCCACAAAGTCGGAGATTCCCTTATGCAACAAAGGTTTAAGGACACTTTGCTGATTTACTTTGTGACAGGCTGACATTCTTGTAAGCATAATGCTCAAAAGCTCATTTCAGCAGTTTTAAGCAGCATGGCACTTTTTCCTGATTTATGACTGGTTTATGGTAGTTGGAAATGGACATAGTCATTGTAGCCATAGTTCGAAATGAAGTTAAGTGATGTCCTTGATGCAGACCCAGTGTCAAAAATGAAAACTATTAAAAAAATGAAAATGATTAAATGCACCTGGATAATTTAGCCCAGTGGTAAAAAGGGCAAGGGAAAAGATGATCCTCACTGCAAGCAAAGATTACACTGTTCGGAGAAGTAAATTCAAGACTGGTACTACATAATGGCTACATTTTCAGAGGTCAGCAGTCAAAGCCACTGTAGGGTTGGCTCATAAAAAACATTACAGCAGATGCATTGCATTCAAGCTATGCATATACCTTCTGCGTGCTTGTTTTCTTTAGTCACACTAAATTTTCATTTACTCCCTCAACTGCTCCAGGAAAGAACAATTAAATCAGGACATTATACTCTGCAGATTAGGCTTCCAAATCCAAAGAAGACAACTACTTAAAATTTCTCTATGAAAACAACAGCTTTTGAATGGAGTTTATGAAAGGATGTTTATGGAAGAGACTACGCAAGAAAAAAAAAAAGCATTTTTGTTTAGTTCACTCACTTGCATTAACCTCAGGAATTTACTGAAATATATCAAATAAACTTATGCTGAACTGAGAGCTGGTGAGTCTATCTGTAGAAGTTACTCAGTATCAGCCAATCCATTTAAACCAAGAGGATTAGAATATCATAAGTCACAGTTAAAGTGCCATTAAAAGGAACTACTAGTAGTTTAATCTGTTACCTGTGAACTTCTTTAAGTAATTTTTTCAGATTCAAAACATTCCCAGTATGAATACAAGTATGAGAAATGGGGGAAATATTTCAATCAGAAAAAAAATCATGATCTCCACATGAAAGCTGTGAAAGTTGAGAAGTGTGCAACTGCCTGAAATGACTTAAGGGATAACTGTCATGGGAATTAATACAGTTTGAATGTTTAAAAATTACAACAGATTCCTTTACATTTTGAAGGCTGTCTGATTCCTGCTGTGAAAGCTTAATGTCTTTCCATTTGATGGAGAGTTGTGGCTGTTTTCAGTGTACTGAAACAGTTGACTAATGCTTGTTTAATGGATTGGAATGGTCAACAAGTGCCAAAGATATGAGCACGAAAGGTTAAGTTAGAAACAGAGTATTTCCTTTTCTGTTGATATACTATAAGCTACCCCTCAGAAAGAATGGTGAAGGGCAACTGGATGAGAACTTCTACTGAGAATAGTAACAAAACAGAGTACAAAGGGGGGAAAAAACAGTCCCAGTACATCCTAGCAGAAAAAGAGAGAGTTGCAGCTGGAGATCACAGCTCAAAGTCTGTGTGCAGCAGCCCACCTGGGCTTACAAGAAAAGTTTTTAAGTGTTAGGGAGTAAAACAAAATCTAAGGTGGCTAAAACTACAGCACATAGGGCATTCTGCAAGCTTTCTTATGCAGCTACTGTTAAGCTTCAAGATTCACAAAACCAGATAAATGTACCTCTCCTGACTAACACCTTTCAATGACTTGCAAATGAACACTTCCAGTACAACTCTAAAATGAAGCAGAGTTAGAAAACAACTATTTAAATATGTAAAATAGCAAATATAGCAAGATTCTATGAAATACGAAATAAGAAAAGCATACAGATGGCTTTCTAACCCCCCGCCCCCTTTTCTTTTTTCCTAGAATCTGTTTACCTTCAACATTTCAAAACAATTTATCCACTACACCTTTCAAATCCGAAGTTCCTGGGAGGGCCGAGCAGTATTTAATAGCACCATGCTTCTGTTTTATGAATAAATTAACACTGATTTAGAGTACATTTATTGGAAAACAGATTCAAGAATTCTGGGTGAATTGATAGAACTACTTTTGCTCTGTAACAAAGAGATTTTAAAACATGTAAATGTTCTGCCAATTCTACCAAGCAACCATCCAATGTGGTGGACTCTCAATCCAGACACTAGCCTGTGTGTGCATTTTGTCTGTGCAATACAGGATATAAACCAAATTACACCTTTCAGTTACTCCACTGCCTATAGTGGAGTCTTCAGCACCAATTACTTTGCACGTAGTCTGTCACCTTGGGGCATTTCCCAAAGAGAGAGAGTTTAGCAGCTTTATTACTGGAAGAGGAACTCAGGTATTCTGCTGACATACACACTTTGATGTTCTTTGAAGATAAAAATCCTTAAACATCATTTTTCTTTTAACAATTCATGACCATACAGTTACAAAAGTCAAGTTCCTTCCACACAGACCCAATATGAAACAGGCAAAGTCAAGCTTCTCTTGTCACTCTTTCTTTAACTGAGGCCTTCCTATGTCAAGTATTATTTCACTAGAAAATTACCAGGTCATCATCAGATGTGGTTAAACCAGAATGACCACGTTGCTTAGAATAAAGAGCAACAATAAAATGAATTTAATAGTGCAAACTTCTGAAGTCAGCCTTGGCAGGAATATAGTTTTCCTTTACAGTCTGAGATTAATAGCTAAGAAATAAAACTACAAAGATAGGAGCTTGTTTGCTTTCCAATTTTAAGACTTTTAATGGGTGAATTTTAGAAAGAAAGAGGAAAAACAAAAGAAAACCTAAAGGTGAAAATCTGTCTTGGCAAAGTTTGAGGTACGGGGTCTTTTTTTCTAAAGCTTGTGATATAAACAAACCAAAGAAAAACAATGAGACCAATGATTCTGCGAGCTCAATAACACAGCCAAAACATGGATCGTATATTCACTGTATGGAACAAGTAAAATCCATACCTCAGGTCTGATTTTTATTGCTTGAATTAGAAGAAAAGTGCCTCAATCAAACTCAAGGTCTACATAGTAATTTAAACTCAAGATTTGACAAAAATGAGAAGAGTGGAGCAGAGAGGATGGCTGCTTAGATGCAAACATGCCTAAAGAGAAATGGGGGTTTTTGTGAAATTTCCATTTATGTACATAACCATCATCACACAAAATACTGGGATTTTCATCCCTGGCCTCAAATCAAGTTTATATCTAATCTGGCAATCACTTCTATCAATCCTCTCAATTGTTTATATATTGAACAGAAAACTAGGGCAAGGGAATCACTGTTACCCCGGCAATATTAAGAGGGGAAGAAAGAAAGAGAGAGCGAATGTGTGACAGGAACAGGCAAACACCACAGAGAGAGGGCCAGCAAAGAGTGTGAGGATGAGACAGAGAGAGGATGGGAAGAAGTGAAAGGGAGAAAGTGTGCAGAGAAGGGAAAGGGCACGTGGGAACACAGAGCATGTGTGGGATGGTGAAAAGGAGGCAGGAGAGAAGAGGAAAGGGGACAAGGGGAGGAATAAAGAGCAGAGAGAAGAAGAGCAAGGCAAGGTGAGATAAAAAGAACTTGAGAGAGAATAAGTTGCTTTGATAAAATCAAATTAAAAGTTTGTCTGGTAGAGCCAGATATGAATCATACACCTTCTTTATCCAAATTCTGTACCCTAACGATTTTCTTTGTGGCAGGCAGCTGAACAACAAAATGAGTTATGTGACCCTGATGGACCCAGGGCTTACTCAGCTTTACACACCCTATATTTTCTTTACTTCAATTCTGCATAGTTTAAACCCAGCCCTTCTGTTTTAGTAATTTTAATATAGTTCAATCCCTTATATTTTTATTTGATTAAATCCATAATATAATGTTTTATTTTATGTTATGTTTTATGTTTCTCACTTCAGTACACTTTCTAATCAATTCCCTTACATGCTTTATTCAATTCATTTAAATGTATATACTATGCCATGTTTTATTTATTTCAGTAAGAGGTATATCAATTTTGCTCTATGTTACATTAAGCCCTCAGCATGTTGTATCCATTTCTTCATCTCCTACATCCATTTTGTCATGTGTTCTAGCACACATCAGTATCGGTTTGAAACAGTTTTACATCTTGATCCTAATATTTTTTAGAGTATTTGTATGGTATTAATGTGATTTGTTTTTCACCTGCTCCTCCACAAATTTTTGTAAGATACCTTATATTTAAAGGGCGGTGAGGTAAAATATAATGTGGTGCTGTTAATGAGCATGAACACATACAATTTTGTCTTTAGCTTTATAAGGAATCATTCCTAAAAGACACCATGGTGTGCTGTTGAATTCATTTGAATTGTGTTTGAATTTCTAAATATCATCTTCAGTGAGAGTTAAGAATATAATGCTTCTTTGAAAACTATAAGAAACTAGAATAGTCTCCTATGTGTTATCTTTCACCTACATATTTTCCATGCTCTTTAATGAATTTAAGGAATACCAACTGGAATTCCATTTTATAAGGAAATAAAACTGCAAACCCCAAGCATTTAAAGACCATAACTCCTCATTTAGAGAGCATAATCTTTGAAAATCAGGGTGAATGATTTTGAAACAGTTCTATGTTTTTTAGCCTATAGATTTAATACTACTGAATACAGATTACTTCTCTTTTTCTACATTTGTTTCATTTGAAGAGGGATACAGGCATACTCGAGGGATTTTTTTGCACTCATCAGAAAGAGAAAATTTGTATCTTCACTTCTTTTTAATAAAGCATTTGAGATTTTAAGAATACTTTGGCTCAGAAGACATAATGTAAGAAACTGTTAACTATCAACATAGTAGTAAAAATAATATTGATAATAATGAAAATCAGAATAAAATCAACATTTGTTTGCCATATAAGCAGCAGAATAACTTTGGCCTTTTCTGTAGATATGCTCCTGGATTTGGGAACGAAGAGATGAACTGCAAGACCATCAAAATCTTAAAGCAGAGGGTTTTTTCATATGTCTTTGCACAAATATGAAACACTTGCATTTATTACCTCTAACCAAGGGTAAAGCACTCTCTACTATATATCCATCTGGCTTGCCATTTATTATCCTGAAGAATGCCACGAAGTGGACTCCATACTGCACTCTATTCCAAATTACAATTTTCCATGTCTAGCACATGCTGGTTCCTTCTTCCGGGGAACTGAGTGCCTTGCTCATCAAAATGGAGCAAGTTATCAATTTTGGCACAGCCTGTCCTCCTCTCTCCTTTTAATTTAGGATATAATTTGAAAAGTTTCCTTTAATTACTCATCCCAGATAGGCTGGTGACACGTGATGTATGCTGCCCTGAGGACAGAGATCATTCAATGTGCTAGGCACGGCAGTAGGAAGGCCCTCTGCTCCATCCCCGCCTCAGTGGAGGCTCCATTCCCCAGCTGCTCAACACCTGACAGCCCCACACCCCTGGGTGCCACTGTGCCACCCAGAACATTCACCTTCCCACCTGCTGGCCTGGATCTACCGGAGAATTCTCGCCCTCCCAACAAGGAGGCCATGGCTTGAGTCTCTTACCTTTCCTCAGTGTGTATTGCACCTTTCCTTTCCTGCTTTGGAGAGCTAATGTATGATCTAGCTGTCAAGAGTAATGGAGAAAGGGCAAGTCCTTAAGGAATATAGATGGAGTTTCAATTTCCATTCCAAATTAGTTCTGTGGAAGTTTATAAGACAATATCATTATATTAAAAGTAGACGGAATTCCAATACTTCAGTCTTTTCAGGGTTGTTGGACAATGTTTCTGATGTTGAGGCAAATAATTTCATGGATAATTAACTATGGGATAATTTTTATATCCACGCAAAGACTCAGCATGAGGACCACGTACTTCAAAAAATTGGCTTGAGCTTTTGCTTCAGAGTTTAAATAACTCTCAGGTCTTGTGCTGGCATGATTTTCACAGAAATAAACATTTTCTGTTTAATACAAGTAACATAACACTGCCTAAACTTTCATATTTCTGAAAGGTGGAGAGGTGAGGAAACAGAACTACATTCTTTTTACACCAGTCACATAAAAGCACCCTAAATAATACCTGATCCCCCATCTCTTCACTCTAATAATATGAAAAACAATCAATCAACATACTCTTCAGCAACAGATTTGCATGTTTAACATGATTGAAAGTGTGTGTATACAAAAGTATCACACAGAATGTAGACCAGCTTACACCATTGGAAATTTTGGCATTCAGATGGACTTCAATACATCTGGAGATACTCCACTGAATCCACTTCAGCTTTGTGCTGAATAACAGCCAAGAACTGGGGCTATGCAGGTTATTTACTTGCTTCCCATATTAGAATATAACGTGCAGCACTGGTGAGACTCATTTGGGACTGCATAACATGATATCTATACTCTGGGGTAACATTAATTAATCTTTTTTTTTTTTTTTTTTAATATGCATGGGCTTGCATAAACATATAATCTGCATTCTCTGATACTGTGCATCAGTTTTCATATCAGGGCAAAAATTTTTACATCTGAAATCCAAAACACTTAAGCATAATTTATAATGGAAGTGTTGACACCAAGCTAACTGTGATGCCATGAACAATACTCATAGAAAACCAAAAGCAAAGCTTCCTCAAAATATATTATGAGGTTCAAAACTCTGATTAAATGCATATGAACTTGAAACAATATATTGATGATTATATTCTGCAAATGCAAACAATCCAGAAAGTAAGATTCTGAGATTCATAACTTTTTTTAGAAAACTTAAACTCTGTAGGCTGGCTAGCCTAACAGCTTTTATTTGTATTTTCCAAACCTGTCTGCCTTTTTTATAGTGTGCATTGTGGCTATTGGTATGCAAGGACACATTCTAATATTGTACCCCACAACAAAAGCCATCATTCTGGCAAAAGGAGACAGGAAAATCTAACACTCTCCTACCATGACCAAGATGGTAAGAGCTGCTGCAGTTGCCAAATACAATACACAAAACATTTAATTTATAATAGTTAGAACTTGGCCCTTGACCAAGTCCAAAGAACTATGTCTTATTTCACTTGCTCTTGAATATGTCTCTTTCAGAGATAAATGACTGTGCTGTTTGCCAGTTCTCTCCTCTGTTTGGCGTTTTGTTTAGCTCTGCTTGTGACAAGCCAAGAGTTGATGCATCTGCTTGAATGTGTAATATACATCTTTGGTCAACTTAGCTTTTTTCCTTGACAATATTATGTCAAACAATCACATCACAACTGGCTCTGATCTCTTTGTTGTTAGCTAATAAATTAAAGAGTATTTATTATCTGCAATCCTTTTTTCCCTTTTAATGGTGACACATTTGTGGTGAATTACAGGGCAGCTTTATAAACTAGGCTGTGGGCCAGTATCAGCCCCTGCGTTCATGTGAATGTTCCCTCTCCCACTTGGCCTCCCAGCCTGGTGGTAAATCAAGGCAGCTGTCACAGCACACTAAGTTAGTGTGCGTCATTGGGGAGAGCAGGAAGCGTTGGGGGTATAATTCTGTCCATCAAACTAATATGTTATATCAGTAGCTTTGTAATCTTCTGCTATAAGTTATGGGAAGTGACACCTAAGAATTCACTTTGAAAGCAATGTGTTCCTCAGACTTTAAGCCAAAACAGACCCAATCTGCAGCAAGAGTTCCTCTGTTTATACGAGCGGATTTGTGGCAGCTCGCCGCCCCATCGCTATCAATGCTGCAGTATTTTACACATTCCACTGCAAGCCTCTTTCTGTTTACAGTTTTTGTAGCAGGATTTGTAAACTTTTAAAACATGATTTCTTCCCTTCTCCTTCTTTACCCTTGCTTTAACCTCCAGTAGCAGGATAGATAAATATACTCCTTGAATGTTATCATGACAAAGTGAACTCCTGACAGATAGGAATGAATGGGAGACCTATTTCCCTTGTCCATACCCCCTTCAACCTTTGCCTTGACAAATGTGGGAAATAGCTGCATAGGACAGGAGAAGAATACACACAGCACTATGATAGGAATGTCAGCTTTTTTTTGTTAAATGTTCACATGATACTGAAAGAAATGAGTGAAGATAACCTTAAATAGGAAACGTGTTTTCTAAACAGCTTCACAGAGATCCAATTCACACTGTACCTCCCCTAAAAGCATAGCTTATTTTCAGTGACTATTTTTAATGCCTTTGAAGACAAACAAAAGAGGAACTTGGACTCAATTAAGTGTTTTTGTGAGGTGTGATTTGATCTGAAAGAAGTCTATGGGGCATCTTCAAAGAGTCAAAAGCAGACAAGCATGTCCCACAACCCTAACACACTGAAATCAAAGATGCATACTAAAGACATAAAATGTCTGTACAGCCTCCTTGCCAAACTATTTTGAAAACATTTTGTATTAAACCCACAGAAGCTTGCCTTGATAATCTTTGTAATCAATAGTAAATGTAAAAAAAAAACAACAAAAAAACCCCCCAAACCATTAGAAAACAGAACCTTCCATCCTTAAATCTAAATCCAGAGGCTGTTACAATGTAGAAAACACTACTTGGGGCAATCTAACTTCATTATTCTTAACACAAAAGAAATATTGTCTCACCAAACTTTGATCCAACTTTCCACTGGTGAATGCAGTTTACAGTAGATTCGTAAAACATGTTCAAGACAGCTAGAGATAATTCTGATTCCACTAATCTGTGCAATATACTAATGCTGTTTTAACTTTCATTTCAATGTCAACTTGAAAATCACAAATGATATTTCACAGGATCACATGGCATACCACATTGCCTCCAACCTGAAGAAATCCTATGTTTAATAGCATCAGGTCTTGTTCACATGCCTTAAAAATTTTCAAATGTATATGTCAGATTTGGTCAAACATTAATAAAATGAAATATTTTATCTTGAAACTAATCTACTTAGAAACCACTTTTCTTTCATCTATTCATCCCAGCTAATTAAAGCAGCACTGATTTGGAGTCTTTCATCTTTAATAACATTTCAAAAATATATTTCAAAATTTTGTTCTGATCTGAACAAAACTGTCTAGTTTTAAAAGAAAGTATAATTAAACCCACAGTTGATAAGATTTAAAATAAAAAAGTTTCATTACTCCTTGAGACGTGAGAAACTGTAATTAACAGGTTTGCACCAATCATCAGACCATACATCTGTGCCGTTGAGGGCAGGACAGTAGGGGTTTTCAGAGCTATGCTTTTCATGTGGGATTTACTCACTTGGCCCTGGTCTTGTACTCTTGCCTGTTGCACTTCCATCTCACTCTTTTATTAAGGTAAAAGTCTCTCAGTGCACAACGCCACAGTGCCAAAAAGAGAAATTTAATTCACTATTTAGCTGTGACTGGAGGGGGAAAAACAGAGCTTCCTAGAGATTCCAGAGCTAGGCTGCAACACAATCTGCATTATTTAGAGGGCTTCTGCATCAGTGACTATTTGGCTGGAAATCATGTGTCCATTGTGCCTTTCACCACATCTCCCCTTTCCATAGCCCATCAAACACATGCCTATGCCAGCAATAAGACACCATTTATTAGGGCTTGTACTGTGCTACAAAGCTTTCAAATATTCACCACCACGTGGTTATTTTCATTTGGGAAATGGACTTGCAGCTACAGTGCATTTGCCATAACCAACCATTCCCTCAATAAAGTATCCAGGGATTTAATAAAGCAAAAAGAAACAAGGTCTTGTACTGTATGGGTTTTCTGCAGAAACAGCTAAAAATTTAGTAGGTTTAGCTCCTCTCTTAGGAACAAATCTCTCATAAAGGCATTCTACAAATACCTCTGCTTAAGACAGCCCATGAAAGCCCAGATCACGGAAAGAACAGGCACTAAGAATGAAGCAAAAATCTCTCTGATCTCTTTACTCATCAGGAGTTCCCTGCAAAGAGAAAGCTAATGGTTACAGTTTGGAAACCACACTCAAAGACTCAGTAGACTCTTTTCTTCTTCCATTTACACAAGTTCAGCTTTCTCTGAACAAACCTTCTTGCAGCTGCTGAGGCCTAAGCATCAGGTAAAGTTATTTGACAAACTATTGTAAAAAACTGAATCAAGCATTTGTGGTATTTTTCACAGTCAAAGGCATTTTTTTCCCACCTGTGACTGCTGACTAAGGTGTTTGTTCGGAACACCTCAAATGCAGCCCTACCAGTCTCACCATTAACACATTCATTGTTCCCCACTGCTGGATAATAACTGTATTTCTCAAGTCACCTAAAAAAAATATAGCAGTTGCACCAGGTTGGCCACCTGAGATTTGGCAATGAAATAGCTCGCTCCTGTTTTCATGAGCACTCGTGTAAAGCCATATAAAAATTCATCCAGAGTTCAAAGTATATCAGAGACAGTGTCAGTACACAAAGCTAACATTTGGACTGAACCATCCATCACCAGCAAAGCACTCAGAAACCAAGTAAAGCACATTTGAAATAGACAGGGCAGAGTCCTGTGACTGCCCCACTGCTTGACCTCCCTAAAACCAAACGTTACTGTATTTATCAGAGAGATGTTGGCTTTTTTCTTTCTCTGCATACCATTGGAGCAGAGTTTTTAAGGAACACAGAAGAGCTGAGAGCTGAATTTTACTGAAAATGAGCACAGAAGGGATAACTTACCCACTAAGCCTCTTTTGGGATACTAAAAAAATAAAATAGAACCAAACGAAAGATTATTTTCTAATTAATTAAACATATCAAATCAGTGCAACACTATGTCTTACACCAATATGCACAAATCTGATATAGCATTCTAGAAATAAAACATTAATATAATTCCAGTTGATGCAGACTCCAAAAACATGTTCCCTGAACAAGCCCTTTGACTATGCAGACTTGGTTGCACAGGTTATACTTGACAGGATTTTTTCAACTTTTTTTATTAAATATGTTTTACAATTGTGAAGTATAGGTTGACAACATGATAACCTTTATCTTAGAAAATATTGCAAATTACTTCTATACCCTTGGCTTCTCTAACTTAGTGATCACTGCTTTTTCTTGTCCTTTGTTAAGAAAGAAGAGAAATAAAAGAAAGTGAAATAATAGAATATCTACTTATATATTTTAGCAATAATACAGGACTACTATCTGGTTTTGAGACAGATGCAAGAATGTTAATTAAAAACTAACTTCAAGGCACTTCAAATGTCTCTTCCTAGAGAAACATTTTTTTCCTTTCAATAGAAGCAAAAAATTACCACCTGAGCCAAATTTTAATTACATTTTGGATAATTAGTTAGCAATGGCAGTTCCTCAAGCTATTATATATCTTTAACAAATCCAAAGTGAATGACATTCAGTTATGTAAAACATTGTAAAACAAACATTTGGTGAAAAATATCATACTAAGTGATTTAAGAAAAAATGTCACATAAATATGTTTTTATTTTACAGCCTTCTTTAACAGCACTTTCACAGTGATACTAATTTAAAGTCATAAATGAAAATTTCTTCTGAGGGTTTAATGTTTGAATTAGATACAAGAATTTATACTACAAATTTGTGATAAGACATGGCAATGTACAGCACCACCACTAACTAGTTTTCAGACCAAATTTTACTGCAATTTTCTCATTCTCATTGAGGTTTGTTTTGGTTTTTTATTCTTCTACTGTTCACCAGACTGAATAAATAGCATACTTATTCTACATTGATTGAGATTACTCTCTCTTTCACTATATGCATAGGTATTTAGTGATTTTCTTTTCCAAATCAATTAGAAGCTCTGCTGGGTTCAGGGTCTTGTTTATTTCAGCTTCGAAAAAAAAATCCAGTTATTTCTCTGTTGCAAATGATTGTCTTTTCCTCATTTAAACCCATCTTGTTTCAATCTTACACACTCTTTAAGACTGTAATACAAATGACAACCTCCTTCCCTTAATATAAACAGAAAGTATTAGAAAGAACAAACATCAGCTGAGCTAATCCTTCGCTCTGCAGCTCTTTTATAACACTGAGTGATCCTGCTCTAGCTTTTCTTATTTGTAAAAATGCGTATCAGGCACAACAGCACTCACACTGCACACTGGATCACAACTCCAGAGTGAGTTTTGGGATCTTGAACACTTCTGCTCCACCCTTATGTGCAATTTTCAGTCCCAGAAAAGGAAAACAAGGGTCCACCCCAGGCAGACACACAACAGACTCACAAGACGGTTTGTTTGAAGAGGCACGCCCCAGTAAGTGTGAAGTGAAGACTGTTCAATACCACTCAGTTTTGGAGATCAGGGTTTTTTTCTTCCACATATCTCCAAATCTCCTCATGGTAAGGAATGGCATACGAATACAGAGTTACAGGTTGCACTTGTAAACAGAGTGCTTCTCTGGAAGTGTTTAATTAAGACACTGCCATTTTTTAGGTTTTTGAATCTTTACTGCTGTTTTAAATGGGACATAAGCAGTCATGACCTTTTGTGTCTGATGTCAGAAAAATGAAAAGGCCCAGCAATAACTGGAGTTTACATTGGCTTCATTTTCCAGTCCACAGTTAAATACACACTATATCCAGCCCACCATACATTCTTGAAGGCTTAAGATGCAATGCAAGCCCTCCTTGTGTGAAGAAAACAGATAACAGCTGGAAAATTGTGGAGTATTTCCAACAGGGACTTCTGCTTCCTCATAGAGTCCTGCTCAATGAATTACAATTATAATATCTCCATGGATGTCAAACAACTACTTACTTTAAAAACACCAGCTGTACTATGCTGCTCTTTCTTCTTTTCTTGTTGCAAGACTTATCAAACAACTAGAATATTGTATATTCTTCAGTGAAAGGCTGGCCTGGAAACTTTGAAGAAGATTAGAAGAAAACAAAACAAGTTAACTTGTAGTTGCTCCATATACACTAGCTAAAATTATCTAATTCTTCTATGCTTAATGTTCAGCAACTAAATAAAATGGTCTGTATTCTAGCGGATTTAAGTACCCGTTTGATGTCTTTTGGGATTGCGTGGATTTATCTATGCAAGCATATCATTGTCAAATCTATCAAAGATTTGATTATCATGACAGCTTTTCGCATGCCAGCTATGTGCCAGTTTTCATAAACTTCTATAAAGAATGCTTACTTTTCTTTCCCCCTTGTTTAATGTCTCCAGAGTATATAATCTAACAATAAAAGATCTAAATCCAAAGAAATAGCAGAAAGCTGAATAAAGCAATAACAATGACTTATTTTCTACAAGTTAAATTCTATCTTATTAATGACTCATTTCCTTTATACCTTCCACAGGAGTCTTAAGAAAAAGAAAATGGAATGCGCAAATTACTGGTTCATTATAACAGAGATCCTGATTACAAGCACCACTCTTTCCAGGTACTTGAAAGAAGACACACATTCAAGGAAGCAAATTAAAATCACTATGGAAGATTCTCCACCAACACTATTAAATTCTTTCGAAAACAGAAACCTTGATCAATTCATGAGGAATGGTATCCTCCCTGTGTTTGGTTAATTCCAAATGCTTCTGAGAAACAATCTTTAGCTATTTCCATTATAATTTCATCTGAAATCCAGTTTTTCCCTCATTAGCTCTGGATTTCTGTGCATTGCCTACAATTGGCTAATTCGCTTCCTTAAGACCCTTTCAAAACTCACCCTGTGCACTGGGCTTCAGATCACACATTTTCAAATGGGAAAACAAAGCATGTTTTACTCACATAAAGGAACAAAATCTAAGTAAGATGACAATTTAAACCCATCTACATTTGTTTCTGCAAAGGTATTTCTTACGTGTAGGTTTCTCGAAGTTAGCTTTAGATGGAATTTTTTTGGCATTTCTCTATTTTGCCTTCAAACTCATTCTTGAATGCTTCCCTCTTGAGTTCCCATCCCACCTTTTTTTAATTCCTGCCTTTTCCCTGTTTCAGAAGGTAAGCAGGTGGTAGCTTGAGAATGACAGCTTACTTTACAGCATAGTCATATTGACAGCCATGGGACAGAGTGCTGGTGAAAACTGATAATGTTAAAACTTGCCAACAGATTTGTACAAAGCATTAAAAAATTCTATTTTCCCCACAGAGTTAAAAAAATTACTTTCTCTAGGAAAGACAAATCGTATTTTGGGAATTATTTATTAATCATTTGTGATTAAAGTCTGCTTCATCCCAGGCCCCATCAAGCCAGTCAAGATCAAAAGGCTCTCTCCACTTGCTGTGCAAGGCTCAAACTAGCAGACCCGTTCTATGGAAACTTTCCACGAACATGTCCAGAGCCTTTCTGACACTATTTTGAGACATTATTAATCTTTTCCAAGTAATTTGTATGAAGAGCATTTAAATTTTTCACATTTTCCACCTACTCAGGGACAGCATTTTGTGTAAGGAAGCTGTAGCTCAATCATTTCTCCAGTTTGTTATTTTTGAACCTCTGGTCTTCAACACTTCTCCTAAATATCATTTTCGTATTCAAATAATTTACATAAACTAATCTATTCCAAACCTCTTCCTCCAACAAAGAAATCCCTCTAAGAGAATGAAAACAACCCACAGATAGTGTTTTCTCAGACCTAAATGACTTGAGTAACATTTGGATGTGGGTAGCAACATGACTGTGGACTCATCGGTTCTGCTGACTGTGAGAGCATCCCATCTCTGAGCAGAGCAGCACAGCAGCAATGGCACAGCCCACTGGGAATACTTTCAAACCACAGGGCAAGGGTTTTTTACTCCCCTTTATAAATATTATAAGGGTCTCAAGTCTCAGCTGAGCAGAGAAGTGCTTTGTGGTCATTTGGACACAGATACTGAGAGGTGCTTGGGAAGCACTGATCTTCCTTTGAGATTCAGCACCGATCAGGATGAGAGCATTTTTGCACAGCCTGAGGGTTCACAATCTTACGGTCTGTAGCTGAATCAACTCCAGAAGATGATAAGCCTTAAAGGACTCAGGCCATGGAAAGAGAGAAGAGTGTCTCTCTACCCTTGAATCTGACAAAAAAGAATGGAAATTTTGCATTCGGTTTTCATGAAACCACAGAGTAATTACAACACAACCTATTAAGGTTTAAAAAAGGGTCTGGTTTTATAGTTCCTGTAATATCATTTCAGTATTTCCTATGATGCCATTGCATTTTCAATTTGAAATGCCCAGAGTGCTAAAATGATGCTTACATTACAGCTGCAGGTTCTGTCTATATCTCATCCCATCCTGTGTTAAAATACTATTAAAATATGCACCTATTCTTCCTCTACTTGTTCTCACTAGATTCACATCACATCTCTACTCACAAATGGACTAAAGAAGAGCTTCTTCATGCTAAATTTATGTTCTAAAATAACAGATAAATCTTAGAGAGCTCTAGTCAATTTGGACTACTTTTGAGAAATTAATAGACTCATTTCCAAAAAGGTGCAGGGGAAGTAGAAAAAGAGAAAGGAGGGGAGGAGGGGGATAGATATAGATCTACATCTTAAAAAGCTTCATCCCATCCCACTTCAGCTTCTTTTGTTGCCTTCCGTGCTTCTGTAAAAATTAAGAAATCAAATGCTCAACATTGTCACTGGATTCCCACAGAAGTCTTACTCTGAATTCCATTAAACAGAATTATACAAGAATGTTGCACAGGCTCACTTGTGAAGAAGCCTAATACTACCTTCTTGAATTAAGTTTGGTTAACTTATCATCAAAATTAAAGTTGGCAACAATCTCGGGTTAAAGTTGAAAGAAAATATAATATTTTTCCTGTGTTACAATAATATTTTTAGAGTTTTCAATAGAAATAACACTAATGCATAATGCATAATATTGCCATTTAACCAGCAAGTATAGAGCCATTTTAATCTCTGAAGGAGACAGTAAACAGTGTAGGCAGGGGTTCTACTTAACCCACACACTCTGCTAATACATTTTAGATAACAGGCCAGTGCATTTAAATAAAGTCCAGATTCAATTTAATAGTATTTGTTACAAAGCTTTATCTAATTATAATAGTCAATCTTTATTACTAGCCTCACAAGTGCAGAGAACCCTATTATAATCCTTCTTTCTAATGATCTCTTCACTATCATAGTAATAACACTCAGCCATAAATTAATCATCTGTTTACAATCGTGAGTAAACATCAACTCAATTAACAATTGATAAATAAACGGTCGACTCTGGAGGCTATTTCTGTTATAAATGTGAGTACTGGAGGATTCTGCATAGCTTTGCTATTTAACTCAAAAAGTGTTTCTGTGTATGCAGAGATTTCTGTTCTGCACATTTTAAACGAAACGTGTAACACGAACTGCACAGGTTTTCCACTATAATAGTGCCACCCATCTTTTGTGCTGCTAAGTGTGTGGGAGGATATTGTCTGTCTTTTCCAGGGATTGCTTTGTTCCTCTCAGACTAAACACAAGATGAAGTTAACATATAGAACTGTTTGTTTCTGTTATTAGAACTGCTTAGTAAGCTTTTTACTTTCTAAGCATTCAGCTCATTTTTGAGTGCAACGATAGATCACAATTATCCCTCTATAATTAATTTAATTAATTTTTCATCATTTTAGTTGCTGTGGTTTTTTCCCCTCAGTGCAGTGAACACATTACTAGAGTGACTGTTAAAAGTGAGGAAAACATTTCCCTCACTTACCTACCCTGACCTGCAAGAAGAAGTTCAGTTACTCTGTTCATTACTTCAGTTTTCTGATTTTGACTTTTAGAGTGCCATGACAACTGAACCAGGGTGGCTGGGCACTGGAACAGGCTCCCCAGGAAAGAGGTCATGGCACCAAACCTGCCAGAGCTGAAGAAGCTTTTGGACAATGCTCTCGAGCTCATGGTGTGATTCTTGGGACTGTCCTGTGCAGGGCCAAGAATTGGACTTGATGACCCTTATGGGTCCCATCCAACTCTGGATATTCTATGATTTATGAATCATGCCACCTGCTCATGGACATCAAAGGATCTCAATGACCCAAGATTCTGGCCTGGGTTGGAACTAGAAGACTTCTACCCAACAGTTTCCTGGCTGTTCACCGGTCCACATCTTCATTTCTCCCACAACATTCCTGATAAATATCTACACCAAATTTTCTCTTTTATTTTTTGGCTGATATGTATAAATTTGAAACTCTGACATCTCTCTAGAAGACAACATAAATTCTTGATTCTGTCTCTGTTGGTCAAGGCATAGCACCCACAGACAGATTGGAACAGCTAAAAGACCCCAACTTTTATTTACCTGCTTTAAAAATACTATTCCTCATCAAAGAGTGGGATTACCCCCATTTTTGCAGTCCTACGGCATATTTCTGCCTCAGGTCTTCAGCTTGCCTGAGGTTTCTTTAAACAAAATAACACGCAATCCCACAGAAGACTCAGAAAACACCAAGTGAAGGAAAAACACCCGTTTGAAATCTGGTGCAGAGCAGATAGGTCTAAAACACCTGAATCAATACTCAGGGCAGACACCTGCCTGATATAACTTGAGCCAGAATAGATCCAGGAATATATTCTTGTTTTGACAACAAAGATCATTTTCTGCCGTCCTTAATTATCTGTGTTTCTTGTAAACAGATATATAGCCTACAAGAAAAGGAAAACAAACAAAACAACCTACAAAAAACCCTTTAAACCCCATCTACTTGCAAAAAAGAAATTATTTTTCTGGAAAAATAGGGCAGTACACCTGGAATCTGGCAGGACAAATACAGACGACAAGAGAAGAATTTCAAGGACTCACAAAAAATCCTGTCTGCTTATGGCTGGAATATATGATATATAATCTACATATCATTAAAAATAAGATTAATTTTAGAAAGTATTCTTTTTGGATTATTATCCTTTCCTAATGCATAAAATATTCCTTTCCTAGTGACCATCTATTTTCAGCTATAGAGCTTCTGCCTGAATATACTTCAAATTTGTCTTGCCCTGGACACAGTCACTTGAATGAAAGACTAGTTTTTTTGGAAAGTCTCTAGCTTGACGAATGACAACTGAGTTACCAAAGCCATTTGTATTGAACAAACACATGCTCTGAACAAACAATTTTTAATGTAGCTTTGAAGGAAAGAGACAGTGATTATTCCTGTTTTCAAATGCAGGCCTGTGATGGGTCTGCCATCTGAGATGCCTGTGACTTCCTGCCTGCATGTTCTCATAAACTGTGGAACACTCTATAAGTCTATGCCTGGTCAGTTCTTGAGAAACTCTTTCCCCAGCCAGTATCACTTCAGTCACTCCTAGTATTTGTCATAGCTCCTGCCTTCAATTTCAGACTTTTTGGAAGCAATTTTAAAGCTGATTTTTGGCAATACTTTCCATCTCCTGTACCAAAGGGTCCAGCCTTTTTTAAAATACCAGGCAGTAGAACCCTAGAGAGATTCGCATAAGAAAAAAACTAGATGATGACCGTTCATAAAATTTTTGTGGAAAGAAACCAAGACTGAAAATTGCAGAATACTGTAAAAATCACATAATCCATGACAAGTCTTGATGGCATTATTTCTATGGTTGTGACTACATAACCCCCAATGTACAGGAGGAAAAATATCTTTTCAATCAAATGGGAAAAAAATGGGTCAGTGTGCCTATTAACTGTTCTGTTATAGTTGCATGGCTCCATGGACGCAGATATCACAAAATAAAAATGGTGTACTCAATAAAAAACTCACCAGCGCTAAAAAGTAGAAGTGATAAATGCAGTACAGGATTTTTTTGTTTGTTTCTTTGGGTGGGCTTTTTATCCTCTACTTTAATGAAGTCAGCACTCGCTTTTGCTGCTAGATAACAAATCCCCATGTCAGTACTACATAAAATGTCCATTAGTAACCCTGAATTATCTTGTATTTCTGACATTCCAAGTTCTTGTAAAATAAATTGATAGTTCGTAGTAATACATGGTAGTTAGCAAGCCATTCAGGGAAAATATTTTTTAAAACATACCCTTAAATTGACACTCTGCAAAGCTAAGAAAAGTCAAGCAAAACTTGGACAGAAAACCAAAGGCCTGTTGCTACAGGATCTCATGCTCTAAGTCCTCCAAGCTCATAATTCCCAGTGAATAAGAGTTCGGTCACATTGAAGAATTCTTTCCATAGGATTCTCTAATGTATGGTGAGCTAAAAGTGCTCAAACCTAAAATGGAAATTATCAGTAAGAAAACCTCATAGGGCCAGATCTTGCAAAAGAAACTTGTCTGATGTATTCCAGAAATGCAGTCAACTTGAAGTTAGTTCTGTGATCGAAGAATGAGTCTCACTCAGACTTGTGAGACAGTGAGAACTTCAGCCCACACCTGAAACTAAGAAAGCAGTTTCCCCAAATGTAGTGAATCAATACCACACTTAAGACCATAGCCCTCTCCTCCCATTTGTTCTTTTTTTTAATCCCATTGCAGCTCTCTGAAGTTAAAGGTGTTCTGATCTGTGGGTTTAGCTGTACTGATTTCTGTAGGTTTAACAATGAAATAGGAGTCATTGTGGATGATGACCTTCCAGTGTCCCTGATATGGGAGATATATGGCATAGGACTTAATCCACATAAACTGAAGTGTTCAATGATGCAGGAATTTCATAACCTCTAAGGAATTCATATTCTTTCTGCAACACTGAATGAACTGGAATTATACTAATCATCCTCTGTCTTATCTTACATCTTTAACATCTGCTAAAGATAGCCACAGCTATTTTATTCAGCATTATTTTTTTTCCTTACCATAACTTGGAAGATAGTTATTACTAAATGCACAGTTATAAAGTCTATATATTAATATGAGAACTTCAGAACTCAAGGTGGTGACATGACAATAATAACCAAGCACTGAGCACAAGCACAGATGGCTATTGACCAAAGCACTGAATATGTGCTCCTCCCATCAGTTATTAGGAATAAAGAATCTTCAGCAAAGCAGCTTTAGTCCCACGAAAGTACTCGTGTCTTCAGTAGCAGAATTCCTCATTAGAAAATTTAAGAGCAAATTGATTCTGTCTTTGAAAAAAACACTAAGCCTGAGACATTTGAGAGTGAATTCAATATGTTCCACTAAAAGACACTACCAAAACCACAGAGAATTTGATCAGGAGAACATAGCAGATGAATACACTTCCACAGAAGAATTTGGTCTAACTGAGAAGCACCTAAGCCGGAAGGAGAGCTGAGTCTCCATGAAAGCTCAGTGAATGTCAATTACTCATATACACATAATCCTAACAAGAGGCACCATAAAACCTTTTTGTTTATTTTTTTCTCAGAAGTCTAAGTCCTGTGGTAGACTCAAGCTACTAGGTGGTTTCTAGTCCTCAGTACAGTTCCAGGGGGCTAAGGCTTTTAGCTTCCAAAAACCCTTTGTCCTAAAAGGTACTGGGCAGATCATGTGCATTTCCAGTTGGAGTTATGTTGGAAACGGTCTCTTGAAACTAAACAAGAAATATATGTTTTAAATATTCTCATTCTACGTGAATGAGTTACACCAATTCTTTAAGCGTGAAAAGTTTCCTAAAATGTTTTTATTCTACCTGGTATGCCAGCTTAGATAGTGTTATCCTGCAAATTTCCTTGCTTAAGTATTGGAAATGGCCTCAAAGGGCTACATATAAATACAACACAATCTATATGGACATATCTTTACCTTCAGTCTGACTTTTCCTACTGAATTAAGATTCAGTGAAATAGTATCCTACCTTAAAGTCCTCTGTAATTAGATATGTAGAAGCCTGCAAATATGGGAGCTTGTAAGAGTAAAGATTAAACCTCAGTAAGATTCAATAAAGTCTGTATAACAACTACAAAAAACTCTACCTTCCAAAAAACCACACTGGAAATCCCTACACAATATACTGCAAAATATCCACGAGAGATTTTATTTTGCCTCAGACTTTCTCTAAGTATTTCAAGGAAGTGGCTATTTTATTAACCATTTGGACGTAGAAAGGGGTAATAGTTAAGCTTATGGAAATGTAGCTGAACAATTCTTCCACTCAGGACTGGACTTGAAGTAATGATATAACAATCCCAAAAGCTTTTTCAATTAATAGTATCATGCACAGATGAATTGCAACAGTTTATAAATACATAAATATAAATAAATAGGGACAACACTTTATTCCTAAGTGTTCACAAATCTATGCTATCTTAACTATGGCACCATTTATAGATGAATTCTCTTAAAGCCCTTGGCTTGGAAGTTTGAAATCTCAGACCATCTATACCACATTTTTGTTTCCAAAGTAAGCGAGGCATATTCCTCAGTCTTATTTGAACAAATGTTATAACCACCCTGTTACATGAGCTGTCAGATGGTCTTGTCTCCTTGCTTTTCCCGGGAACTTTTCCTGCCTGCAGTCTCTTCAACCTTTTGCTTTTATCATCATTGTTTCTCCCCTGTCTGTGGATAACATCAGCTCAGAGGGCAAATTTTTCACAAAGCAAGAAAGAAACGAGATTTGTGGTCATTCTGTCCTCCTCCAGAATTAGGCTCCACAACCTTGAGCCAGCTGCTGAGAAAGCTCTGTGTGATGCTCTCAAAACATCATCCTCAAGGCTGACAGTTTCATAGTTCCCGTGAAACGTAGCTGTCAAGGGAATCTGTCACTGCAGCAGGAGGAAAGCAATTTCTTAGATAGTTTGAGCCAGTTCCATGGAGAGCTTTGAAAATTATAAGGGGAATAAAGGAACTTTAATCAATACTCCAGCAACAATAAGGGTGGGGACCAGCAGTGGAGTGCAGCCTCAGAGACAAAGTGTCACCAGTCCATACTGCTTATAATTACAAGAGAATGGTTCCTCTTGGGACACAGTGGGTCCTACATTAAGCCCAAATTAGGAAATGTGCAGGTCTACTGGCAGAAAGCCAGGCTTATTTCTGTGTATTTGAGTCTTTCAGAAAGGCTCCAAGGGTATTTAGGATAGTTATTATGTAAGAACTTGTATCATATCCATCCATATTTTCATAGAGTCATTAAGGCTGGAAACAGCCTCCAGGACTGAGCCCAACTTTGACCAAACACCACGACAACTAGACTGTAGCACTAAGTGTCACATTTAGTCATTTCTTGAACATTTCCAGAGATGGTAACTCCACCACCACCCCAGGCAGCTTGTTCCAAAGCTTAGCCACCCCTTCAGTGAAAAAAATTCTTCCTGATATCCAACCAGAACCTCCCCTGGCACAGCTTGAGGCGATGTCCTGGATTACAGGAGGCTATTCTGCTCCCTGTCCCTGTGTGCCAGCTCAGGGCTGGTTGCTCTGAGGATAGCCAGTCTCTCTGTTGAAGACTGAGGCAAAGAAAGCATTAAATACCCCAGCCTTCTCCTTATCCTTGGTTACAATATTCCCCTCTGTACCCAATAATTTGTGTTCTGTTAAGGAGTTACTACTTGCATCTTGTCTATAACAGAAAGACTGTAAGTATTTCAAGTACACTGGTACAATGAAAAATTGTGCAATTCTTCTTACATGCATGTGCATTCAGTTAATTTCTTCCACACCAGAAAGGAAACAAGCTATCCTGACTTGTCATATTGAGTTAATTCATTCCACATCAGAGAGGAAATACATTATATTTATATGGGTCTTTTTCAAATTGATCAACTGTATCCTCCTGAGTCCGAGTTTAGTTCATTCCCAAATCAACACCTGGGCCTTGTCCATTCCTAGCATGGAGTTCCCTGCTAGAATGAGCAGAACAGACAGCTAAGAATGCCAGCTGAGAATCTAGCCAGATGTATTTATTCTGATCTTTCATTTTCTATTCTGTTACTACAATGACAGGGGAGGAAAAAAGAAGAAAAAAAAAAAGAAAAAGTCACCACTTCCCAATCTAACCCTGTACAACTACAGACATAATGTAAATAAAATCTAACATTCAATTCCCCACTGCACATCCCTTTTGTTACAGTGGCATTTCTGATAACAAGAATTACAGCCACATGGAGACTTTTTGTTCCCCACTAAAAGTGTGATATCTCTGAGAGCAGATGATGGTTTTATTACAAAAACTTTTGTAGTTTGAAAAGAGCAGTAGTAAAAGTTAGTTCAAGGTTTTTATGACTTCTTTTGTTCAGAGGAAACTAAAGGAGGAAAACCACTGGTGATGTATGAAAAGATTGCTTGTTTACAATCAGTACACAGATCCTTGCCTTTTTCATGAAAGGAAAGGAAACCAGCAGGAGAATTACAATACGGAGCACCTCCCAGGATCTCTTTCACCATTCTCCCCATTTGTGTATTAAGCAACAAGGCAGCTGTTGAACAAGTACTATCAACAAAGCAATCTTCTAGCCCTTTGATTTAGGCTATTCATATCTTCTGCCCTGAAATAAAATGACTTTCACAATTAAAACACCGAAATCAATGCTGTATCTATTGTCATGTCTGCAGGAGAAAAGCTTTAATTACAACTCTAGTTAGATAACACAATCATTACACCTCCTTAATCTCAAATATAAAACCAGTACCCTTTGAGTGCTATGCCACCCTTTCTTTGATTTTTTTATGTGAATGGCTTTTTATCTGAGCACTTTAATTTGCATGCCTTTGCTTCGAGGCAGCTCCCCGTGATATGTTAATTGCAGAGTGCTTTAAGTACTAAAAGATTAACATAAAACCCTTTGCAAACAAGCTAATAGTTTATGATAATTTTTGCATGGCCTTTGTCTGTCTATCACTGGATTGCCTCTAGCTATAATTTTATAAAGAAGCTGTAAAATATCATTTAAACAAGTTCATTTACACATAATTATTACCAGAATCACATTATTCAATTTAGATACTCCAGCCTATTAACAATCCATGAACTAAAATGTAATTAAACTATTTTCCTTTTATGAACCTATTCATTACAATGTGTGGGAGATGGATCTCTCAGTTTCACTGAAAATTTCAGCACTTTGTTGTTGGAATTGACAAGTCTGGCACTCATTCTGTGCTTTTAATTATATTAAAAGTATTTCAAGGCAGGTAAGATAAAGAATATATTTATTAAAAAATGTGTACAAATGCCAAGATGGTGTCATCCCTTAAAGTATATTTATTTCACTCCACACAGTTTGCACCTTCTTATCAGATAAAATAAAACTAAGATATACCATTTCAATTAGAAGTTCTCAAGTTTTCTCATTTTTTAAGAAATATTTGAAAAAAGAGTTTATACCTAACAGGATTGGTTTAGCATTTCAATTACAGCTCTAATCTAATACCCTTCAGTACAGAAACTTGCATTGTGCAGCTATGGATATTGCCCTTTGATAAAGATCATCTTAGCTCAAAAACTTGATAATGTTTCAACAAAGATTAAAATTTTCTGTGCATCTGTCCATCATGAACTGTAAGAGTCGTCTTAATGGGCCCAGAGCCCAACTGCCATTCACTAACTCACATTGTCAAAGCACCACCATAACACTCAGAAGATCCTGCACACGACATTTCATAAGGCATGGGTATCAGGCTCTGTTCACTTATTGCATTTTTATCCCAATTATCCTGACTTATCAAAGGAAAAATCTGAGCTGGACAGCAAAAGCCACAGTCCTTGCTTAATGAGAAAAACTGGAGACTCTCCTACACAAATCACACCATAGGACTGTTGCTGAAATAAACTCAATGGAAATCTAACACAGAGGTAACTTGTCCTGATAATCAAAATTATTTTATCAGAAACATGCAAATCAGACAGCACTAAGCATTTCCTTATATCTTTGAGGATGGAAGCCAACATATCCAAATGTCACTCATGAGGAAGACAAAAAGAATGGACCAATAACTACAAATACTGATTATCCATGAGATTAAATTCTCTCACATCTGTGTTAGAATGGGAAACCTATTAAAAATTTAAGCTGTAAATTAGACGGCACCATTACTGAGACAAAGACAGGTCAGAGAGATGCTACAGATGAGAAAAGAAAGCTAAAATCAAGTCATTCCTCTAATGGCCATGAAGTTCAAGTATCTCTCTTTTTTTTGGTGACACCATCCAAAATCTACCCTCTGTCAATTCACTCTGATGTCTGATGCCTACTTTTTCAGTTGAATTAAAAAGCTGCGACTTAATTCCATTACGGATACTTCTCTTCAGCACAGGCAAAAATACTGGCCTTGACAAATTTGTCAATATTCTAATGATTGATATTTCTTATCCGAAAAATTCAAGATGAGCTATTGGTCAAAGCACACAATAATCACATAATAACACTAATATGAGAAATGTCAACAGAAATTACTCTGGGAATAAGATTTTCTACAGAGAAATTCTGTTGCAAAACAAGGGATTCATAAGAAAACCCTGACAGATATTTCAGTCTAAATGGCCAGGGATCTGTGAATCATTGAGTCTGATAAGCTTAATTATTTCTAACAGTCTTTGAGCATTTATTTCAATCAAATGTCAATCTGAATGTTACCATTTAGATCAGTTCCTAGAGAAGCTAATGACTATAAACTCAGCAGGTAGCTGTGACAGACGAATTACAATAAAACCTAAGACCTTTTATTCTCTCTAAACTGCTGGTCTGCGCCATAGAGCTATTCCTTCACTGCATTGCTACTTCACAATCCTTTGTAGTGAACTTTGCCGAATAAATTCCAGCATACTTTTTTTTTTTTTTTTTTTTTAAATTTCAATCACTAAGAGTACTAGGGAGAAATGGCAAATTTTAAATAAATGCAAGTTTGACTGTCATTCTAGAGCACAGCCTAACCCTACCAAAACTTCTTCTAGATCCCAATACATTTACAGAATTACAGTGACTTGCAGTCTCCAGTGTTCTTGATATTATGTACTTCACAGTCATTAACAGTTCTAATTATTAATATTACATTATTATTGTTGTTGTTGTTGGGCGGGGGGTTTAAGCATCAAGAGACTATAAATTATTTTTACTCTTTGGACTGTCAGCATTTGAAATTTATCTTCATTGTCAGAGTCTTGTAAGTACTTCAAACTAAAACTGACACCACTAATTTTATATACCTCCTCAGAAGTTAATTATTCATTGATAGAGTAAGATTAAAACAGTTTCACTGAGAAGAAAAGGTGTTAGGGTAGGTCAGGGATAGCCACAACATGTCTTAAATGCTTACACTTATACAGAATATCCTTTACTCAATGCCTAAAGAACCCATACAGTTGAGATATAACTCACAGCATTTGCAGTGTTATTTAAAAGCATAACCAAAAAAATCTCTATCTAAACACTTTAGCATCCCTGTTTACATTTGTAGCTTCACACTGGTTTAGATAATGGCCTAAGAATAAAATCACTGCATTTCCTTTTCACAACAGTAGGCTTCATCCTCAAAACAAGTTACAAACAGTTGCTTAAATGTGTGGGGTTTTTCAGTTTCATGCTGTTTTAAATCAAACTGTTCCTCATGTAGCAATAAGTTTATGAAGGAACCACAATGTATGAAGAGAAGCATTTTTTCATTTCAGAATCTCCCTGTTCATTCCAAACTCCCATTATTTGGACTGTCACCCTGACACTGCCTGAGGTGCATTCCAGCTCTCTGCAAGAGAATCTGCTTTCCCACTAATGGGCCTGTTCTTGCAATAGCAAATGTAATTTTCCACTCCATTACAAACAGTGTGCAAAAGGACCCTATTTCTCACTGCACACAGATCAGTTCCCAGTGAAATCCTATTCACCAAATATTACAATAGCTGAATCCCCTTCAAATATAGGTGCTTTTTCAGGGCTGGTCAAACAGGTCTGATCCAACCACAGCCACACCTGAACATTCACTGCTCCGATATTCTTCAGGGTTAGAGAAAAATACACAGAGGTTCAGGAAGGATCAAGAAGTCAGGAAGAAACCAAGATAGCAAGTAATGCAATGATACTTTTTCATAATACTATTTTCAGACTGCTTTTCTTTATAATGCAGATTCATATAGTGACTTACTCTCAGCTGTAATTCATCTAGATTTACAAATTCATTAATACACCAAATAGTGGTCTAACTGCATCTTGAATATCTTACAAAGTTCAAAATCAGATGCCTTTGCAGCAAAGTAAAATTCAAGTAAAAGAAACCCAGCATTCTATAATAAAATAGCTACATTCAGCTGTATTTTATATTTATTACACTATAATTATCTGTATCATTACATCATCAAGAAAATTTTACAAAAAGGAATGAATATAATCACAGAAGAACTTATACAAGTGCTTTGTCTTATAATTCGGTATAAACTGTACTCACGCAATCCTCTTCAGGAAACAGTACCCATTGATTAAAAGAAATTAAGACTAAGACAGTGCAAAAGCAGTGCAAAAAGAACTGTCTTCGGGAATTCTCTGCCTAGAGTTCTAAACTGGGCATTAAGCTTATTAAAAACAAAAGGAAAACATTACAGCTTTCAATTAAAACTGACAGCCTCAAAATGCATGTTTCCCAGAGTTTTCCTCTTTCTACTGTGTTACAAAAATAACAGTACTAAAGTACCTTTAATGAATTTTAGGAATAAATCATGAAAAAACTTGAAGAGATACCTCCCATAGAGTCCACAGTATGTGTTTTAGCACCATTCACCAGGCAGAACAATTAACAAATCACCCAGTTGTATCCACCCTCTCCCTCACTGGAGATAATGAAGAGCTGCCTGGATGCAGTCCTGTGCCAGGTGCTCTAGAATGACCCTGACTGAGCAGGGACATGGGGACACTGCGGTCCCTTCCAACCTGACCCATTCTGGGATTCTGTACTCAGCCCTGTACTCTTCCCACACTGAGAAGACAAAAGGCTAAGAAAAGATATTCTAAAACCAAACGAACAAAAAAAAATTTGTTTGTCTTAATCACATTTCTGTAAAAGAAGTATAAAGGTAATGCTGCAGTACCTGGGACCATATTAACAATAATCTTTGCATTTTTCAGTTTCAAAATAAGTTTATAAAGCATACTTGAATTAAAAACCAGGAAAATGAGATCTAGAGTCTGGGGGTACAAATGAGCAAAGAACATTTCTTTCTTTCTTGCTATCACCACTGAACTACTCATAGACAAATAAGCATTCTGTGTTACATGCCTTTGATTTCTTCCATCCCAAACATGCAACCTTGGATAGCATGTTTTAATATAATAGCGAAATTCATTCATTCTAATTTTGAAGGTACGTAGAATCACCATTGTGACAATATGGAGACATCTCTCTAGATATCTATCACTCCTGACAGCTTTTTAACTAGGCATTCAGAAGTTCAGAAGTATTAAAGAATATAAAAATATCACATCTGGGGAATCTTCAAAGGCTAAGCATCAAATCACTGATCTCAATGATAAAGGCAGGTGACAGGTGACTGGAGTAAAAGAAAGAATGGTAATAAAGTGACTACAATGGACACTTCCATAATTTATTGTGGCAAGAATAGGAAAAGCACCTTTCTGTAGCTCACGGAGTGTATACCATAGAGCTACACGGCAACTTTAGATGGGAGGCAGAACAATAGTCAAAACCCTTCAGGCAGGCGCCGTGGTGATTTAGGTGTCAATGTCTCCCAGGCAGACACAGACACACTCAGGGACATAGCGTGGAGCGACAAAGCACCAAAATTCGTGACAAATTGCAAATGCAACTGACTCCTCAACTCTGAATGACTACTCAAGTTAGCCCAAATATGAATGCTTTAAACACATTTCCATTTCGTTTTATCTCTGCATTTTAAAATTTAACAATTAACAGGATCTTTGGAATTGTCCCTGTCAGTTCCAGACAAGAGATAAATTAACATTTCCCCTGTCAATTCTGCTTGGTTCTGAATTTTAATAAGGGCAAACTTTATTCTGGAGACAACAGAAATAATTGAAATACTTTTACATCTTGAAATAATTTACAAAAGTTTCCAGGAATATTTTTATTGTAATATATATTTGCAGTCATCAGAATAATTCAATTTAAAAGAATAACTTGAAAGGGATAAACTTGACTTAACAAATAAATTCTAATTTGATTAGAAAAAATGCGTGACCAAATATCCAAATGATAGCTTCACCACCGAAAAGCTTCCATCCCTTTGATTTATACAGGTAACTACTCAGAAAAAAATTACTTTTCTTACTTAAGATAAAAATATTCCAATTTTGTTACAACGATTCAAATAAGTTTCATTGTTAAATGGAAAAGAAAGCATTACCTTTAGAAGAGGCTAAGGACCAGTGAATACTGATCCACCACATGGATCTAGCACACTCTCTTTAGATCTCAGTTGATATATAAAGGTTTCAATACCTCAGTGCAAGGCAGTTTTGTTGCATGATGAAATGGAACAGAAAAAGAAAAACTCAGTTTACTGTAGTGCTACAGATGGATACTTAAGATTTGGTCAAAAGCCCCTCTAAAGGACAGCAACAAACACGAAGGAGTGGAAACGTAATGGAACTAGCATGATTCAGAGATCTTCTCAGCCTGAGAACAGCCTTCTGTTCATAACTCCTGGAATACTTGGACTGACCTCCAGAATTATATCTGCTGGAGTTGGCTAAAGAAAACAATTATGGGGTGAAACAAGAGGAATTATAAACTGTGAAGTATATATTTACAAATTACTGCTTCTTTGCATATTGCTAATAGTCTTAATTCTAACAGAATTGCTATGCAACTCATTACTTAGGAGAGTCTATCATTTTTCCCCCTCTTGTACTAGCAACGCTTTAAACCATAGTGTAATTAATGTAATTAAGTTATTAATAAAGATTGAAGGGGTTGAGCATCACATGAAATACTTAGTTTTGTGTATCTTTAGTTGAGTGACTGTTTAGGTTTGTATTTCAACTGTCAGCCAAATTATGTGCAATTAAGCCAAAGCAGAGATCTCTTTTAACCAGCGATGATGTCAGACAGATCCATAGTTCTGGGTGGTGGGTGGTAGAACTGCCCCCTCTTTTCTATCTGTTGTATTTTCCTACTATGTCTTATTCGTGTACTGCATGTATCATTGCATTCATACTTTGCATTTCTCTACTTGTCTGTACAGCAGAATAGAAGGTGATGCTGCAGAGATAAAATGTTCTGAATTTACCTAATAATGAAATGGATGAACTCTTGTCTTTATGCAATTTATTCTGTTGCCGTGGAACTCAGAATACCAGTGTGAAACTGCTCACTGTCTCATTGTTCTACTTCTTCGCTCAACATCTCTACAAAGTTATTTCTAGAAAAAAAAAAATTACTTGTGACTTGCTCCTTTTCAGGGGAGGCACTGCACTGACGCCTACAGAACTTGGGAGATTGGCATTTTCTGCTCTACCAGACAATCCTGGAGCTGAAAACTGATGCCAAATCCACCTGAGAATCCTGGATCAAGTTTTGGCCAGGGCACAAGAACTAGGGCATTGATGTAATGAAGACATTTCTTGAATTCCCCAATCATTCTAATAACCTCCTGTGAATACTTGTGATTATGTTAGAGGCTTGAAGGCTACTACTGAAAATTGCACACGCTTAACATTGTCATCAGCACTCACATCACTATCTCATTTGCAAGATGTGCTGTATTTTTTTACATCAGCTGTTGTAACTGATTTCAGCAGGCCTGAAGTTGTTATTACACTTGCTTAAAAATGCTGAAATTTCATGTTTCTAGGGGTCTGTGATATCTGACAATATCTTCTTGTCTTGTACTTCATGGATTTTAAAGATACCTTTTCTTAACTGTTATTTTAACCTCGGCATCTTTCCGAAACCATCAGAAGCAAAACAAACAATGGAACACATGGATCAGGTCAATAACACTTAACAAGTGTTAAAATCATTTAAGGTACATCTTGTGCAATGAAGCCTCGAAGGTGCCTGACACGAGGCCATGCCCCAACTTCAGACAGTCAGGGGCAGCGAGCTCCCTGCATTTATCAGCTGCTGCAAGATGTCACGGGGCAGACAGGGCACACAGACATCTCAGAGAAGCACAAAAGCAAAGTGCTCGTATTATGAATGAAACAACTGAAGATTTATATTTGTGATCTTTCTATTGAGCCCTGATTTATGACTATATTGTTCTAATTCATTGAGTCAAGGGAACAAGGTTTCATCTAGTCTGAAGAAGTTCCTAAATATGAAATAAGTGTTTTGGGCACCTTGCAAAAAGTAACAAAGATAAAACCTTGATTATTCCTATTCTTTTGCACATAGAATTTTGTTTTTTACTGTTATAACATTAAAAGTAATTTTCCAATTCACAAATAATTACTTTCTACACAGTTACAAATTCTGTTGAGAACAGCCATCAATATCCCAACTCTTCACTGCTGAATTCTACTGAAAATAAAATTGAGACTAGAAAGTAAGCTAACTTAGCCACTTATAATGGAATTGTAATAGGCCATGATTTTAAATGCAGCAATACTGTCACCGCAAAGTTCCCCAGACTGCTAAAAATTCATCACAGGTTTTGTCTATTATAAAGATGAGGAACGTTTTTTTACCTAAATTTGCCATGACAGACACAAGGTATAAACACACGAAGAAAGTCTTAGCCAGGCACCATTTGTATTTCAACCCCTAGAGAGGTATTTTCTGTTTATCTTTTATTTCAAGTTATTAAAGACTGGGATATTTCAATTCAAAGTGACTTTAGTATGAATATTCCATGGAGCTCATGAAGAACATTTTAAATAAAAACTGTGTATCAAATTTTGAGAATGTCCTTTTTATTCAGTGAGAAACACAGTGAACCTTTACCTTGTTTACTCTCTTGTAGTCATAAAAGGTTTATGAAACATAGTGTAGAAAGCTGACTTCACTTCTAAGGCCATCAATAAGAGCACTTTAAGCTAAAAAAACCCAAAACTTTTTTCCCACCCCCACTATTCCCATTAAAGGCTCATGAGGCGTTCTGGACAATAAAATCAGTTGGAGACGTCCTTGATCTTTCTGTGGCTTTTATAGAAGCCAGATGGCTTGGCTCTGGAACATCTCATAATTTAGTGAAATGAAGAATTAAAGGAAGAGTTCAGAATTAGCAAAATTAAACTGCATGAGTTACCAAATGTCAAAACCACTGGGTTTCTTTTCCTTTTAGAATGTTACATATACTGCAGGCTCTCAAATAAGCTCAGAGAAAAAAATAATAACGGGTTGAAATTTTATATTTCAATAGTTCTGAACAATGGGTTTGACAGCCAGAAAAAAATTTCCAAAACTATTTTATTCCAGTTAGGCATACTTTGTCCAATATGCCTTCCAAGCACAATAGCTACATTTTGTATTATTTTGCTTCAGTCATCCCTTGTGCTGAAGTGCTGCTGACATTATTGCAGAATCACAAATATCAGGATAATAAGACAGTTTGTAGGACTATTCTATGAGAATATAAAAATGAAATAATCTCTATAGGACTAGAGCAAGGAAAGGGTGTTAAGGAGTCGCAATTATCTAAATAAAACATAATAAATAAAAATAAACTTTTGCACATATATAAATCTTTTCACCAAGGAAACTGAGGACATTTCTTATGCACTCTCCAGACCCTGAGAGATATATGTTTAAGCTGAAAAACTCTGCAGACAGGAACTCAAATTCAATCCTTATTTCATCATGTGCCTGCAGAGCTCACAAGCGTTTTTAGGTACTGTATTTTGTTTCATATTTGTTCAGCACCATATTAACAAACACATGCCTTTCCCATGCTATCAAAAATTATTTAATAATTATTCCCAAGACAGAGAGCTTGTTATGACTCTTTTATTTACTCTACAGTTCTGTAACATGTCATATATTGGTGTCATGTTTGAATTTCATTCCTGCCCTCCAGCAATATCCCATGTGATTTTCTCTAAGATCTTGTGATGGTTATTGAAGACTTTGTTTTCAGAGAAAACATTAGCCCTCAGTTTTGAAGAATTGCTTGAGGTGGAAAAAGAATTTGAATTATACCCTGCTAAAACTGTCATCAAAGTGAATTATTACTGTTTACAGTTGTGTTCATTAATTTTACCTGTATCCGTCCATCTAGATAATATACAGAAATACAGAATGCACATAAAGAGACACTATATGAGAGGCTGCAAAATAAAATAAAATAATTTAAAAACCCCTTAGCAATTAGAAAAGCCAGGATTAATGCTGCTTGTGCAAGTGCAATTGAAACCTTCACTTAACAACTACTCTTCAAATGACAGCAATATTAACACATCTCTTAGCAGAGCACAGTAGTAGAAAAGTTTTGCACCTTTTGTCTCAGGAAAATACCAGAAATGCAAGAAGTCACTCTCCTTGGTTCTGCAGCAATGTACTTTACGTGTATTCCCTATCCCCAAATGCATCATGCCTAGACCTAGCAAGAAAAGAAGAACGAAGCTGTATGAGTCGGACATGAGATGAAATGCACACACAAGGAAAAAAGTGGTGGAAGCTATTTCTAACGTTGCAGTACAAACATTGAATACTTAATTTCATCACCTCAAAAAAAAAAAAAAAAAAAAAGTAGTATATGTGATTTCCTGAACTAAAAAAAGTCAAGTTACATACCATAACACTGATATGTTGCAAAGGTCAAAAATAACCCTGACAATCACCATCTTGATGTGCACAGCAGAAGTGCCCTGGTATCCCCAAATCACATGTGTCACAACTCAATCAGCAGATAAAAATAAAAAGCCTCTAAGAATAAATTGAAGAATAAACTCTTTGTTGAGCTTTGCCACAGAGGAATCTAAAAATAAACTTAAGAAACAAATATGCTGTGACTTAAACAGTTTTGCCAATGTCAAGTGATGATGTCTCTAATATATGCAATTAAAACTAGCAAAAAAGCAATTCAATGGAAAAAACAATTATACAGATTTACTCTATTTGCTATGATCCCGGTACCTAAGCAGCTTAGGGGTTAACAGTCCCTACAAAGTATTATTCAGCAGATTCCTGTATACCTCAACTTGAGAAATATTTTTTCTGTGTTACATGCAGCAAGCTAAATCTTTCCAAGACTTAGAAGTGTACTTAGCTCTGAAGATTCTGACTCTTATTTACCCAAAAAAAGGGACAAAAACTGATGTAATTATGGTTATGTGCTAACCCAAATTCCCCCACTGAATAGTATTTATATGTCAATGTGACCAGTGGGAGAATGGGATGCCTAACACTCCAGGTGACATGGAACCTGTAAAACCAGAACTATAAAGGTGACATGTTACATTCTCTGAAAAAGCTTGTTCCTTGGTGGTCCCGCAATGCATTCTCAAGGCTGGTCAATTTTATTCCATCCACTGGTGTTAATTTTCCATTTCGCAGAAATCAAGCGCCAAAGAGTGAGTGTGGCCTGCAAAAGCGTGCAGGAGGGCAGGGCACAAGCTGCACTGTGTATAAAACATGGCATGGACCAATAAGTCACATTTGAAAGCCTTTCTTCAACATCCAGTGCTCAACTCTCAGTGCGGTTCACTATCAGTCTGGCATTTTATAATAAGGATCCTCTACTCCAAATCCAAAATCTAGTCTCATGCATCTCTTCAGCAGATAATACTTACATTTCTAAAGGGTAATGAGTTAGAAAGGAGGAGAGATTTTATCTTCAGTTATCAAAAAGTTGTATCTGTGTTTGCAACCAATTTTGGGAAAATATGACAAGATATGCTGGGCATAATTATCTGATGAAGTGAATTATTTCCCATTAGATATTAAAGGTCATATCTGTCATCTGTTAGCACTGCAAAAGGATTTCACATGCTTCTGAAGAACGTGAAGCATTTTTTTTTATCTGTTAATAAATAACCAAATGAAATACTGCTTATTTTCCAGATTTCACATCTAATTAATATCAGAACTAACAGTTGTCTTATATAAGCCTGAATCCTCACTATAAGCTTCAGGTAAAAAATTAAAAGTCAGTAAGTGGAGTAGACATAGCTTTTGTGTGATTTTTAACCCACAAGCTAGCTAGTTTTTTATTCATTCTTCATAAAAATTCATCTTCTGAAAAATGTGTACTTGTAATTTCATTGTTTCCTCATATGACCAAGCATATTTCTAAACAGAAAAACTGATTAAAGAAATCCACACTGCTTAGTCTAAAGTTACAGAGCACTCCTGCTTGAATTCTCATTTTTAATCATTTTCATCAAGCTGACTTAAAAGAATATTTAAAGGATAGGAAAGGTGAAAAGTACATTGAAGAGGAAGTAATTGTAAGTTAAGAAAAGTAAAGGCATTATTCCTCAGGTTCAGGTCTTCATTTCCTACAAATACAAAATCAGCTAAAATAACCTCCATATTTACAAGGTGTATATTCACACTACAGACCAGTGCCCGTGGGAGCTATGAAAAACAAACCAATAAAAAAGAGATTGAATTATTTACTATGGAAATATGATTTTCATAAAATATACTTGTTTCTGTTTTCTAAGTTTTTTCTCATCTCTGAAATTTTATATGGAATTTAGCATATTCACATTCACAGCAAAAGATTAACATTATAAAATTTAACAATGCTGAAGTAGGCACTATAGTCTTGAAGGTTAATAATTCATCAAATACACAGCATAATATCCAGGCAAATTTTGGGGTGGTTTTTCTTTCTTTAAAAACCAAATATGGTTTTATTTTCATGCTGTTTTTCTGTCTTCATTTAAAAAATGTCCAAGCTCAGCTGCCAGCACTTTTTACAGAAGAGTTTCCTGTTAAGTACTAGGGAGAGGAAGCTTTACCTGAACAGGGTATTAATAAAAAACCAGCACCCTAAAAAGCATCAAAAAGAACAAGAAAAAGGCTTAACATAAAATTCACAAACCTTGGCAAAGAACAGGAATAGAAACACTTCAAGGAGTCATTACAAAAAAGTAGGGAGGGGCAAGAGCCTCCTCAACAGCCTTGCTGTGGACTTTCCCTTTCCATAAGGTCCTGATTCACCAAAGTGTTTGGTTTTGGCTTTGTGCTCCTGGTGGCTAACCTATTTGCATTTTATACTGAAAATTCTGTTTTGAATTGATAGTAAGCAAACAACACAGTGACAGGTATAAGAATAGAGCTATTTGATTTCACTAATTCAAAGAACTCACTGAGCAATTCTGATACACAGTGGTACAAACTGGCCTGATACATTACACCATCCATGAAATTCATAAAAGAAAAGGGGCAGAAGGGATTTAATACCTACTACATTCAACATAGGAAGATTCTATAGTCAAAGGTTATAAAATCAACACTTAGAATAATTTTTAAATACAAAGGATGCGTCACACTGAAAAACAAACAAGTGAAAAACACACTCCATTACTTATGATCAGAATGTTCTCATTTAATTTTCATTCTGAAAATGTTTTCCAGTTACAGCTCCCCCCAAAAATCACTGGTTTGTTTCAGGTTTGTTTGTTTGTTTATTTGCTTTAATTTGCAAGTACCATGCAATAATTTAATAAAATTGCCTGTTGACTGTGTGAAGCTGTGGGCTGAGCATCAGTACACTGGTCCATCAAGGGCTGGGTTTCTTTGGCTGCGCTAATGCATAAATGACTATCAGTGTCAATGCCCCATGAATTAAAGGTTATTGTGACAGTAAAACAGTTCAAAGGTGTATTATTTCTCTGGAAAAAAGTGTTTCTATTTTTATTTTTATATTAAAAAAAGTTGCTTTCTTAACAAGATTTTGAAAAGTGAAGAATAAGACAGTTAAAACTCTGAAGTTGGAACTGAATGATAGAAAGACCACAGATGTGACTAAAACCATTTCAACTAATTATTAAAATGAAATTATCCCTCGCTGAATATCCTGATCTTTAAGCATGATCAAAATCAGTAATAACAAGTTCTTACTGAATGCCCAGGCCAGTGTCCATCTTCAAGAGATCCAAAACACTTTTCATATTGAAATTCACAACAGAGATGTATGTACAAGTTCAAGAATGTGTTACCAGTATGCCTCCACCATAGGGAAAGGGCAGGCACCTTCAGAAGTCCTTCCCAGTCTCTGTTTTTCTTTAATGTAAGCAAAAGACAACACTGTAAGAGTAATTTATATTATTTTAGTTTTGCATAATGAACCTTACAAGTTGAAGAGGCACAGACCTGTCATGTTCTGCTGATTCAGTGCTGGGAAACCAGAATGCAAACCTCAGTGCCCTGTGATAGCAATGAACAAATGAACCAGCACAGCAAAGTAATCATGGAAGACAAATTATTCGGAGGAGATATAAAAGCTATGTGGCAATTAAGGCGACAAGATAAGCTTTCACTTTTCACAATGGTTCTTTCCTGTTAGACCACTTTCACAAGGATCAAAAGTGAAATTCCAACTAAGTCAAGCTTTCAAACATAGATATTCAGAAATCTTCACAGGAACATGGCTAGGAGAGTAACTTAATGAAACTAACCACCATTTAGTGATCTCAGTTCCCAAAATTCAAATCAAGAACAGCTTATATCCTTTCCTTCTCAATCACATCTGTCTAACTGGTATCTCACTGCAGTGAATTCAGGATTTTAGAAGCCTCACCTGTTCAATATTTGCATTCCATTTCTGAGATAGTTCATCATACACCTACAACTGAGGCAATTATAAATATTATTTTGTTCAGATTATTTTTTACTTCTTTGATCTTATTGCAGAACATTCCCCTTTGCAGGAAAACATCATTTCCTTCCACAGAAAGATGCTGAAAGGAAATCTGAGTTTCTTTGGTAATGATGGTATCATTCATGGGTAACATAATCCTAAACTGATAGCTCAGATGTGTTTTATATCCTGATTCAATTGATGTCTTTAGAGAAGCAACCACTGAATACTCACACCCTGGTTTGGTTTGTGTGGATTTTGGCTTTTGCTCTCCCAAAACAAAAACCAAACAAAAAAAACACTGACCAAAAAAAAAAAAAAAAGGAAAAAAGCCACCGACAAAAAGCCCCCTACAATGACAAAACTTAAATTCTGGAAAAAAAAAATACCACTATTATGGGAATACGGTCTTGAATTTGTACTCCTTAGGCTCTTCTCAGTGTAAAGAAATGCCTTTTGAAATGTCACAAGTGACAAAAGCAAGGTACTAAAAATTATAGGAGGGAGCTGCAAACCATGTGGAAATAACTTCTTTTGTAGAAACTATTTATGTAGACTTGGTTTTTAGTAATTCAATAATGACATTGTTACTGATTCATGTTAACTCTTTCGATTGCACATCAATGAAAAAGAAAAAAAAACCTGTTCTAGTTGCACACATTACTCAAGCTGAGGAACATATCTAGCCTAACTGTAGGGTAATTTCATTAACTTGAGAAAAAATATTCAGTCCAAAATTTCCTTACAATTATTTTTTCATGCAAGTATTTAATCTAAAATTAGATGTTGGAGATGTGAGGAGCAGGGGAGGGAGAAAGGGATTGTGCAGAGGGTTGGAAGGAGTGAGAGAAGGAAAAAGGGGGAAAAAAAGACATTGTCTCTGGAACAGAAGACATTAAAAAACAGAGCAGAGAAAGAGATTCCAAAATTGTTGAATTAATTCTACTCTTCACTGTTGTAAAGCTAGTTAGCCTGTCAGTTCAAAGACCCATTCTCCCATTCATTTAAGTCCCTGGGATGGGTAAACCAAAAGCTGGATAATTGCTACTGACAGAGACACGGTCATGGGATTAGACCCTGCTGGTACCACGGAGCAAAAGCGCTACTTCCACACTGCTCAAGTGTCTCTTGAGAAACAGATGTTGAGTACGTTTATTTCAGTGCTCTCCTTTTCAAATTAAAGGTACATCCTTCACCAAGGCCTGAAAGTAATGGGCAGAGAACTGGTGTTGCTTTCCTTAAGTTATTTCTCAGTCACCACCTACTCATTTTTCCTCAAGACAAGCACAGTTAAAAGTTATTAGCTACTGAGAGAGTTTGTGAGGTAAACAGCAACATCAGAAAATATTCTGCAGAAGGGTGACCATCAGTTAGTAACGCCAGGTAAAATGCACAAAAGATTGAAGCTCCTGACAGCTCAGATGTTGTTATCATCTGAGAAGGAAAACTTCTTCCTACTTAGAACCAGCTCAGAACTAGGAAGCTGAACATAAGGAAAATGCAGCTGTCAAAACACATCTATTCCTGACTTACAGCAAAAAGAGAAGTGTGCAAAACTAGATATGCCAAACATATAAGTCTGGAATCCAAAAGATATAAATAACAGTGTTTCCTATGCTGAGTCTAAGTGTATTTTGTTTATAAAGGAGCATGTTATTGAATAACCATCTTTAAACCAAAATTATAACATATGCACATATTATACTCCATAATCTCTAGTGTACATCCATATGAAGGTACTTGTAAAAATTTTGCTTTTACAACCACACCAGGTAAGCTTCATATGGTAGGAACAGAAAACACTGGTGGAGCCTTCAACACTTTTTGTGTAGTAAATAATAATTTAAAGCAGGGAGCTGTCTACCCACCTTTAGATGCTGAAAGAGGTGTAACACTTGCAAAAGTAACAGTTCACCAAAACAATGACATTTTCTGCAACCTCATGCACTAGTGATGAACATTCTGCAGGCTCAGTGAGTTCAGTCCCTCAGCTCTTGCCTTGAAACGCTTGGGACCAGTGTCTTGGACTGGTGACCACAGCTCACTCAGTTAGAGCTGCATTGCAGAAGCATTAAGGGTTGTACAATTTTAAACATTTCAGCAAATTATATCCCAGTTGCCATGTGCATCTACTGCTGCCATGCTCACAGCAGCTACCTAACTGAGAATGCAGAAGAATGCATGGCATAAGCACAGCATGCTTATGCCTTGCAAACTCTCCATAAATAGAAGAAAAAAGGTCAGTGCACGTTTTAAGGTTCACAGACTATCACTTTGCCACTCCTTCTTCCCCATAATTCCAGATTTCCCACCCCATATATCCCCTGTAGTCAGGACTCAAACGACAGATGATGACCACCTGTTTGGACAAAAGGGTTCGGTAATAGTGATTTTCATCCAGCTCAACTTCTCTTTAACAGGTTGCAGCTACTTCTGAATGTGATAACCACTGCTTTTGCAGGGTTATTTATCTAAATCTATTGCTATTCATTCCACCAGCCTTTCAATGAGTCATTGCAACATAACTATCTTAAAAATATAATACATGGCATGCAAAGGTATCAACTAAATTCAGTGTTAAAGTTCCCCCACCTGCAGCCCAATGCATCTTGATTCCTTTATCCTGGAATCACATTGTCTCCATAGGGTGAGGTCTCTCTCCCGTTTTATTCTCAATACAGCAGCATCAGTGGTTTTCTAGGCCAAACAATTTCCTCTCTCAGAAAAAGCTTTCTTCCTTCAATCACTCATGCAGACTGGCTTTTTGACTGTTCCTTGCTCCTTCTAGAGCCTTCCCCATGCCTTCATTCCTGCTGCAAACTCCTTGTTTGCTGTTTCTTTCATTCCTTGCCTGCCTCAGCTCATCCTTAGATGGATTTCACAAACCCTGCCTTTTTATAGTCATAACTCACATGAAAATATAAATCTTCTCTTGTCTGTTGGCTAACACTCACATGAAGCCTTTTATTTTCTCTTTATTGTTAATGCTCAAAAGATATTCACTTCCTGATATGAAATGTTTATATACAAAATGTGCAAATAGCACAAGAAGAAATACAGTACTTTAACTTTGTGGACTAAAGCTTAAGAAAATTGGAAATGCAGTAGGAATGGATGTGAGTGTATACTCACCAAACAACTCAGCAAAATGTTATATTTAAGATGACAGGAAATCCAAGAAAAAGGTTTTTGGAAGGAAACAGACACAGATCCAAAGCCAGATGTATAAAGGCCACCCTTCTATGCCATTCTTTTGTGTACTTTATCATACACTGGACTGACCTCAAGATTCTTCTTTGTAAGTGAGTGTCCAGCACTTTGCTGTAATTTTCAATTCAAACAAAGGGTGAATAGTAAGAAAACTTCTTGAGGCATTATACAAAGATAGCGCAGTCCTGCTTTTATATTTTGAGGGAGCAGAAGGGGCAAAAGGGAAGAAACACAATTTACCCACAAAGGCAAGGTGCAGATCCTTGCAGGTGGTAATTGTGGTTTCCTGCATCAGCTGTACTCACTCTGAAGGCAAACTTTGTTACCACTCTTAGCCACATCTGCCACTTGATGTAATTTACACCTCAGAGCCCAGATCACAAGATTTCCTCAGCAAAAACCCAACTGACATCACATGAATATATATAGTACCTTCTCATCAGCATACTGGAAAGCATTTGTCTATAGTGATATTAAAGCAAACTTCCTATCCTGGGTTATTTAGTCACAATTTTCAAAAAGTTTTATCAAACTCTACAGGAAATGCCTCATAGGTATCTAACAAGCAGATATTAAAACAGGAGTCTGACTCACAAAGTCCTTTAACTTGCACGTTTGTTCTTCAGATTCGGTACCATTTGGGGTCTGTATTTTGGAAAACTGAATTTCTTAAATGAATCAATGAACAGTTAACTGCTTTCTCTTGCGTCAAAGTTTCTTCTTGGTCTTATTTCAAAGAAGAATGTCAGACTTACAGCTCCAAAATAAGAATTTATTATAAAATCCATAGCAAAAATTGCAGGTAACAGAATTGAGAAAACAGATGAAAATAAAGAGTGAAGAATAGGAATTGGAAGGGTCTTATAAATAAAGGCCCAAGTTCTAATTTCAGAAGTTCAACATGACAGCTCTAAAAAACAATAACCCTGTAATTTGTTTAAAAGGCATAAAGTCACTTTGAAGAGTGTGAGGTGAGCTGCTCATTCAATTATGACAAACCCCAGAGCTTCAACAGGGTAAATTTTAAGATCAATAATTACATTTAAGAAACATCCATAGTGACTTGTCCTAGAAAGTTCATACATACCTTCATGAACGGAAAAAAACCGCAAGAAAATCTATTTAGTTTCCCAGGTGATACAATTGGTTTGGGAAGTTTTGCTAAGTACCACTAAACACAGATAAATGCCCAAGAATGACACAAAATTCTGAAAACCTGTCATTTTTTTATCTAACTAAGAGTATTTTTTTTTAGTGGGTACTCCTAACATTAATTCCTTTCTATCAAATTACTATTTGGTCTCTCTCACACATTCAAATGCTGAGTACATCATTCATTTCCAGCCATCCCAAAAGGCCTGAATACATGCACGGTTAGATCAGACTCCAAGGGAACACAAGCTTTTATGCATCAGTCAACAACTAACTGATGAGGTTAAGTAGAAACTTTACCCAGGGGCAGGCGATTTCAATAACTGTCCTCTGTGGAGTTTCTGAGTCTCCAGTCTGGCTGGGATCTGAGAAGGGAAAAGGACTGGGCAAGGCAAACATCTGAAGCACTTTTCGGTTACAGCCACACCAACCACACATCCACCTCCCCCAGCTGACACATCAGCACATTCTTCAGCACACATTTTCTGAAACATATTCAAATCAAACCAATTTTATACAAGGTACTAGGTATAACAGAACCTACAAGAATGAAAAAAAAACCCCAGTGTAAATAATGCAGTGCAAATAAAACAGCATGTATGAAATAGCTGCTGGAAATACAAGTGAGGCCGAGACTGACACCTCTCTTCAAAAACACAATTAATGTATTTAAAAATTAAATTTATTTCCACATTTAAATGTTCTAAAGTATCTATCACTTCTTCCAGTTGATATTTAAAATAAAGGCAATGTAAAATATTGCTGTAACCCAGACACATGTTGGATTTCAAGAAACACAGTCTTATCTATAGCTTAATATTTATGCAGCGTATCTAAGACTGACTATGAACAGCATACAAGGCTTTTTATAAGACATGCTGGGAGCAATAAATGTTAAAGAGTAAACCTCAGTTTTTAAATATTTCTCACAGTATTCAATTTGCTTTTAAATATAAGTTTCAATATTGACAGTTTCAAACAATAGGGCATTTACACCCAGTTTTCATGGCTGTTTTTCAAAATAAGCAGCACTGCTCCATTAATAGACACTCAAAACTTAGTTATGTATAAGTTACATGATTTCAGTTTAGGTCAAACATACACTGGACGAAATTATTGTTTCATTTATCATTCTGCCACTAACTGCAATATGCAGAAACAAATCTTGGAGGTTTCCTGACCATAATTAACTACCACACAATTATTAAATACTGTTAAAACACATAATACTACAGTAGATTTATACAATAAAGACTGATTTTTTTTCAGTGGTGCCGAAGAAGGTCAACATATTTTTATTTTTAAGCAAAGTATAACTTTAAATAATAGACAACAAAATCAGCATTATAGAAATATGGCCAGAACTTGCATAATAGTTCAAGGATAGAGTCATGCCATAATTTAGTAATCTCACATGAAAAGCATTTATTATGTTTTAAAATTCAGTATTTTGTGCAGACCTGATTCAAGATCTCATGGAACTGATCTGTTCAATGCATTAGATCTAGTTCTCCTAAATGACATTTAAACTATTACTTCATGAACATCAAAAAGATTAAATAAAGATTAATTGAATAGACAGAAAAATTTGAAAAAAAACCCCCGACATTATGCAAAGGCCCGTCTGTCTTCAGGATATGAAGATATGAATCAACTCTTTTCACCTACTGCTGGAGAATGAACTGAAGAAAAGTCTGGCATCTTCCACACACAAGTCTGAGAAGGATTACTACTGTGTTCAGTGAACCTTTGCCCACACATATATTAAGACTCTCAAGGGAAAAGTGGGTCACACTCTAATCATAAAAACACACTGACTTGTACAAGAAAACATTTTATTACCCTTTAAACTTTTGTTTTTGCAGCTGCAAAACAGCTTTATTAAGAGAGATAACACATATGTGATCATCTGCCAGCATGGTAGTGCCTGTGCAGCATTAGACTGCTAACACAGCTTCTTTCCAAAGATATGTTACCAAAATGGATATACACTTCTAGGGACCTCCTGTCTCACCCTGATTCAAGGGAGAAGAGTCAGCAATCAGTAAAACAGGTACATCTGATGAACTCACTGATTCACTGATTCACAGTTTTCTACTTCCAGAGGTGCATACAGCATATTAAAGGATTTTGTTTAGTTGTTAATTCAAGCTAGGAAAAAAAACCCCTATATGTAAATGAAAGATTTAATAAAGTTATACACTTACTAATCACAGAACCCAAACACACAAAGACAGGCATAGCTCTTGATATCACTCTTCCTAAAGAGAACAGGGCCATTTGTTTAACAAGAAACTTAACATAAAGTCTGATACGTACCAGATCACTTTAAGTATGTCCTTTACCTTACTTTCAGAAAACAAGGAATTATTTTTAGACGAGAAAAGGCATATTTACAGTGCCCGGAATGTCCTAAAAGGCCTACAGGCCTTAGGTGAACAATTTCACGCTGCCTTTAAACCACTGCCTTGCATTCCACAGTGAAATTAAAACTGATTGTCACCCAAAACCCTCAGTATCTCCATGATCCAAGAGTCAAACATTAATAGTCAGTAGCCCCTTAGCACTTGTTAAGCATCCTGAGGACTGCACACCTGCAGAACACAGAACATTCTTTCTGCCGTACAGAACTAACACCCATCTCCTTTGCAGCCTACAAAAATACCTTCACCTTCCTACACACTTAAAAGAGGTCAATTGACCTGGCATGTTTCAGGCAAGGATAATGAGCTGAAAGGTCTCCCCTTATCTTTCTCCCCTCTCCCCTTCTTAAATGAAGGTCAGTCTAACAAATACAACTCATAAAGGTTTCTACTTTTCTAGTATCAATTCCAGTGTTAAATCAACTGTTAATCTTCTGTGTTTTCTCTGCAGTTTGTTCACTTAACCCATAACTTTAATTGAAATTACTCTGTGATTGAGAGAAAAAGGTCTGAGAAAAAACATACAAGAGATAAAGAGAATTTGAGTTCAGGTATTTAGGATATGTCAGAAAACATATTTGACTGCTAAGTACTGTTCCATTTTAAGCAGGCTGAATTTTCTTCTCAAGCTAGGGATCACCAAAGGAAAAACATTCTGGCTATTCAGGGAAAAATATAAGGATCAAAACCACCATACAGGATATATGTATTCTGCCTGATTTATTTAAATTGAAAAAGACATAAGTGCATTTATAAGAATTGCTTTTTCTTTTGTATTTATCAGTCTCCTCAATCTTACCTCCATTACTGCCATGACAGAATAATTAATTTCAGTCAATCAATCATTTCAAAAAACCTCACAGGTGACCTCAAAATAACACATAATCCACCAAGAACCAGTCACAACAACAATCTTTAAATTCCCTTGGAAAGGAAAATTAAGTCAGCTATGTGTGGCTTGGGGCAACCTAAGCTGTAAATCTCTCTTTTCTGATCTCTTCATATGGATGAAAGAGCAGTACCGCTCTGGATTACATAGAACAATTATGTGTTCTAAAAACTCAGGGAATCAGGTTTCAAACAGCTTTAATCATGACCAATTAACTGCATCTTTTGCCACCCTGTAATAGTTCCACCAATGCCTAAAGAATAACTTTAAGCAGCCAATTCTTTAAGTCTATAATTTCTAAAAGGCCTGTTTGTATTTGTCAACAAATCCAAATAGAGGCTCCTTGCCTGATTGAAGAACTACCCACCCACCTTCTCCCTCTGCTGCATACCTTAGGAAAGGTGGAGCAGGCTTTGAACATTGGAGCAGGCTGCTGTTAATGCGAACACATGGATGCAACAGTGGATGTGGGTTTCACATTGCTCTGCAATCACTCAGAGGATACAGACATTTAAGTAACCACTTCCTTCTTTAAGGATATAAATGTGTTGTTCTGTCCTTAAAGGAGGAGTTACTCTCTTCAGCAGTGCTGTCTTTGGTATTTTGAAGATTGGCTGTGTGCTTTTTCTAGCTTTCTTACAGCAGCCTTCCCTTTGAAATTTCCCACCAGCCCTCTGCTCCCAACAGGAACAACAGTGTCGATATTTTAAAAAGATCTGATACCATCAGCTGCCTGAATATTACCACAAAGGGGTCAGTCTGAGAATCAGTAGATGACATGGCAGTAAAAATGCTGATGCCTTTTCTATACTACAACTCTCATCATTGCTACCCATAGCAGTGCTTCACCAAGGAGAAATTTTATGAAAACCTTGGTGTAGATAGCCACTCAGGGTTGCAACAAAATATATATAAAGTCATAACTGTACAGGAAATGTGAAGCTCCTGAAATACAAAAGGCTCAGCAGTGTAAATCTGGAAGATAAAGTGGCTATAGTTTGTAATTCAACCAAGCAATGAAGTTGTTGAGTAGACAAAAAAACTCAGTAAAATTTACTTTTGTTGTTAATTAGTCAAACAACGCACCTCGTGCCCAAGGGCACCACACTTTGATTTAAAAACACTAAATTCCTGTCCTCATATTCCCTAGCAGACAAAAACTACTAGGTAGCAAAGCTTTCCCAGCAAACCTAAAAACAAGGAAACTGCTCTCAAATAGACAGCAGCAGAGAAAATCAATCCAACAAAGAAGATGAATCCCACCTCTTCAAGGCTCCCATTATCAAGCAGCAACAAACTGAGTTGTTGTAAACTCAAGGATATACAATAGCTAAGAATACACTATAAGCAAAGAATTGTAGAGGTAATAACTTATTAGAACAAGGGGTATAGCTAGGGAAACTAGACAGGCCTTTTGACATGCATATCCTTCTTCACATCTGAAGCAGAATCAGCAACATCTGATTTAAACATTAGTTGAGAAAAGTTGTTAGGATTTTAGCCAGATTATGCTAATCAGATGGTAATCTGAGGGAGAAAACAGTTAATATCTGTGGTGCAGAGAGGAGTGTTAACAAGGAGAGGGTGCCTGACTTACACATGCCTAAAGCCATAATTTTAACCTTCCCTATTTGTCTGCTGCTCTAGGCAAGTAACTACTTTGCCTACAGCTTAAGCAAGCCTGGTGAGACAGCTGAACTAAAAACTGAGAAAAGATTCTTTATACCTTCATTATAAATATGCTGAAAATTCAGCAGAATGAGCATGTTTTGAGTTGGCAGCAAGTATTTCAGGATTCAGTATTGTACTGCCAGAGAGACTGTGCCACAGTAAATAAACACTAAAGCTTTGACTGCACAACTTGTCTTCAAAGTGGCTTCTACCTGACACTCTTCATACAAACATTCAGTAAAGTCATGGAAAAAGTTAATTGCCTGAGGCCATTTGCCCTGAAACATATGGGTTGATAACAGCAGCTCCAAGGAAAGTTTATGGGTGTATATGGGGTGTAGAGCCATATCCATATGGTACCTGTAAAGCAAGGATTGACCTTTTAAAAGCACCCTCGAAGTCCCTTCTCCCAGGAGAAGCACATCTGTGTGGAAGGACGTTATTTTCCAGAGGAAGTCTCCAAGCATTTATGTCTTGGAGCACAAGAAAGCATTATGTGGAGCTCCATTATAATCAGCAGTTTTCAACCAACAATGCAAAATGAAGACAAAACCAGGATTTTAGTACATTTTATCATGAACACATACACCTACAGAATTAAACATCCACCCTAGTTAACAGACTACACAAGCACGCTTCAGAAACCACATGTGGAGGTGATCCAGAAAGGTTCATTTGAAGCATCAGGCCTTTGTTATCTCCTATACAATGAAGAATCAACCAACCAAGTCCTAGACTGAAAATCTCAGTGACTTTCACCTCCTCCTCTGGTGGAGAAGAAAAAGACAGAGTTTTATCTCTCTAAGCACAGGACAGCCCTCGATGTAAGGCAACTGTCATTTCTTAAGAAGAAAAAAATTATGAAGTACATATGATATCACTGACCCACATCACACACACACACACTTATCCCAGGCAGATTTGTTACAAAACTAAATTGCTGACAGTTTTGAGTCCTTTGCACCCTAGCCAAAGCTCCTACCACCACATGTGATGCTATTTATTCAGCCCAGTCACTCAGAAGCTGTGAAAGGATGCAGTCCAAATTTTAACAGAGTTATGCTGGAAACCCAGCCTTACACTCTACAGAGACCTTTAATTTTTATTTCTAGTTCTGTTATTGCTTTTTCCTTTTTTGAAAGAAAGAGATCAACACAGCCCTTCAGCAGAATGCTTTTCAAATGTGCTTTGACTTTTTACTGTAGCAACTCAAACCTGAAAGGATGCAGTAGACAATTGTATGCAAAAGTTGAGAAATCTTTCATACCCTCTTGGTGCAGAAAAGCAACTTCTGTACAGACCAAGAGGTCCCTATTTGCGTAAAATAAAACACTTGGTGTTTACTTGACAGAAACAGGTGATTCTATTTAAACTAGACAGGTTGCAATAAAACATTTGAATCCCAATTGCTGACTGCTTACTTCTGCATTCCAACTACGAAATGTTGGTACCTTGATAGTCATTAACCACTTCTAATGCCTCAATGAATCAGCCATGCTGCGACAAAACGTGAAAACTACTACTTTGTTTCCCTATAAATGTAGATTGCAATACCCAAGACAGAAATAAACTAAAGAGTGCTGCTGGGCTGCACTTCTGAAAATTAACTACTTCTCAGATGACTGAAATTCCTGCAACCAGTACTTTAGCTAAGCTATCACACTACACTTTCCACATGACAGAAGACTTTGGGGTTTTCACAATTTTGATAGTTGTCAGTGAGTTTCTCCAAAGTTGCTAGATCATTTTCAAAGAAAAAATTCTTGTTTTGAATTAGTCCAGGAAGTGAGTAACCTTTTGGAATGATATTTCAACCAAAGAACATGAAGGCCCTCACTAAAAGTAGCACAAGGGATATTATATTCTCAGGACCAAGTTAAAAAAAAAAACATAATAAACACAAAGATGGAGCTGTCTGGGCACTTAAAGAAGCATCCCTACTGCAGATCTGGAGTGCGTTACATGGGACTGGAGATCTAGTAACACCTTTTCAAATGGCTCAACACTACTGCAGCTGAAAGCCTTTCCTGCCCATCTGACTCATAATAAAAACAACCTCACTGCAGTAAACAATATTTCACACCTTCACACAGATTAGTTTTTCTTTATAAAACTTCTCCTGGATGTGGCCACTGAGACAACACCAGCACTTTATACTAATATAAAAGAGATCTCTCTTAAAAATATCACCTCCTCTGAAGGTATTTCTAAGAAGATGCTCATTGTCTTTGTACAAGCCATACAGAGTGTAAGATTACACAATGTATTTTGTTAAACTGACAATAAATTCCATTTTTATAAATCATACAACATAGGAGCCAGTGGTATTACTGGACTGCACATATTTTAGTATTTCTGACTGTGAGGAAGCAGTGAACTTTTTTTCCTACATTTTGGAGAACTACCCCAGAGAAGAGAGAGGGCTGACATTAGCAAGTCCACAGGTTTAGAGCAACTCAATTCCTAGCCTAAAATGAAGATATTATTGCATTTTAAAGATACTGAGTATCCATAATTCCATGTAGTTCACATAAGACACAGATGCACAAAGAAAGAAAAACTAACCTTACAGATCTCAAAATCAGGTAGCCAAAAAATAACTCATCAAAATTAGCAGACACTTTATAATACAGGCCTCTGTGATTTGGCTCTAATTAAATGGAAGTTGAAGTCAGAGCCAGGATTAGAAGCCACAGGGGATCCTTTGATCTCAGTTTCTCAGACTGTGCTGCTTTTTGCACTACCGCACTTTCCCTTCACTTCAGCAACTGCTGCTTTAGCAGAAGAGTCAGATCAACTGCAGGCATGTGGCTGGGAAGCAGTTTTTGGCATCTCTACAAACATTCACAAATGGCATTATCTTCAGCAGATGAAGACTGATATTTTCAAAGTCAAGTCCTCCTAAAGTTTTGGTCCACTGGACCCAAACAGTCCGTGTTTTTCTCCGAGTATTTTATACAGGTCAAGGGTACTTCAAATTGTTTACAATTACACAGTGGCACGTCCAAAACATATGCAATGTGGAATTGCAGAAGACAATAAATAAAACCTTAAAAAGCTGACTACATAGGTTATTACAAAGCTAACACTATAAATATAAATACACTTGGAAGTCATTCATACTCTGCCTTTATAAATAATCATTTCTCCTGCCACAAAGTCCTTTTCCAATATTAGTATAGACATTAGGCTCCTGAAAAACAAAAGGAATGTTTAGCTTGTGAACTTAAGACATGCATTTTAATAATTTTGAAGGGTTGAGTGTGAAAGCTGTCTTAATGATCTTACAGCAAGAAGGATTCACATTTTTGTCTTCCTATGCCAAAAAATAAACATACAAAAAGAGAGAATTTTAACTAAAAAGAATTTGTCAGAAAAATATAAATGGGTTGTTAGGAAAATGTAACATAGTAATACATACAAAATTCAGCAGAAAGTTTACATTTCCTACAAAGGCCCCATTCCAGTGGTAGGCATATTTTGTCTTGTTTCCGCTATAAGAAATTGAAAATGGGCTTTACTGAACAGGTAAGGCTACATGAGTGTGCTATGGCAGCACAGAATTGGTGCAGGTGTCCCCAGATCATCTACTTTCCAAGGAAAAGGTGAAACCGTAAAAGAAGTCTGAAGAGAAAGCTTTCAGGTACTGAAACTTCTCCAGACCTGAAAGTAGATATAATTTAAAATCTAATTTAGCAGCTCTACACTATACAGGAGCATCTTAATGTGTTACAATAGGCACAGAATTATTCACTGCATCTCTCCACTACCATTCAAAAAATCAACCATTATTCTCAATCTACTAATATAAGTGAAACTTAGTACATAATAAACATGTAATTAAATTACTTTCTGAGCACATTTTCCAAATAAAGTTATTTTTAAGCTACTGACAATATATACAAGGATTGAACATGTGTATTAAGTTGTAAGCTATTAACTTTGGAATGGATCTATGTAGACTCTTTAGAAATATTAATAAATGACTCACTGATTTTCAAACCATTGCTACATGATATGAACAATTCAAGGAGATATTTTTTCTCAGTAGACACATCTAATAATTAATAAATTTTCTTTGTTTTCTTTATAAAGGAATTCTCATTATAGTGCAAGCATATAACTTTCTAAGAATATACAACAGTGAGCAATAGCACAATTAATTTACAAGATTTTTCTACTCATTATTATGATGTTTCAATTCAATTCAATTCAGTCAATTACGAAAAACATCAATAGATTTCCCTCTCCAGAAGTACATTAGAGAGTCAGCATTCTTTCTTCATAATGTAAAAAAAGATATCTTTTAAAGATACATGAAAGACAAAACACTTTGGGCTAAAATTTTTTGGTCGGAATGCCATTTCTACTGTGCTAAGCCATAGAAGTTCAAGAAATGGGAATTAGCTTCCTTCGTAAACACTATTGATTCTCCAGGTTCCAAAAACTTTGTTGTACATACAGATGAAAAAACCATTTTTTTCATATCAAGAGATTTGACAATGTCAGGAATTTTTTAGGTCTTTTAAACTGAGAGGAATGAACACTCACCCCTGAATATTAATGTGTACTTCTGTAGATGTGCTTTACACTGTTTACTTACAGTACACAATACTTAGAAATCTCTTCCAACTCATTTCATCCTGAAAACTTGGTAGCATCTGCATTTGCAGATTTAGGCTATACAAATAAAATTTCTCTTGGAAGTGCTTTTCAGATGCAAAATAAGTAGACTTCTTCTGTAAAAATTTTAGAAATGTCTCTCAGGAGGCTTGAGAATGTCAATTTGTTTAAACCTGAACTCACTCTGCTTTCTAACAATCTGTACTGCAATTCTTTCAGTAAACATGGTATTTGGTTTGCAATACTAGTATCATGGTCATGAAAAGGGCAGAAAAAATTAAGATAATGCTAGCCTACTGTATCCTTTCTCTGGAAGATAAGCTGTTGCCATGGTTTTGGTGATTTTGAATAACTGTCCTTACAAGAGTGATCATTGTAGCAAGTGAAATGCCTTAATACTCTTCCCAAGCAGCCAGGTCTATTTGCTACTATTTTCCTTATTTGAAATTAAGAACATGCACCCGAATGGTGTTGAAAGCTCTGCCAAAAACATACAAGAGTACAACTCAAAATGCCTGATGCAGCAGACACAGACATTCTCCACAGCAAGCAGAGAATATGGGCTTATGACACCATGACCGTAGGCATCATTAGCAGGGAGAGTCATTCAATCAACCAACACAAAAAGAAGGATTCCCCATACAATCATTCTGTTTGGAATAACTTAAGAGCAAAAAGAAGGAATTATAAAGTCTCCTGGCTTGTTTGAGGCTGGGGTTGTTTTTGCCATCACTTTTTAAATAAGACACTCTTTACTATCAAGGGTCGCCCCTCTGAAAATCGACCTTTCTAGAGCGAGGTTTTCTTGCCTTTGACAGCGATACAAAGAAAGGAACACTGCCTGAGAGAAAGAGAGAAACCACCTTAAACAGAGTTTAAATCTGAATTCTAACAGTTGTATTTCACAGTAGGAAATAAACTGTGGGGAAAAAAAAAAGAAAATGCTCTTATATGGCCAGCATTCATTAGGACACAGTAATTGGCATTTAATGCAGCAGAAATACTGTTAGGCCTTTTAACACTTTACAGAAGAACATTTCTAAATACATTTTGGATGTTCATTCTGGGATGTACCATAGACCTTACAAACCCCTTTTGAATGACAAAAGAGAAAGCAGTTTTGCTTATTATGTGAGACAGTATTTTTAAATACTAACTTGTGGGCAAAATATATTGCTATAAGTGGTACTATGTCTTATGTTCACGGAGACAGAATAGAATTTTGAGAAGAAAAGCCAGTCCTTGGAAAGATATTAGGACTGGTAAGCTGTTTTTCTGGATTTAGTTGAAATTTCATCGGCGCTGTGGGTAACATTTCTAGTTTTGTAGCTGAGTTTTCAAACAATGATATGTTCTTGTTTCACACAAGTCAGGGAGCTAAATCACTTTTAAAACTCTTAGCAAAAATAAGTGGTTTGAGTCAATGTTGCTCCAGGTAACACTCTCTGCTTTGGGACTAAAAATAAAATCGCTCATTCAGAATATAAGTGGGAAAAAAAGCAAGCTCTGCAGAGTTTCCAAAAATATTTCTTCCTTCTGGGTTTGAAGCTAAACTCACTATTTATGAGAAATCTTGGCAGAACTTAAAAATTCAAAACAACACAGCTGCAAAGACTGTCAATTCTTTACCTTGTGTAAAATGATAGGTCTTTCACTACAAAGTCATTGGCAAGTTATTAAAGAATACAAGTATTAAAAACAAGTAAATAAATAATTCTGGTTTGCACTCACTCACTGAAGGCTTTTTGAAACATGTGAAAGGTACTTAGCATAATGGTCTCTAAATTTGTTAGGAAGCAAAATTGCTTGGCACTTAACTGAAACTGGCCAATGAGTGGTTTCAAAGCTCAGCTCAGGAATTTGGGAAAGACACAGTGAAGCCAATGTAAAGTCATTTGAATAGGCTTTAAATCAGAACAGGAGTCAAAAGGATAGATGAGTAAACTTGATTAATTTCTTCATTTCTATGCAACTAACAGTACTAAACAGTGTCCTTGCTAATATTTAAACCTGAATGAGTGACTTATTCTGTGTGTGATCCCCCGGAGATTAATCAAGAAAACAATAGAAGAATTGAAAACAGCCATCTATCCTACAACCTTATCAGAAGTTATAAATTCACAAAACTTTGGTACTACAGTAAAGAAAGCTTTACCAAAGGATCCGATCAGACTCTCCTAAGTTAGAATGGTCACTTTACACCACTTCAGTGTCTTAATATGCTGTGTGATAATGAAGCAAGCAAGAAGCTGTGGAGTTTTCCTCATATATTTCTATGAATTAGTGCCTGTGATTTTATCTACATCTTCTCCTTTGTGCATGCAAGTGTGTGTGTGTGTGTTGTCATGCCCCAAGCAGTTCTGTGGAGTTCTCAGGGTTGAGGCAGCTCTTTTATTGTAATCAGTTTTCATTACAGTCCTTTGATCTCACTCCATTCTTTGTATACAACACTTCATCACCTTTATTTTCTGTCATAATTGCATGTGAAAGATTTCTCCTTTGATAGACCCTGAATGCCAAATCAGTATCGAAAAGAGTGTTGAAAAGTGTCATGTGCTCTGTCTGCTTTAAAAGGCATCCCATACACCTGTGGAAGACAAACAATTTTTCAGTGATATGACATATCTATCATCCGTCCACAGGATATGAGCTGTTCTGTCTGCTTAATAGCAAGGGGCTATGCATAGCAAAATAGTAACTGCTGAAAGAAATGTGTAGCACATTGCAAACTGTCTGGCAGCCCTCCCCAGGCCTCATCGCATTCTGGCCTGCTGATAATTCACAGACTGTGTTCCTGTGTGCTCATCACTCCGGCAGTAAGAGTGGCTAGATGGGGCCCCCTGTCTCTGCTCCCTGTCACACTGTCATTCAGGTGTGTCTGTCTGCCATCACCTGCTGACACAGCCACATGCGTCTCAATTACACAATAGGCCTCCATTCACACTGCTGATGAAGATGTTCAATCTGTGCTGGCTAGCAGCATTCTCCCTTAAAGATGTGTCTTTTGGGGTTTGTGAAAACATACAGCGGGTGAAATCTGTTGGCTGCTACAGGATAATATTTCTCACCATACTTTTGGTAACAAATTATTAGTGGCCAGTCCTTTTCTCTACAATTGCAAGCCTCTGCCATCCTCTGCAATGATAAAATACAGTGAAGGGGTATAAGATTATTTTTATTTTCCCCTTCTTTGTTTCAGCGTGAGGACAAGTGATTAAGCAGCAAAATGGGAAAGCCAGATATGATACAGTGTCAAAGTAATTTATTTCTCTATTTTACAAACACCATGTATTTTTACAACCAAGAATGTTTCTAACAGTGCCAACACAGCACTGAAGACATCCACATTCAGCTTATAGGAAAAGAAAAAAAGAAAAGAAAAAAGATTAAAGAAGGGAAAATGGTTAGATGATAATGGGAGCTGCGTAAATGCTACGTACGCTCTTCTATAGCCACGGAGGGTAACACACAGCGATACCTGACCAGCAGTGCCACACGATACACACAAGTGCCGTGAGGTGCAGCTGAGGGAGCTGGGGGTGTTTAGCTTGGAGAAAAGGAAGCTCAGGAGGGACCTTATCATTCCCTACAGCTCCCAAATTTACAGATGTAATCTTAACTCACTTAAAACCTTTTAAAAATTGGATTCTTGGGCTGTGCTTCTCAACACACTTATTGCATTTCCCATTTTTCTTTCTACAATTAAAAAGTACTATATTCAGTTCTTTTCAGAACTATCACTCCTGACCAATAGCACTTTTCTTCTCTCCTGACAATAAGCTTCTCTTCAACCGTGAAACTGTCTTCAGCTCTAGAAAGTCCCTTTCATTCAACAGTTCTTAAAATAAGTAATGTTTCATGATTAAATCCTGATCACATATTAGAACTTTAAAGCAAAATTAACTAGTAATATTATCGTTATATTTTTACTTTTGCATGGACAGATACATTTTTGTTCAGATTTCTCAAATTTGCAGCACTCACAAATGACAAATGAGATTATAATATTAAAAGTAAACAGCTCACTTCTCTGACATAACATAGGGAATTAAAAATTCTAATATCCATCAACAAGCAGCCCAACACAAGTAGCACATATTGAACCTAAAGCTACAGTTCTCTTTCTCTGACAGTATTAAAAGGAGACATAGGTCTACCTACCATGCATGCAGAAATAACAGAGCCCTTGATCTGTACATCAGGGGACCAGTCAGCAAGTTTTCAGTTTTACTCCTCTATCAACAATCTCATTTATGCACTTGTCCTAACCATGGACAAAATGATTGAATGAAAGAATAATTACCATAAACTAGAGAATGGTAATGCCTAGGTTATTTCTCCTTGAACTCAGATGAGTGACTTGCACAGACTCCTAGAGGATGACCCTTAAAACACTGGAAGGTAAGATTACTATTCAACAGCAAAGATTACTGGCAAGACTGAATATAGAAAATGAAACTCAAGGACAGTTATGTAATTGCTGTCTGGATTTAATCTTTTCAAGACTCAAGATTTTAAATTAAACTCAAGAGCATCCATATACAACTGGCAAAAATTAATAACTATCATTGTGTGTGACAAGTGAAAAAATCTAGTCCTCTCTCACCTTTTCTTACTTTTCAAAAAGGCATGCATGGATTATGACCTCAACTCAACAAATAAGAAATCTTAAAGCTGAAATTACTTTCTAGTTAGATTTCTTCCTTCTTTATTTCTTCCTTGTCCCAATGTAGCTATAAATGGCGACCTGCTAATTTGCTTATACCCTGTCCCATTCCTACAGTTGTCAACAAGAACTGGGATAAACAGCCAGACAAATAAAAATAACTTCCATAATATAAAGGCAACAGCAACAGGCTGTGTGGCTCTGAATTGTGAAGGAATATAAAGAAGTGAAGACTTACATTTATGGAAAAGACATTAAATCCCAGTTGGCAACCTTTGTGCAAAGATATAATTCACTCTGTGCAGTTCTGCAAATTTTAAAAGTGGCTTAACTTAAAATAAATAAATAAATAAAAATTATACTATACGGAGAAGGAAAAGAAGCCTGCAAGTAGTCAATGCTTAGGCTCTTCCTACCTCATAAAGTAGTGTTACACTCAGTAAGAACCAGGAGAGGAAAAAACTTTTCAAAGAAAAGGATACATGACTTCTCTGGTTTTCTCTTTGTTCATTCATTTAAGTGAAAATACATGAGACTTGGATAGAGTCTTTCTCTCTTTTATATTTCTTCTGTTAATCTTCTCATACATGCTCTATTTTCAGAATCAAACATTTGAGAAGTGACTTCATTTTCCTTGGGTTTTTTTCCCCTTATCTTACACAGTTTCTCAAGACTGAAAGATAAACCTCCATTTTCTTGATAGCCCAGTCCAGTCTCGTGTCTTTAAGACACGAAAACTTTTAACTGTACCAATTTAGTAACAAACCATCAAAGTATATTTAACAGTTTCTAGTTCTGATCTCTGTAAGTATTACAAAAAGTAATTACAGAAAACAATAAATTTACAACTATTTAAATAAATCAACCCTCATAAATATTTAAAATGGCAATTGGGAATATATAATATTTTATATAAATTTATTGTTTAGTCATATTAAGGATTAGAAAACAGTTTTGAAAGTTATGAGCTGAGCAGACAAGAAAAAAAAGAGAAAGGAAACAGAGGTAGACAGTGATTAAATTATTTGCCCAAGGCTACATAGCAGGTCAAAGGCAGAAATGTAAATTGGAAACAATTCCCCCAGCTTTCCAACACAGTTCCTGAACACCAGACTATCCTGAGTTTTTGAGCCAGACATAAAAAACCCCACTCCAGTGAAAAATTATTATTAACCTCTCGCAAAAATCTATGGAACTCCTGATCATGGCACTTTGCAATTATTTTATATATTCTGAATGCACATGTGTGTGCATGTAGCTGTGATCTGGTGGCTCTTGGGTAATCATAAGTGTTGCCTCACACTTCCATAAGATGAGAGAACTGTAGAGCAAAGCTGATCGAAACTGTCACCCTTGGGTCACAAGAGTTGACACTCTTGATTATGCCAGGGGATGTCCAGCGTGCATCTGCTGACACTGTGTAAATCATTGTTATTTATTTTTTAAAACACATCATAAATAATTTTAACATGAAGAATGTTCTCTGTGAGAGAAACACTTCAGGAAAAAGGTGACATATTAGAATGATTACATTTTTTAAAAAATTTATTCACCATAGCACCGAGTGTTCACTGTGATGTAACTTGAGTTATGGACTCATCTCTCTCTTAAGACAGCTTTCTCCGTGTACAGAAATGCCAATATTGTGTAGTGGTGTTGATGCAATAAACACAACTAAGAAACTTAAATATATAAGAAATGAAGGGATCCATAATTGCATAGCACATTTGAATGAATAATCATAATAAATCTGTGAATACAGACTTCATCTGCCTTGACTAAAAAGCAAACTTGCAGAGATGTCAGTAGAACAGAACAATGATACAGAAAAAAACTCTGTGTCACATACTGCTCCTTCAACTCCATGATTATTGTCATTTTCATCTATTTTATCATTACAGCTTTATCTGAGAAGATCAGATCTGCATTTGATTGCCTCCACATTCCCACTATCAAATCCCAGCATCTTCTGATGCCAGAACTCCAACAGCCTTTCACAAGTGTCTTCCAGCTGTTAAAAAACTGTATACTTCCATAAGATTGTTATCAACAAACACCTTCCAGAAAAAAAGAAATTGTAATCTTATTTCAAACTGTTACCTTGCTAAAACTGAGGTCTCTGTTAACGAACCAAGTATGACAAAGTTGGTATCACTCATCTGAGAGATTGCCTGTGCATGCCACAGGCTGAGGAATTGCAGACTGTTATGTTCAGGTTAGATGAATTAATTGTACTTACGTCTCTTTCAGCATAGATTTTATCTCTTACTTTTAGCATATTAAAACATCAAAGTTAGCAACCTCCTTTTTGTTACTGGGCTGCTGACAATCTACCTGAAAGAAAGGCCCAGTCTTGTATAAACTACCACTCTAAACCTTAACGAAAAGTCAATAAACTTTGCTTTCTTGTAGCAAGACAGAGACTTATCTACCTGAAGACCAATTTCATTCATCATGCCAGGAAAGCCTCCTTAAATAAGAATTCCTATTTTCAGGGCCTAGTTACTAAAAATAGTTGTGAAATACTTCACCATTTAGTCTGGCAAAATAATAAGAATTAAAATACTGGGAGTTTACTCTGCAAAAGCAAATATTCTTCCATAATACCATGGCAAAAATCATTCATGCTGACTTATAATGCAGAATAAGAGAGAGCTGTATCTAGTGCATGTGAAAACAAGAAAACAGAGTAAGCTACAGAAGCTATCATTGTTCTTAAAAACAAAAACCAAAAAACCCCACAATACTATGAAGTGGTTCATTTTTAAATGTTAAAACCTATTCAGTTACACAGCACAGAAAACAAACACAAAGGTATTTATGCAACAAAGTATTGTTACTTTTTACAAACAGAAGATTTTCCCACCACTCTCAATTTCATCTCAAGTAAGGATTCACTGCAATCAACATACCAATTTCCTAACTGAAACATGCAGAAAGCAATCTGTAACTATTGATCTACTGTTTTAGCTGGAGCTGCAATCTGCCTAAGCCAGCTAAAAGCAGACTGCCCTGCGATACCCTCACAACATTATCGCTTGTTGGAAAATTTTTGACAGACATTCCATTTGGCAATAACAATAGAATGAAGTAATAGGTTTATTCACTTATACACAGGCTTGAATAAGAGAGCATAACCTCCTCCTAGCTCTGTTATCAAAGACCTATCTCAGTGGATATCATGCTTTATGTTCAGCTCAGTCAGATTTTTGGTCATGCTGAGAGCCAGAAAAATGTCAGCTATGACACAAGCCAGAAATGCACAAACTCCGTTCAGTGGATCACTACTGTCCCAAACTGCTTCACCCACTGAAAGGATTAGCTGCAACTCCAACTTTAGGCCTCATCTATGTGTTGTGCTCACGACTGTGAATTATGAACACATGTCTCTGGTTGCAACATCAGTCAAAGGAAAAGTCACTTATACTTACAAGTTAACAGAGCTGATTGCAACACTACTTAAATTCTGCAGTATTCTCTCTGAACCCACCTCACAGAGCAGCACTTTATTTTCAAGGCACAGAAAAACAGAAAATCTGGTTTCAAACCTATGGCAAGGGACGGAACAAGGCAGACACTACAGTAAAAACCCAAAATATCCTCTGACATCTAGATTTCCCCCAAACAGCTAGAACATATTCCTTTTCTAAACGTTATCTTTTCAAAGAAGTCATCCCAGAAAAGCTGTTGTGCTGATATCATGAAATCATGAGTGAAAAGGCAGAGGGTCAAAAAGACTTTGAGTAAGCAAGAAAGTTTTGATCACTGTCAGTGTTTCAAAAAAACCCCAAACAACCAGTTATAATTTCAAGACAACCTCATAAATAGTAAGAAACCAGAAAGAAAATGCTAAAATTTCTCTCATCATAAGAAGTCAAAAAAAACCCCCCACATTCCAAGACTTGTGTATACAGAATACTTATAAACACAAGAATGGGACTTTAAAGAGAAGAGAAACTGCCTCCAACTAAATAGCAGCAATTTAAATCCCTGCTTCTGCCTGATAAGGTACAAACTACCCAACTAAGCTGTCCAGAGATGAAACTAAAAAACCTGACACTGGCAGACTCTCTGGGTTTAACAGAGCTTCTTCATTAATTATCTAGACATTGGCACTGCTGCTGTGAACTCCCAACTATACAGAGCAAGAAAAACTCATTTGGCCACAAGCACTCGAATGTTTAAAAAAACCAACCAAAAAAACCCTTGCATTTCAGTGGATGCAGCATTTGTATGCTTATCTACAGGTTTTTAATGTCACTTTACAGTTAATAATTAGCCCTCCTCGGGCCTGCACAAAGAGTGCCACTGAGACAAAAGAAAACGTTAAGTGTGTTAGCTATACTTGCCACTGGTATAAATAGTCAAAGGGATGATTAATGAATGAGGGGGAGAATTAAACAGAGCACTGAACAAAGACAAAGCCCGTTTGCTTGGCTGCCCACAAACCAAGACAAGTTGCATCCATAAAGAAACTACAGAAAGTGACAAACAAAAAATCAGCTTAATAGACAGCTCATGAAGACTTTATTTAACCCCACATTATGACAGCCTCAGTGCTTTATTAACACTCTGACATGTTAAGATGCCAGGGTCATTTGAGGCTAAAACACACATTTGTTGGGGGGAAAGGCATAGAAAAAAAAAATGCACATTTTTGTGCCACAGAAAGAAAAACAGAGAAGGCCCAAATAACTTAAACAACACCCTTCAGTTCTCCTTTGTGGAGCATGCCAAAATCGACATTTTTAAAGAGTTGTTTAGAGATGTCAAACAAAGCAGATGAAGCACTAACTCAGGAGAAGTAGCTTGACAGGCCTTATCCTTCCCTTCAAATGGCTGCACTTTAGACAGACACATTTCAGATTAAAAAAAAATTGCAACGGCTTTTAAATTTAAAGCAAATTATACTCGCTTTTTTCCTTTTAAATGAGCTAATGAGCATTCCCAACTACTCTTCACAAATTACTCTTCACTACAGATACCTGGTATCCTATATAAATGACTATGATTTCTGAATTAAAAACTCTGCAGTAAAGTTGATAAACAAAATATAGTTCAGCACCATTATTGCTTAGGCCATTTTCAAAGTTGGATTTAATACAGACAATTGAAATGTATACTTTAATTTGAGCTATCGTGCCTTTTCTTTTATTAAGCAGAGATTTTAATTTATTTTTTTTTTTCAAACAAAAGTAGTTTTCCCAGGCAGTCTATTTCCTTTCATCAGCTGCCCAATGTATTGGACAAATCTAATAAACCTCTAATAAAGTAAGATATATAGCAAAGTAGAGAAAATGTTAAAAACAAAACATAAAAATAAAAAGTCTGCAACACATGAACAAGTACCATAATAAGATGAAGAACTTTTTCTCCAGCTTATGTCATAAGTGCACAGTTCTATAAGTGACGTCCCATAAGTAGCCAAATCTTCTAACAAGACAACATAGTATGTAAATGTTTTGTTGTTACTGTCAAGTGAGCATAAAAACTTCCTCTTTGTTGCTATGGATTCAATATTGCGTATCCCTGAAATGTACACAGAAATTCTTTACACTTTTTATACTGATATACAACTTATTTATTAGATAAATACAACTGTTCTACAGGGCTTTTTAAACTGAATTTTACATTTTAAACAAAGGTATTCTTATCCTCTCAAATCAGCATTAATATACATTTAGGTTTCCTGTCTGTGCTTTTTTCTCCATACAATGCTATCCTCTTGTCCATCCTCTGTTGCAGAGCGTCTTTATGTATGCTTCACTTCAATGCCTAGGAAAATAAGCTGGAGAAGACAGAAATTCTATATTTCTTGAATTTTTCTCCCTAACATAATGCAACACACCCCAAACTGATACCTGTGTGTCAGCAAAGAAAGCCCCTTTTAATAAACTGCTTGATGACCTGAAAATTGAACATGCTCAAAACTTAAGGTGAGACCATGCACAAAAAACATTCCATGTTTTCTGCTAAAACCCCTCGTCTTGCTCTTTGAGAACAAGCTTGTTCAGGCTTCAACTTTCACTTCCATCAAATATTTGCCATCTCAACAATATCTAAATTTTATTCATCATTTAACCCCCGAGTCGCAAAGGAAAACTTTGATTCAAACACCATTCACAAAGAACTGAAACTCTGTTTTTTGAGAAGTATATGTGTCACAGATTTTTAACAAATAAGGCAATCCAGAGTTAAAAGGGCAATTTGTGTGCTGCTGTTATCTGGACCAGTTTGTACACTGCAAGAAGTTTTCGAATTTACAAAGGGCATTCAAAAAAGACTAAAGAGAACTCTCCCTTACCGTGCCCAAATTCACCTGAGTTTCAACATGGTTTTTTTATGTTATTTCCAAGAAAATAAAACATTTTGGAGAGTTAGAATACTTATTTTCTTTGATATGATATATTTTTAGAAATAATCACAATTGCAAGTCAGATCTCCAAGTAAACATGAATAAGTCTAACTGCTCTAGATTCCTTGGAAAGCTCTGGGTGGATCATATGCATGAGCTAAAACCTCTCTTGTAACTCAAAACACAGAGCATGCTATATAACAGAAATTGTAGAATTTGTCTGAGTCTTCCAAGTTTCAAGTTCTTATCCCAGTTCTGATTGAATACCAAAGTTGGGCATATGTTATTTTAATGCATAATGCCCATAAAAGTTGAAATGTGGGAGGGAGGGGGAAGGTAAGGGTTCTTCTCCAAATGTCCTAAGAGGTGAGAGACAACGTAGGGAAAGTGTTCTGTATCAGCTCTCATACATGTCAACACAATGTTGTTCCTTTGGAAACACAATGAAAACCGATCATCTGAGGAACTAAAAGGTATCAGCTTCAGTGGTCAAAGTCATCTGCTCCTGGGGGATGTGCAGAAGGAGGGGAATAAGCAATCTCGCAGTGTGGCAGTGTGATCTCTCCAGGCAAGTGCCAATGTGTACATCCACATTGGGATGTGCACGTGTGTGCAGTGCTTGTCCTTCTGCAGCCGCCAATGAACTCTTGGTCTCCTGCACCTCCCTGTCACTCACAGCATCACAGGAGGCACAGGCTAAGGAGACACATGAGGTCATCTAGTCTGTGCCTCTGCCAGGGGCTGAGATGTGCTCCAATGAGTAACGACTGCAAAAGCCTCTCTGGATTTTTCATGCTGTGACATCATTCTCACACCAGTATCGCTCTCCCACAGCTGAAGCTTTAAAAATGATAACCAAGTGTGACACACAGTCTAAGAGGAAATAAAATAAAGTGAAAACCAAGACATTTAGGCCACATCTATGCTGTTAAGCACTTAGATCTCTGGAACAACTGAAAGTTTCTTAGCCACGTATATTTATTCTTGCTAACTCAGGCACGCATCTCACAAACAGCGAGTCACAAGGGTTAAAAGATCTTGTGAGAAGAGTCACTGTGTCCAGTGAAGGGAGTGGGCTTGCATTTAATTGCCAAAAAATGCTGCTAATTTACTCTATCACAACACTGTCATGTGTAGGTGTCTGTACACACATGGATAAACCAAATAATGCCGTTCTTAAAACAGCTAGGCAATACTAGTAACAAAGAATGAATTCAAGCATCAATTCTCAGTACTTCAAAAGGGTTCTATTTTATGAGAAGGTAGTTGAAAATAACATGAAAAGTGAAAAATATTGTTTATTTAGTAATCCTTTGACAGTCTCTGTTGATCTATAACCTCCATTTTGAGTTTGCTAACCACAGAAAAAGCAATTTGTGCTAACTTGAGTCACCCCAATGACAAAGAGAGGAAGGCCAAGTAATAAGGTAATACCAGGCAAGGTCCACAAACAAAAATAAAAACATTGAACTTGCTTTTCCTTTTTTTCTGATGAATTATCTGCTAAGTAAACATTACTATAGAAAAGATTTAATTTGAACTAAGGCTGCATGCTGAAAAAAGTGCACGAGCAAGGAGGAATTTACCGATTAATTAAATTAATTAATGGCACAGACTTAATTTTAAAATATAGTTCCACTTACATCCCTTTCAATGCCCTGCCCACTCCCAGCCTGCTTGTCTGGCAAAGGGAGAAAGCCTTGGTGCTGGGCAAGCACTGCTCAGCCACAGCCAAATTATTGGTGTGCCATCAACACTGCTTCAGCCACAAATCAAAAATACCCCAGCACTAAACCCTGACTCCACCCCAGCCAGACCAAGTACAAGTTTGCCTACACAAAGAAATTAGTCAGTCTGTTCATACAGCAGAGCGGGCTCTTGAAATGAAGTTATATAGAATGGCTGGGGCAAAGGAGTGAGAAATCAGTCACTTGAAACAGCAGGCAAAAAGTGACAGTATAGACTCTTACAGTGTCCAGATTAAATTTTAATCTGTCAAAGTCCAGTTAAAATTTAAGATCTAAACAAGAAGCTGTATTCATAGCAACTTATTTATTAGAAAAGACACTAAGAATAAAGCAGTTCTCCAAGTACTTCAGCAAGGCCGAGCAGTCATTTCTGAATTTATTTTAAATTCAGTTATGTACACTGAGCAATTTAAACATGCAAAGGAAAACATACTTTACATCATTATTTATCATTCCATAAAATAGAACAGTAGCCTATAAAATGATCTACTTCTCTATGCATCATTTTCATTCCACTTCAAATGTGCAATCCAATTTTTTTATACTTTAGATTGGAAAGTTAAAACTGCTCTATTTGCATGCATCACAATAAAGAGACAATGGATTCAGCATGCTGGGTTCTGTAACTCTCTAAAGGAGAAACTAGAGAGACTTAAAGAATTAAATTAAATGAAAGAACTACCATACTGACAGAAATAGAGTTACTTCCATGAAAGTGATCATGGCTAAGTAAGACCACCTATGCTCAATCCAAATTTTCTTGAAAGAAAGAGTAAAATATCTCTCTTGGCCAGTTAACAGGAAACAATAGTCTGAATACATATTTATTCGTGTTTACAATAAAAGAAAACAGAAAATGCTGTTTACATGCTCATTTTTCTCATGCATCATTCTTTCAGACTTCCTTCTTCCATTTTTTTTAACTGTTATTCATATGTATGTAAAAGTAATAAGCCATTTGCCTCTGCAGCTACATGGTGAACAAGAATTGTTTTAATATCCTATGTTACACACACACATACACATACATATTAAAAAATCTCTGTGTTAGTCACAGTCTGGCCAAGCATAGGCAGCACATTTTATTAGGAATTAGTGCATTTTGCTTCTGTGATTATTTTGCTATTGGCTACTTCCAGAAGTATATTCTAACCTGGCAACTTCAATTTTTTAGGAATATTCTATGGCCATGGGGCAACTAATTGAGGTTTCTGACCAGGAACTCAAAACTTAATTTCAAATTCTGTTATGTATTGGAAGACAAATGGGAGCTCAGGTTCTGAAGTGCAGTGTCCACTATTTTCTAGGGGTTTAAGAAGAAAAGAGGAAAAACGATTCCTCCTTTTCTCTACACAGGATGATATGCTGTTTTTCTCAGCCTACAGCTATTTCCTAAGGAAAAATTTTTAAAAAGGGGGAACTTTTAAAAATACAAAGCCAAAAACAATCAGTAAAATTTCTGTAAGATTGAATATAACACTTATCACACAACCACAGTCTCCCAAGGAGAATGAAGGCATTCATGAAAACTTCCTTGTAAAGGATTAATACCTAGAAAGCTCTATCAGGGTTAACTAAACAATAATCTACTGATTCACACACTTGCAAAGGTCTGACATCAACAATTCCATCTTCCATTAAAAGGTCTGTTATGATTTCCTTGTGTCTGTGTTCTGCGTTTTAAGACTCTTGAGAGAAAATATGCACAAAACAAATAGTGAAGAAGCATTGCACACTTGTTTCTTCTTCACATCTTGACCAGTAAATACACTAGGCCAAAAGCAGGTGCTTTTATCTTTCCTTCCTTCCAAAGAACATTGCAAAGAAGATGATATTACTTTCAGATTTCTTCAGACAGAGAGAAATAACATCTCATCAGGAATATTAAGGAAGATATGGAAGGTAGAAGAGACATGGAAAGCTTAGTCTTTAAAGACAAAGGTCTATGGAAAAATGTGGTGAACAGTGGCTGTAAGGTTGGAGTGAAACCATACCTCATTTCTTTTCCAAATGTTAACTAAAAAATATATCAGAGACTTCAAGAGGGTTACTTAACTCCAAAACTGAGATGCTGCTGACATCACTTCAGTAAACTTTAACAGTGCTACATGACAATTACATCCACTTTTTTTCCCCAAGAAATAAATTTCTGAAATTCAACAATTAGTTCTGTGCCACTCGCTCAGAAAACAGACTGCCCTAGACAGCAGGAAACTGTTCACTGCTCAATCACAACATTTTGATTTGCCAGTCTAGTTCAACACAGATACAATTTTGGCTTTTTAAGCCTCTTTGATTTGTTTTCATGGGGTTTTTTTCTTCATTTGATTATTACTGTTATCTTTCCTCTGAGCTATTTACTTTGATTTCTTCATGTTCATCTGTAGAAAGCTATGACGTGAAAGAATGTAAACACCTCCTCTAGGTGGCCACTCAGAGGGGTTTATTAATCCTGTGTCCCTTAACAATGATGATCATGGTTTCACTACCCTTTGCCAGTACTTTTGGACATCAGTTGAATACTCAACCAGAATGCCACATTTCTGTTCTATTGCCAGTTTTATCAATATTGCTTTTACATTTCATCCACTCACTCACATAAAGCAAATTAAGATCAGTAACAACTCCATTTGACACCATCGTAATACATATGGCTATTGGGACTGGGAAAGTGTGAGAAATGCTGTGGAACCACACCACCTTTTATAAAAGCTGTCCAATCAGCAGTTTTTTCACCTATCAACACAGTGAACTCAAATACATTTCCAGAGTAACTGGTAATCTTTCATCCCCTGAAACCATGAGAAAAAAGAAACAAATTATCAGGACTCTAGTTTATCCAGTATGATGACTAAAACATTTAAGATATTGCTGTAAATGAAATACATTGTTTGATTTTGATGCTTATTGAGTGTATTAAGTTCTTGGTCAATAATATGTAAATAACCTTCTACCCATTGAGATCTGATGTAGGCTCACTATTAAAATGACAGAAAAATCTGTATTCTTTTAGGAACATCTGATCTAGTTTGTCATAACCATATTTTCGGAAATATTTTCAATACAAAATACCTTTGTTCTAGTTGAAGAGGGAAAAGCTGTTTAAAAGCATTTCTGCTCTTTTACAAATGCTGGAATGACTTTAATTGCATATATTCCTAATAAGTTTTTTCCTTAGATGCCTTTAAAGTTTGAAGACATTGAAATTTTATATAATTTTGTGACAAAGGGATATTACATCTTTATCTCTTCTTGATGTTTGTAGGTTGAGATGAACACACCAAGCAAAAGGGCATTGTGAAGATAAGTTTCCTTGACATTTACTATAACTCTTTTATATTACCATCTGGCTATTTTATATGTAGCATTCACAGGGAAATATAAAAAAAATGATGTAAAGCTGAAATTATTTCCTTGATAACACTTGTTTTAAACACCATGCCACTAAATAGCTAAAAAGTCTCAAAAGTGAATGCATAAAGCATATAAAAGCTACAAGCCTACTTACATAAATTCTTAAGATTAAAGTAATAACTTCCAGAAAAAGGTGGGAGAAAACATACTACAATAAATCTATTTGTAATGGTATTTGGGTTCCAGCAACTGCTTTCATTGTTCTCAAGTGGCTTACATATAAAACAATAGATTTGATGTATGATTTCAATCCCTTATGGAAAACTGTTCTATCTACAAGCAGCCTGTCAAACAAAACAACAAAAACAAAAAAGCAGCTCAGCACTAAGAAGAAATAACATACTTAAAAACAAAGTAAGGACACCTTTTTTTTTTTTTTAAATCCATTTCAGACAGCTTTGAGGACTAGCTTACCACAGAGAATGGGATGCAGGCACAGGGAACACGGAGGAGGGGAAGGCATGCAGGAAAGTAGAAAGGTAAATATGGGAAGGTATACCCTAAAACACCATCCACAAAGCTGGATAAAAACAAGTGCTTTCATAAAAATTCATAAGCTTGACATTACCTAGCAAGGAATATTAGCTTCCTCAGGAGTTAGACTAGCAAAATGAAGGATGGCTGTGCAGAAGGACAAAAGAGCACAGAAATCAAACAAAGGTGATATTTTTATAGCTTAGCAACTATAAGCCTAGCAATTAGGAAAGATTTTCCTATAGTTGGTGCTCCTTTTTAATTTTTTTTTAAATGATTGCTGCTGATCTCATACATAACAGCAACAGTGGAGTGCCTATTACTTGAAGACACCTTGCTCTTCATTCATATTAGAGCAACACCTACACACTTTATTCAAGGTCAGATAATGCCAGCGCTGGGCTCCTCAGCATCACAGAATAGCACACGGGCTCTGCCTTGAACAGAACACTCTCTAACTTGACAAGACAGACATAAAATAGCATAAAGAACAGATTTAAGTATCCTATTCAAGGTCGTATAGCAGGTTGATGGCAAAGGAAGAAACAAGTGTTTCTCCCACACTGAAATCTCTTGCCCCCACTGCCTGGGAATTGCTGTCTCTTTAAACTGCCTTTGTAATATATATTCTTTCCACTCAAAGCAATATTGTATGAAATTCTATTTCATATTGATCAGTGTATGTTAGGTTTATGATTTTCAGCAGTTTCCCTCTCTAAACAAAACTCTAATGTGCTTACACAATGCATTACAGACAGAAAGGAACTTATCCTGTCCACCCCAAACCACAGAATGTCATATACCTGTATTACTTCTGCTATCCTAGAGCTAATAAATCCTGCTGAGAAGTTGGATTCACAGGCTGAGGCTCACACTGACTACATTTATTTGCTCTTTCTCAGCTGAAAATACAAGCAAAGCAAGATTACAACTGTTCAGAACTTGAGCAAAAGTAAGTTTCTGTCTCACCACTTATTAGTCTCATGGGTTTAACAAGTTGAATAACCAATTTCTATTTTATTTTTACTACAAGTGCACAGCAATGTTACAATGCTGCTTGTAATCATCAAAACTGCCAGCCTGATCAAAACTTTTAATTTGCTTTTGGTCCAGTTTCTCATACTCTGTAGCTAAACCTGTTTGGCTGTCATTCTATGTAAGCTCACAGGACCAAACTCAGAATTCAGACACTCTCTTGTTTGCTTCTGCATTTACCAATTCTGAATTTTTGGTCTATTTTGGTAACCAGGAAGTCAAAAAACATAAATGCATTTGTACAAATACGTTGTTATCAGGAAAGAGACGTTTTCTATTTAGTTAGAGTACAAATAGTCTCATTCATGCAGAAGTTTCACTGAGTCAATGAAATATCATTTTGAACAATTTTCAATTAAACAGCCAGCAGCTCTTGTGTTTAATTGTTACTGAAGTCCATGCATGACTGCAGGTTTGGGCTTATGGTAATTAATTTAATTCTTTGTGGCTTGGTAATCTGCTCCTCTGCTACATGTGTAACATGATAGAAGGAAAAACATCTGTGTTGGAACAGGTTAACGTAAAAAACAGAGATCAATTAAAAAAAACACAGACAAAATAGGTCTAGTCAGTTGAAAGCTTTGCTCACACTGTCACTAGGTAAAGCAAAACTATGAGTAAGAAAATGATGCCTATATCCAGAAGCACTCCTCGTACACCATCTAGCCCTTCACATGCCGAGCACTACAGAGCAGAGCTTCCTGAGTAAGCTGCCCCAAGGTGCCTCACAGCCCCACTCAACACAGAGGGGATGAAGCAGAGTGTCAGAAAACCCATACGCATGAAGTGAATATTTCTTAGAAATCTCCAAAACGTCCTGGTATGTCTGGGCAATAAAATTAGCAAGATGACACCAGAGGACAAGAGAATACCTGAAAATATGATGACACAAACTAAACGTAGCGGCATATTACCACTCGACATTTACTAAAACTTCCAATATTCTAAAACATTGTATCATGAAATTTTCCATTCAGATTGCTTTTGTCGTAACCTTTTTTTTAATCCTTCACTATTGATGAATATGACTTATAGACCATTTCAGCACAACCTTCCAAGCATGCAGAGTAATACCTCAAAAATGCTTATTTTGTTCCCAGGGTAGTAGATGCTGAAGAGTTAGTATACCATGTTATTCAGGTGGAGAAATGGTCAAAGTTTCATTATTGCATTAAATCAGAAAATAAAATTTTCAAACTAATAAGAGATTTCTTGCTTTTTGAGACCCTTGAACAACACTAAATACCAGGTATTTTGGAAATTAGCCTTGCTCACACTGTCTCAGGCTGGCATTTAAATAATCTCCCATCCTCCCGCTATATTAACAGCTATTCCTGAAAAACTAAGTGTAGAATATGAGGCTTATCTGCAAGTTCTTAGCAAGTACTGAATAAACATTGTGATTGAAAGTGCTCCAGGAGTCTCAAAGAAACACAAATAATATTTTATCCCCCCAAAATATAAAAAAAAAATATTATTTTGGGTTTGATTGCAGTTGGAGGTCAAAGTACAAATTTAGTTTCTATGTTACTCTAAGACTCACCTATCTGAAGTACATGCTAAAATGATGTCTGAATGTAAAAGTATCTGATTTCCGTAATGGTTCTAAATGAAAGCTTCTTAAGAAGACCCCACTATATAAATTATCAATCTCTGTCAGTGGTGGTTAACAGCCTGCTCTGAGAGTGCTGATTAAAACAAAAGGTCAGAACAAACACCAGTGCTCCAGAGACTCTTGTAGATAATAGTGTAATTAAAATGTAACTCTAGACTGCTCCATGCTTACTATGTCAGCATCTTTCCAGCAGGGAATGGCCAGAGAGCCTGGCAAACTCAAGCAGTCATAGCAGAAAGTGGCAGGAGATGTCTGCTGAGGGAGCAAATAGATAGCCATCAATGTTATCAACTTGTGCTACATACTGGAACTCAAACAGCCTTTTTCTTTTTTTCTTTCTTTTTTACCTTCTCTCTCTCTTTTTTTTTTTTTTCTCCCTGATTTCAGAGTGCATGCTGTCCTGTCTTTTGTTCTGGCAGAGATAAGATGTATAAATTATGAGTGGTTGACAAAGTATACTTCAGTGCCTGAGGCAGCTCATCAATCATTTTCCACATGTCGACAGGTAATTGATGCGAGCCCTGCAGGCGCATCTCCATCAGGTAAAAGGAGGAAGGAATTAAATCTGCTGTCATGGTTTGAGCAGATGATCTGTATTTAACATTCTTTTTAATTTAGAAGTTGTTTATTTTAAACTGTATTTGGCTGTTCTTGCTCCCCCCAAATCTCTCTCTCTCCACCTTGCTCACTCTCCCCAAGACCTCAAGGAGCAAGCGGTGTGTGCTGTGTGTAGGCAGCGTGACACACGGAAAAGCCCTTCAGCAGGATGAGAGGGTGCTCCAGCATCGGACAGCAAGAGACCACCCAAAGACTATTGGGGAGCAGCTGAGGAAGTTACTTTCTACTTCACTGAAGCTTAACATCAAAGACACTGCTTGTCAGGCAATTATCTGTCAAGTGAGTTAGGTTCTGATCAATCTGGGATACTAAATATACAGACTTTTTCCTTTGGTTATTATCTTTATTCCATTTAGCTACACCTCTCAATCTGTTTACATTTCTTGTCTTTGAACAAAGCATTTTAAAGTTAAAAACTCAGGGCAGAGACAGAGAAGAGGGAAGTAAGAAATGGTATTGGGTCCAACCGGAATGGAGTTAATTTTCTTCATAGCAGCTTACATAATTCTATGGATGAGATTTACAATCAAAACAGCGCTGACAACACAGAAATGTTTTAGCTATTGTTAAACAGTGCTTGTGCAGTCAAGTCACTCCCTGTGCCTCGCTGTGCTCCTGCAGTGAGTACCCTGGGTGTGTGCAAGGGGCTGGCAGGAGACAGGAGCAGGAAGGGGGACCAAACTAAGATATTCCATGCCATGTACTGTCACACTCAGCAATTAACCAGCGAGGAGTGGGTTTAGGTGTTGAGCCATCCTGTGCTGGGAGCTGGCTGGGCTCAGGCCCATCCCTGTGCGGTGGGGAGTGACTGCATCACTTGCTTTTGTTTGGGGTTTTTCAACTCTTTTAAAACTGTTTCAAAATTAACTCTTAACCTTTTTAACTAAGTTAAGTGCACTACATTGAGTTCTTTGTAATCTATGTTAGCTACAATTTAGTCTGAAAATCCACTGGAAGATGTAAACCTGCTAAATCCTGCATAATGTGGAATCTCACACCATTTGACTCTATCCTCAATATAATTAAGAATTCTGCATGGACTGGAGCTGAGCCTTTCCACCACAACCGAGCAGCATTTATCTGACAAGATGCTGAACACCAGAACTGAGATTGTGCTGTTGAAGGATGGCATCATATCCATATTTCCACTGTGGGTGGAGGTGAAAGATAACTGTTAAAGGAATTTTGTGTTGATAACATTCTCTATCTTATGTACATTCCCAGTTTGGGCTGGAAATAGTGCAAATCCAAGAAAACAGTACTCGAAAGGTTCATCAACATTGACACAGAAAAGCTTCCTCCATGAATTACTCAATATTGCCAACACAAAGGCCCTCTAAACCCTTGGCTTAGTAGCACAATACTCCCAAACACAACACAGATGGACTGCAGAGGGAGAAAAGCTTTCACACAATTTGTCAGTGAAAACAGAAAGACAAAAGACCTAGCACAAATTCCAATGGTCCCCATCAGTTTCTAACCAAATCTTACTGGGGCACAGAGACAATTGATAATATATTAGCTATCAAAAAACAATGTTCATACTGTTTTTCAGAATGAACCATAATTAAATTCTCTCTGACATAGTTTGAAGTGAACCTGAGCAACAAAAAGGAAGAGGAAGACAGAGCTCTGTGAGTTACTGTTACTGCCATTCTGAAATACTTCAAGAAAAGAAGCTTACATCATGGAGAAGAAAACACTAAAAATAAAAAATCAAACTACCGAAGTGTAACACCAAGCATTAAAAAAAAACAGACCAAAGGTAAGAAATCTTACACCAGAATAGGGTAGAGGAAAGATCCTGAAAATGACAGCTGTCTCCCTGATGAATAAAACAGGAGATCAATTAATTAAGAAACATGACTATACCTAAGAATATCTAAAGAGTTTACATTGAAGAGAATAGTTTTTTTTTTAAAAAGTAAAGGGGGAAAAAAAAGGAAAGTATGTTAGAAGTGTTTTGGGGACGAAGAACACTTTCCAAGAAAAGAAACTGCAAAGCATTTATAGTTCTGATCCAACAAAACATTTGCAAAACTTTAAACAGTAGTTCATCTCCATATCTAATTGTAATAGTAGAGATTTGCTATAGTGAAACATATCTTTCCACTGCTTAGTCAAGTGCAGTATATCTTGCTTCTATATAAAATAATGACTATATATTACTATTCAAGAAATACAGTAACAACTCAGAAAAGGCATGCACCCCTTTAGTCTCCAAAACCAAAATGTGCTTCCTATATTAAAGAACACATTAATTATTAACTTTTAGCCTTAACATCATGTATACATGACATATGCTGACATAAAATCTGAAAAATAAACTGAGTCATTGCTAGGCAGACCTACCTTTGCTTACATTCTAAAAAAAGAAAGAATGAATAATTTCACTCAAGGTCAAAATAATCAGACTTTGATCAAAGTATAAAAATATTGTTTCTAAAACATTTCTGATCAAATTCTTATGCATTTCATAAATAATATATCTAATTTTATACCATATCATTGGTTAGTTTATGTATTTCCTATTAATTTTTCAACTCACAAGAGCATGATTTTGAACCAAATTATCTTTTCTAAAACTCTTTCGACACTGAAACTAATAGATTATAATAACACTCCTGATCCATCCAGAAAACTTGCCAAGATCAGTTCACTTCATAAAGATAATAAACTTTAGTAAAAATTAAAAATTATTTTGCTGTGAGGGAAAAATAAAACATAAAAGAATTTATTACTTGAAGGCTGTTTTTTATACCCAACACAGCACCTTCACAATACAAAGAAACAAGAGGTCAATAACATTGGGTTTGAGCTACTGCTCTAATATCACCCACATTCTCCACTGCACACAAAGCCAACGTTTTTGCTCAGATAACAATATAGCACTTTATTGCATGGCTCACATACACAAATTCTTGTCAAAGTTAATATTTGTCAGGACAACAGAAGCCAATCAGTGACTTATCAAGGAGGAAGACTAAGAACTTCTGTTTAGCCTGGAGAGAAGTCTAATTAAAGTTCTCTAGCCCTAAGTACTTCACGTTGCTTGCCAGATTCAGACTGGCTGCTGACAACTTGAATCTCCTCTTTAGTCCTGAAAGAGCTTTTTCAGCATTCATTTTGATGTGGAGGCTTTAATCTAGCTGCCATTTCCAACACATTTTATCAGCCCTGAAAAAGGCTTTTTGTTTATTCCAACTGGCAACTCTTTTTCTGACAGCGAGGATACAGGTTGGCAAATGTCAAAGGTTCCATTACTACTCTCCCTTTCTTCATTTCTATCTTGACTGGTATTAGACTGATAAGTTAAGCACATATCACAGCCAAATTTTTACCAGCAATGTGACTGCTTTCTCCCTCTGTTGATCTCCAGATCAGCTATCCTTCACAATTAAGGGTATCTTTGATCTCTGTCTCAAACCATGAAAAATATACATAGCCTCAAAAATAAATAAAAAATACAGAAATATCAATACATATATTGATAAATAAGATCAGGATGAAAAATGCAAACTTTAAAAATTATGCTCACAATCTCAAATACACAGGTCACAGATAATATATGCATTTGGTAATGAATGCTAAACATTTCATAAAAGTGAGTATGAGAAGAGATATGCCCTCTTCTATAAAGCCCTCTCAGGATCCATCTGTTGAATCAAATAAAACCAATGAACTCATTTATTTCTACATGTTCACCAGATTCTTGCACTTCCAAACCCTGAGCAAAACTTTCCGGCAAAAGGATGGCCAATAGAAATAGAACATGCCTGCATAATCTACTCCAATATTTTTATTTTATTGCACTGTATTTAATTATTAATTTCTGAGAGATTGGCATTCATATCCTGATACTCTGATTTCTTTATGGCTGACCTCCTACTGCCTTGAAGTTTAACTCAGTCAGTTTGATTAACCTGGGCAAATTGTTCTTGGTCCTTAGCAATGTAAATTACCCCACAGTTCTAAGGAGCACAAGGTCCTCCTCACCAACTACTTAACTCAGGATTGTGAAGGCAGTCATTTTTCCCTACTGGTGTGAACCAGCTCTCCCTGAGCATCTCACCGAGAGGCAGTGCCACCTCCAATCTGGTTCCTGAGCTAGTCAGACCCTCTACCTTCTCACCAGGCAGCACAGTATTTACTGAACTAAAGAAACAGACTTTCCTCTGATATCAATCATCATAGTTCATAAAATAGCATTCCACATCATTAATTAATTTTCAATTTTATTGAGCATTTGACTACTTAGCATGCTTTCCAGACAACTGTTTTTAGCATCATCACCCTTGTTGGCAATTCTCAATCTGCATAAGCTTTCTAATTAAATTAAGCTTTGCTGTGTGCAAAGAAGGGAATGTTTTATTCTAACTTTAGGTAGATGAAAGATGATAGTCACTTGCTCAAACAAGCTGATGAAAACATATTGCCTTTGACTTACAGCCTGTGTTCTAAGCATGAGTGCATAACACAGAATAAATTTATCACCACATAATGTAATTGATCAAATAATATATAAACCCCTAAAAACAGACCATCAAATATTTCGTGCAGTACACAAGAGAAACACACTCTTCGCTATCATACAACTACTACAAATCAAAAATTATCATCTAATGATTATCACCGATTTAGTCATGCAAATGACTTAAAATTAATACCATACTGGTAAAAACGTGCAGGCTGGTGTCACCAGCAATTATGCTTTTATGAACTGGCACAGTTTATGGGGAACAAGACTTAAGCTGATGCCAATTACTTTAACAAAGTGCCCCAAAAACAATTTCCAGATTGGGAAGACAAGAAAGCAAGAAGAACAGCTCAGATTCCTTTACTATTCAAGCTTGCATTTTTATGCTGAAATGTAATATTCTGATACTTGGAGAGATGATTACTAGAAATTGAATTAGAGTGACTAGCAGTGGTACATGAATATATGAGATAGAAACAAGTGGGAGCTGGCCAGAACATAAGCACAGCTGCAAATGCTTTTCTCTCAGTCTGAGGAAGGGAAAAAGCACTATACTTTGTGGAAAGAGTCACCAGAAGTACAACAGGAAAAAGAAAAAAAAAGACATGTTCATTTAGAGAAGAATGTAGTGCGTAACCTCATATTTAAATAAGTTCATCCTTTCCTCTAAAGGAAAACTCAGCATGAGTATGGGGAAGAGTATTCATGTTTCCTACCCCTGCAAGCATAACAAATTTCCAGAAAGATAACCACCTTTCCTGTAGACTTGTCTCAAGTCTACTCAAGAGCAGAGAGCAAGACTAGGGAGAAAATGCATTAATGGAGAAAATGTATTTTTCTTGCCAACACTCCTCACCATATATCTGAATTTCAGAGCTTGTTCACAAAATATTTCTTTCTAGATGAAAACCAGAATGTTTGCCATGCTGTCTAGCATTGCAGAGCACCGAATAACTATCCTATGTAAAGGTAGAACTCCATATTTCTCCACAGACAATTTGTTCAGAAGACGTAGGTTGCTTCTGTCTCAACAATTCTTAAAGGACATCTGTGGCATAAGCTTTTTGTAGTCTTACCGGCACCACTCCAATTTCATTTGATAGTATTAACAAAATATTTTATGAATAATTCCCACTACTGCTTTTGTGCTGCTCTTGGGCCTACTCAGGTTTTTAATTTACAGAAAATGTTGCACAAATACAGTGAAAAATACTGCTTAAAATCATTCCACAGATGGACAGCAACTGAAGAAAATATCCATCTAAGTGATTATTTGTCCATGGCAAAATTGAATTTAAAAAAATAGGAACAGATTAAGAATAAAAAATATCCTAAGAAAACCTTCCTCTGCTTTTAAAGATATCCTTGTTTGATGATACTTGTGTATTTAAAAAAGTACATAATACATGACCTATATTTTTACTTTTTCTAATTAAGATACTAGAGCAGTATGATCTTAAATCAAAGCTCACAAGCTATTTGAGTTTAATGAATGTAAGTGAAAACCACATTCTTTAGGTGTGGACACACCTCCACTTACTTGAACTATTTTCAATTAAATTTGTAAACTGCCCACAAGTCAACAAGTTTGGAAAGTTTAGCTTATAATTTATCAAGTGTCCTGTTCCAAACCAAAGAGCAAAAATCCCCAAAACCCTAGAAGTTAAAGTTAACTGTGAACCATTTATTCAGCAGTTTGGAGGTGGGGGAAAAAAAGTAAAAAGAAATAGCACAGTAGCTTGAAGGTTGCATTTCAATCTATTACCTAATTTCCAGAAATACAAACTAAGAAAATCAATATTATTCATATACTTTCATGAAAGATGGCTTCCACCTGGCAACTCCTAAGAGCAAATATCTGCTCTATTTTACTTGCTCCCACTTGCAATGAACAAGCAATGAAAACCTTGGACATGTTTATATAATAATATGGATATAACAATCCAACAGAATAGTCAGAAATTCAACACCAAAGCTGACTAAAGCAATTTTTCCTTTGCCACACACAGGCCGTTGCACAAGATTACGGTCATTTATACAGAAAGAGTTAAACTAAAAAGAAAAAAAAAAATTAGCCTTCAAGGGGGAAAAGAAACCCCAAACCATAATACACTGCTGAACCTACATTATTTACCCAGGAGACAATCTCTCAGATTTACTGGGCTTACTAGTATAAATGCAACTTTCTGTAGCCTGAAGAAGGATTAGCACATCTAAAAGGTCTCCTGTTTCTTCTGTCAGTTGGGACAACAAAAAATACTATTTTTCTTATGAATTTGGACTGCATATATCTTTAGATCAATAGTGTTACAGCATTAAAGCATCATCATCTAAACTGTGAGCCAAGTTAATAGGACAAAGAATGATGATACAGTATTTTAAAGTATCAGATTCTCAACTATGATGAAAAACAGAAAAGAAACACCACCCAACAACTATCCATGCAGGAGGATATAGGCCTGTCTGCCTCAAGAAATGCCCACTCTTGCCTAATGCTTAAAATTGAGCACAATCTTCCTCATGTTCCATCACACCAAATTCCACCACACTACTCCGTAACAGAATGTAATTATTGCAAACTCTCCAAATCCTTACAATTTTCTGGTGTTAGACTAATGTGATCCTTGATTCTTTGAGTAACTTCGGGGGATTTGGTGTCTCTGAGCATCCCACTAAGACTGGAGATCAAGCTTAACATACCAAAATCCCCTTACTGCTTAAAGCCAGACAGCTTTAAAATTCATCTCGTACTCCTGTAATAACCAGGATGGAAGGACACTGTGAAAAAGAACTGAAAAAATCCCACTGAACACTTCAACTTTGAAAGATCAGGAACCAATCTTCTTGAAAAGGTGGCTTAATTTGTACCTCTGTTACAGGACAGAGAGGGCTGAGTACCACACGTGGCCAAACTCCCATGCATAACATTAAACTAATTCCCTGTTGTATTTGTAAGATTTGGGTTTACCCTGGGAACCCTGCACAGGGCTAAAGGCAGGTAACCAGAACCAAGGAACCAGACAGCTAACCTGCTGATGAGTATTCACTAAGATCTAAAAAATATTTGCTCTTTCCAGCAGAACACATCCAGGCTTGTCTAAGATGTCTATATGTACACTGACATAATATTATCCTTCATGGATTCATAAATATAAAACATTGGTTCCATATTTCATATGCTCATTTAACCTATCCTTCTTCTCTTCTTTTTTTTTTCCCTGTGTGGTTTAATTAAATTGATACTCCAGTTAATAATAATTACAAATGCAAGAACAGAAAGTGCAATTGTTCCCTGGTAGCTAAACCTTCCCACAGGAAGGCCAAGTCCTAAGTGTTTAGACAGAAACTTAAAATGTTTACATGACCAAGTCAGGTTTCTGCAGTTCCTGTCAATGAAGAAGATTCATCTGACTTTACAAGATTTATCCCACTATGAAACTGGCACTTAGACAATAGACTCATTCAGCTGTGTTTAGTTCTGTGAGTCACTGAGCCCAAAAAGGGAGCTAGGGATGCCACACAGCTTTCATTCACACGCTAGTTAAAAAAAAAAAAAATACCAGGTGCAACACCTCTAATGTTTAGGAGAAAATGGTGAGTAGAGAAATACATGTTGATAGTAGAGTGTTCCCTAGGACAGCAGTGGCGAGGGTAGGGAAACATAAACTCCAGCTATTTGGTAGTACTCAGGATTGCACCTCCTTTGCTTCAAAAGTACTGAGCTTCATTCCTTTGCTTTAAATTTATGTTTTTATAGTGATGCTACCAGCAAAAGCTCTGGGTTTCAAAACACTCAGCAAAATTAATGTTTGCTTATATATGCATCATGTGCAATGAACAGAGCCTTCACATGTTCACATGCATCTTAGATTATTTACTCTCTTACAGTCTTGCTCTATTTCACGTGGTAGTAACCATGTAGACCAGAAAATCAACCTGAGATCTGAATTAAATGGTATACCCTTTACTTAGTACAGCAGTTTTCATGTTCAAAACACAGTAATTCTTTGTGTGCTATGCTGCCATTAACTATTGTTTAAAAATACAGATATTCAGTATAACGATCACATAGTAAGAATCTAACTCAAGCCTTTAGGAGACTTTTTCAGTTAAATAAGAACTACTGAAGGGAAAAATTATTTACTATCACTTGGTGGAGTATCACAATTTATTAGGCATTTTAAAGGTTATCATAAAGTGGCACAACTCTCAATCAATGTTTACCCTTCGAGACAACTAATTCCTGAGAGCATCCTCAGAAAAATAACTGTCCAATGGCCCCATCTTCTTTCATTACTCCAATAATTAGTAAAAAATGCAGAGACCCCTGTCTCCACAGCCAGCACCAGCAGAAAGAGCAAAAAGTAATTCATCACAGTCGAAATAAAAATTCCCAATGTACAGTAGATACATATTTGAAGACCATTAGACATATGGGGAAAAAAGTCCGGTAACTGTAAATAAATATATTTTGATGACAGAAACATGATATGGATGCAGACTTTCAGAATTACAATCACTGTATCACCTGTAAAACTCTTAGCTAAAAATTAACATTAATAAATATAAAATGAGACAATAAATACTATACAACTTGAGGTAAAACTTGTACAACTTTCAATGTGAAAACTAAGCATTTTAGTCACTAAGTAAAGACTAAGCCTTGAGTAACTTCAGGGTTCAGTTCCGGGAGCTAAAAATATGATAGGACTCATCTGTATTGTATGCAGACCTTTAAAGTACTTTATCAACTAGAAAACTTCTTTGAAGACTGGTTTACATATAAACAGTTTCAACGTATACAACCTAGATCAGAGCCCTAGCTTTCATTCTTTCAAAGGGCTCTGCTAACAAGAAAACTAAACTTTACTTGAAAATAACAGTTACAGTTATGAGACAATTTTCTGAAACAAATGAGACAATTCTCAGTAACCAGAAAAGGCTGGTAACCTACTAGAGCAAAACCTCCAGAATGTGACACACAGGCTGTATCCATACCAGCAATTCATTTAGCCATACGAGCAGATTGGTTACTTGCAGCAGTCACTGCTTAAGGCTTTTCACACTGCCTCCCAATTCTTTCAACTGGATTTAAAGCCTTGCAAACACCCAATATATGTTTCAAGTGACTTCAGCTGAGAGGACCTGACACTTGTATTACTTGCAAGTAGATCATAATCAATAAACAAATAGCATGCAAAGATCTGTGCCAAATAAATCTCCTCTTAACTAAAACTGTACTCTGTATCCTTGTCCAAATAAAGGCAAGTTGTGAAAAATCGACATAGTTGTTCTGGGGAAAATACAGCTTCCTAAAAATTCTTAAAAATCCACTAAAATACAACAACAACCTCCTAACAAAATTAAGTAGGAAGAAGCACATGTAAAACTCTGTCTTACTGACCATGGCAGACTTTCTCCTGTGTTGAGATGAAGTATCTCAAAAACACAGGGCAGAGCTTTTCACTTGGACCATAAAACTCTTTTCTAAGGGAAGAGATCTCTCCATTCTCTCTCTGACCACAGAGAAGTGAAGGTTGGACTTACAAGCAAAATAATACTCTACAATCAACCTCAATCAGCAATTTTTCATCCAGCTTTCTTAGAATGAAATATTGCATGATTTCACACATAGTATAGATATGGACTGATTATAAGATATGTGTACACGCATCTTCAAATACATCCATACATATGTAAGTTCTACTGGCTAGAACCAAATATTAGTAATGTGGTTTCTTCCTATGCTTTCTTTCTTCAGCATAAATAAAATTTAGCTATTTTTCAGAAATGTTGAGCCTGTACATAAGGGAAACTTGAAGACATAAATTTTATATCTTATTTGTACAAGTCAGTCTATTTTCAGGTTTCCAGGATGTCTTCTGACACAGTACAAAAGTATTTTGAGCACTGGAAAGAATGAAAAGTGGAATCCTTGAGGACCACTTTAGAACTATGGAATCATCTGAAACAAAGGGATTTAAAGATTCCTTAGTGTAAAACAGATCATATTTATAGTGAAAGACAGCCTACTGTGTGACTATTAAATTGAAAACCACTCACTTTCAGGAATAATTTGCCACATGGTCTTCAAGCACTGTCATTGCAGCTGTCAATTTTTTTATGACTGTGTAATTAACACTACTTCCAAGATACAGGCATGAACAACACAGTTCCCCTATTAAAATCATGTGGCTTCACAATATATCAAATAAAACAGATATGAATGAACTGCTAATAGCAAAATCAGCCACCCACAAACAAAACCACCAGCTAAAGAACAGAAGGTGATGTCCTAATAGGTCTGTTAGATCTACCTTCACTGCTACTTTTGATAGAGGAAGAAATGCAGAGTGAAATCTGTGGAAAAGTCCAGCTTCAGAAGGAGTAAAGCAGGTCCCCCCAAGCAGATATCTTGGTGACTACATTGTGCACAATATGAAATGCTTAGAAGAGACACCAGAAGATGACAAGGAAGAAAAATTATCTCAGCAGGTTTTAAAGGGCAACAGGTCTGAAAAAGAAACTAAAGAGCAACTCAAGCTGTCGATAAAGTGGAGTAATTGAGCTGCTAAAAGGTCTGCATGCAAAAGATCATTTATCCAAAACCCATCCTTGGATTCAGTAAGCTGAACACTTGCAACCCTTAGCCTTGGCCATCGTTCAAGTGTAATAGATGGCTTAACATCTGACACATATAGAATAAGACACCACTTCTGCCAATATCCCTGCACTTGCACCATCCTGAACCAACTATGTGCATTAAAATCCTTGCATGTAAAGCTTCACACATCTCTCCCAGAAGCTCTGCCAACTGCCAAGCTCACTTGTATGACTTTCTGCTTTTATGAGTCTATTTTGATGACCAGGTAGCTCTTTGAATGTCCATCTTTTGAAATAAGTATTTCTCTGACTTCAAACCTGAACCTTTTGCTCACTTGTCGCTTCATGTATCTAATGTATGCCACATCACCTCTACACACTGTGCAAATTCAATTTTTAAAGTTCTCCCCTCTTTCAAATATGTTTAATTAATTCATCTTGAAAAATTCTGAGATCCTCATACAAAAGTTATTATGTGGCTGCCCTAAAATGAATTTTTAAAGTTGAGATGAGGGGAGCAGGCAGAGGAAAAATACAATATTGCTTAATCCAGCAACATTTATATCATTATGCAATACTGATAGAAACACTCCTAAATCCTCACTCATACAGACATTTATGTGTTTGTCTTCAAGCCTTATTAAGTAATAAATACACCTGTAGAAATCTCTTATTACAGTAGTTGAAATCACTTCTCATCTTGAGAAGTTAAAAAACATTGTCCGAAGTAAGTGACAAGAGATGACTCCAGCCCTGCAAGACTAGAAGACAATTTGCTATTCTAACTACAGTATATTCAAACATACCATAACAATATACATTATAATTCTTGATTGCATTGCTCCCTGTGTTTTCAGTAAATTCAAATGTGATTTATTAAGAGATAAAAACTGAATAAAGTATTGGCTTTTTTATGTGGTTGAAGTATATCCTAAAATACTTCTAAAGTGACTGCCTTTTTTGCTTTGGCTTTTTTTTTTACAACAATATTTCACCCATTTATAATTACATACCCTAGACTGTGGGAACTGAATTTCAAAATAAAATCTGGTTTTATTTATATATTTGCTTTCTGTCTTTCATAAAATGGAAATATTTCAACCAAGATTGATTTTCTTTTACTACAGAAGAGCTTACTAGCTCTTCAGTGTTGGTGTGTCACGTCTGGTTGGAGAGGAGAAAATGTTGCCTTTCTAATGGGAATATTTTATTTTAAATATAAGAAGGGGGAGGTAAGAGTTCTGTTCCTTCCTTTCCCCATTTTTCAGTTTTGACACCATGATACTATTTAAGGTCAGCCTTAGTAAATGCTGGCTTTAGAAAACCTGAATTTGGCGCCTAAACCAATTAGGTAAAATCCCCTTGATTTCTCTGAATTATCCTAAGCTGTATTTTATCCCAAATAAGCCCTGGGGAAAGGCCTTACACACTATGTAAGACAGGATCCCCAAGCCAAGCCCCGTCAACTAACTGTGTTCTTAAAATTATAGCAACTTATTAATTCTCTGCTTCTTGAGAGCTTAATTATCTTTTTTTCTTTCATGCGTTTTTTGTTAGACTTTGAATATTTGGCTTTTCTTTCGAATTCTACCACATGAAGTAATCAGCTGACTTGGAAATGCCAAGTTTTCCAGTGTGCCTTCTCCAGAGGATAATATAGATGACAACTGTGGAAGAAACAGATTTTTCATATTTGGGGCTCTATGACAGTTTCCAAAACACTCACACAATAATATTTTAATATGCACTTACATCCTGCACATGTTCATTTAGATTCAGATGTTTCATTTTACCTTTCTTATCACACAAGTTGCTCAGTTTACTTTTAAGATAACACAAGCAAACAATGTAACAAAGAAGTCTTTAAAAAATGTCTTATTCTGATGCATTGAACAGCAACAATCACTAAATATCTAGAGAAAACTGGAGATCTTTCTTCCACATGCAGACATTTTTCTTTAATTCTTGCCCTTCAAGGAAATACTACATTGGAAAGAAGAAACTGTTACAGCCAGCCAGGGATTTTCACGGTACTATCCTTTTCCCAGGATCCCACTGCATTTTTAACTAATTCCATATGCTTTAGTGCCAGCAGACTGAGCATCTCCCCAGCAAAAGCAATCTATGCTGCCCTGCCACTTAAGCATGAGGAGCACCAGTGCTATCAAGGCTTGTCATCTTGCCTATTAGCTTGATGTCTTTATTCACAGGCCATCTGCACCACTGAGAGATACCAAGGCAGCTAATGTCAATATGAACAAATTCCTCTTCTTTTACAAGAAATGTCAAACATAGGACAGAGCAAGAATGACCCCAGGAATACCAACAGATGTTAGCTACAAGGCTTTAAAAGGGAAAAAAAAATCAATCTTTCCTACTGGGACTAATTAAGATGAAACGAAGAGCAAAAGTAAGAAAAAAAATCATGTCACATTATCAGGAGCTTCATACATACTTTCTAAGCTCATTATTGGCATATTGCCCTGCATTCTCTGAAAAACAGGTAAAAAGTGGTTGGGTAGCTGGCACAGTATTAAGAAAGATTCTCTATGTAATTCCCACAGTCCTCATCTGAGTTACATAACAGATCATGACAAGAAAAATTATACATAATTATTAGCAAAGTACTGTTTCAAGTAGAAACGAAGCACAGCAGCATTCACACTATAAATGCATATGTTGAAAAGAACTCCTAATATAAAGGAAATCCAGACACGCTGCAGTACTTGGACATTCAGAAATGCCAAAGTCCCATTTTTAGATTTACCTGTAACAAAAAGATGACCCCCTCTACCACACATTAAACACCAGAGTACAAAATTTAATGGCCATTTTTGTGCCCATGTTCATAGGCTGACAATTAGCAATCACTCCTAACCCGGCCAAGAATCCAGGGACAAAGCCATCTTCATGACAAGAGAAACCGTCCAGATCATTATTTTAAAGATGACAGTGAGAGGAGATGAGGTAAAAGTATCCAAATGTCATCTTTCACAGCAGGAGCTCAGCTAGAACTCAGATTTGTGACTACAGAGAGCCCAAGCATTTCAGCGCTGCCGATGGAGCACTCTACTGTCCCTGCAAGCTACAATAAGATGAGAAGCCCAACTCATTTTCAGTTCATAGTCCATCTTGGGAAAGAAGGATGTGGCCATGAAGAACAGCTGAGCTCTCCCATGGCCATGCAGCAGTGGCGAGATGGACCTACCTGTATCTTAGAGGCTGCTGACCATGCACACAGATTTTCAAAAACTGTGCCTCCATGTGCTCAAAAGGATTTACAGATAGAGCTATACCACAAAAGCTCTATCCTCCACACACAGTCCTCTCTGGGCAGCTACGTCAACTCAAATAACTATTCTGCTTGCACAGTTTCAGGCAGTCGTCAATGAAATCGGCTTTTCTGAGGGACCAGACTTGCACATTAAGTTCATTGCAGGCTTAGCTATGCCAGTGAGGAGTGGGATACTCTCCCTCCTCCCATTGCTGGCATTGACAGTAAATGTCTCAAATGGGAACCAGAAATCCTTGTGCACAATTCATTGATTAGGCAGCAGCAGCTCTATGCAAGGCTCCATACAGGTCTGGAGAGAAATATCACCGTACAAGTTGTATACACAACATGGACAGCCTTTCATGTCCAATGCCGTATTTAAAAAATTTAATGAACATTTTGTACAGACATAAGTTTGTTTTAACTTTATTACAGCAGCCTCTTGCATTTTGTCTGGATGATGATGATGATGGTGATATCCATTCCATTGCAGGTGCTCTTCCACAGGAATGTTTAATCAGTCTTGGAGTCATATGCTTCAATTATAATTAATTCACAAGTTCCTTTACACTATAAACACACATCCTACAAGTTAAAGCAACAGAGCCATTCTTGCAACTCTATGAAAACCGACATTAAGCTTTCATAAGTGTTACTGATAACAACGGAAACACACCTGACTGTATTACAAAATATAACAGATGCACACCTGCACCTTCCTGCTACTAAGACTCATTAGGGTAATTCTAAATTCAGATAGAGTGCCTCAGGCACTGAACTGTATGAGACAAATGACATAAACTGCTGATGTGATCACATTGGAATATTCCAACATGATACTGCTTTTTACTTCTGGATTAGCAGATTACACTGAAAATTAGCATGCCCTTCATTAACTACTCTTGGATAGCAAAATTCTATGCATTGTGCTTGCTTTCATTTCCCTCAAGAGTTGCAAAGGGGGTTAAAAAGTCAGTCTTGTCTCCTCTTGTATCAGACAAGCAATTCATATTCAACCTTCCTTTCTGATTTACTGATCAAACTACAGGAAAGCATCTACAATGACAAGAGTTTGAAAAACTGATAGCAAAGTTTGAAACAAACAATAGCTAGGCAAACTATTTACAAGATAAGTTGTCACAATTTATCAAACTCTATCATTTCTGTTGGAACTGAGTAAGAGAGTGCTTGAAATTGCTATTAAAATCTTTATACTACAACAGATTTGTGCATTTGTGGATTTTTTTAACAAAAATAGAAAATAAAAAACTGAATTGGAATTCAAAATCTGGAGTGTTCAAGCGAGACATTTTGGTTCACTCCCTCTGTAGCTTCTAGGGCTTATTCTTACCTATATTCTCTCTATTTGCCACTCTGTGACTATGCACATAGAGGAGCTTTCCCATCTCCAGTCACTAGTCCACTGAAGTGTGTCTGTTTCTTCTATTCATTCTATATTGGGAAAACCACTCTGAAAAATGACCTTTTGCCTAGCCAATAAAGATTCAGAGAGTGTAAATTATAGCATATGGCAGCTGATTTGCTCAGGGGAGCATGGCATTTACCATACCCAAAGCTGGATCTGACAGTTTAAACAGTGGCAAAGAACAAAAAATTAGTCTTAGAACAACAGAAATGAGAGCCTTTACTCAGAATGGCTCCCTATAAAGTGGTGAAAATGCAAACTAAAGTTCACTTAAATGTAAAGTCTAATACTGGAGCACAATAACTTAACTAGGGCTGGTATGACTGTACTATTTCAGATTTCTGTACTCCACATTTTCCTTCTGTAAAAGGAAAAGAAGCCATTCTTCTCAAAGGTATGCAAAGCTGAGGGAAAAAAATCATATGCAAAAGAAAATTGACTTTTTATAATCAAACTGAGGAAGATACTCTGCATATGCTAAGAGAAGCTGAAGAAAGCAACATTATAAATGGCTCAAAATGGTACCAAACACCAATAGCAATGGTATAACTGCAGTAAGATTTGCAGTAAGATTTGAAGAAGTAGCTTCTTTATTTGGCAAAGCGGGAAATCCCGTTCTCTGGTTTCACTTTTAGTTTTGTTTTGAAAATTAACTGCATGCAGCGGGAATTCCATAAGGACCCTGGTGCTAACATTCCCTTCTCTGCCTGTGTAGCATTGAAAAGATATTTATACCATTCCTATGATTAAATGAAAAGGTCTCTTTATCTGAAAGACGATACTTCAGCAATCCCCTTGCTAATTCTGTGCTGTGTGATGTTGAAGGTGGAGCGTGTCAGGATACTTAAGCTGGGGATTTGAACCTGTGACCTAAGAGGTGAAAGTACTCTGGAAGATATAAAATACCTTAGTAGATAACCACCACCTAATAAAAAGGAATGAGGATTTTTATAAACCATTTTAACTTCCAAGATTGTCTTGCCCTAAATGGAGCAGTATTGATGAGAATGAGATAGATTATATATACCAGCACAGGAAAATGCTACACTAAAGCATCAACTCTATCAAGGCTTATCTGTACTGAAGCAAAGAATCTTCCCCTCTTGCCATAAAACACAGTGTGTGGTATTTTATCTAGTCCATACACACTCTCACTAGATCTACAGTCTCCTCCAGCATATCAGAAAGCGTAAACCAGTGGCGATAATATGACGTGTTGTGCATTTTACCAACCAAACTTGGCAATGTTATAATTCTTCAATAACTATGGAACATCTGCAGTTTTTTGATACTTACTATGTTTCATTCCCATGATGCTCTCGGTGTCTGTTCAGAGTACAGAAAGGTCAACCAGCCCATCTGGAATCCTCCCCATTCATCCATTCTTGTGTGCTGCCTCTCTTGCAAAAGGAGTTTCTGCAGAATTTGTCACTTCCACCTGTTCTGACAGGTTCTCCCTGCCTGACCTGGAGATAGCCCTTGGGGACATTAATCATACAACAGTCTGAGCTGTGAAAGAAACAAGGCTTGGCTGGATACTGTTACAGTCTCTGTCACCTACTAATCATGTCCTGTGACACAGAGGGGTTTAATCAGATGGTCAGGTTTCTCATTAATCATTGTGGCCTCACAATGAAACTCTTCTCAGGGAGATTAAAGTTTAGACTATCTTCTCCACCCTTGTTCCTGTCCAAATGCCTAAATTTAGCTCAACTCCCAAGGACAATAATTTAGGCTCCAACTCATATTTCCTACTTTCCAAAGACTGAATTTTAAGTCCCTTATTGTGTCCTAGCACATGAACTTTTCCAGTGAGGGGAAAAAAAAAAAAAAAAAAAAAAAAAAAAAAAAAAAAAAAAAAAAGCACAAATACTTATAGGAACAGAGAGATAAATAAATATACCAATAAAAGATATCAAGAAAATTCTCAGGGTGCATATAGAAATGAAGATACAGTATCTGAGCCACTCTGATTATATAAAGGCAGCATTTATTTGCATTGGATCAACACAAATCTATAGGAGTCAATCATAAAAAAATAATCCATTCTAATCCATTTGCTACAAGCAACTTCTGTCCTGTTATAGTCAATGTTCTATCTTCCACTACAGCCAAATGAAATAACTTCAGGAAGCAAAGAAATAAAGGTAATAATCAAGAGATTCTAGAACCAGAAACAGCTATATCAAAACCAAACCAAGAAATTAATTTGCTTATGCACTTTAATCCTGATATTGTTTCTAATTTCCTACGTTTCAAAAGCCAAACAAGCTCCAGCAGAGTTTCTGCTGTCTTGGCAAGTTGGCTTTGCACTTCCTCCCTATGTTTACTTTCCCTGCACCATACAATTACGGGAAACACGTATAATTTTGCCTTCTAAATCATGAAACACACAGACTTTATCAACATCTAAATCACCTCTCATCTTGGTTGGGGCTGGGGGTGGAGGGCTGTCAGCAGGAGAAGACAGACAGGATGGGAAAAGGAGCAACAGCCACCCCATGATTAACACGGTCTCCTACCTGCCCGAACTTGACCCGGCAGTTTATTACGGCAAAGAAACGCTCAGTTCAAGGGTTACCTAAAGGCAAGTGCTTACCAGGTTGCCCAACAATACACGTCATCTGAAAGCTCCCACAAAAGACCTACAACGCTGTCTGACTGAACTTCACAATGCCGAGCTGAGGCCTGGGGTTTTTGTTGTGTTTGTTTCTATTCAGTGATCCTCCAATGCTAGCCTAGAAATGACAGTAGGTGGAAACGCTATCTTTCATTACACAAAGTATAAATAGTGTAATCTATCAGCACTGTCAATCAAGATGATTGATTACAGGCTGTCATAGAGAAGAGTGACATATTAGAAAAGTTTTGTTAACAATGCCTATTGCTAGTCAGCCTGCCACAGAAGCTGGTGATTAATGTGTTGTCAGCCTGTAATCCCACACCCCTGGCTAATGAGGCAGGAATTTATCATCTTTACAGAGTGGCAGATGTCAGAAGGAAAGGAATCCAAGTGCTGGAAACAATATACTTTTTCTTACCACGCCTGACAAGTCTGACAGGCCTAAAAAACCACAAAGAAGCTTTGTGTAAGCACAAACTTAAAATGAAGAACTTTCATTTGGCATCTTTGCTTTAAATAGTGCTGCAAATCAGCCTCTATCCCTCAAAAAGGGCACAATAAAAAGCTCTATGAACTCTGAACCCATCCTTGACAACTAGGAAATCTCAGGAAAGGTTTCCATGGCATGCAAACAGAGAGCTTTCTCCATGAGAGAAGCAGCAAGTAACTTTTAACTTTACCTGCAAACTTGTGAACTACTGCAGGACAAAAATTCTGATCAGAGTGCACAATGCACCCTACTTCAATGCCTTGTCAAGTAAAGTTTGAGGAAGTAAGCTCTCCAGAATGTCCAAACCAGTTTTGCATTACAGATTCACATTGGGACAGAGGAACACACGACAGAGAACTGTGAAAATTCTGGAAGCTTTTCCTGAGGAATAGTAACGTGTGACACAAGCATCTGCACTGAGAGGCAGCTTTAGAACTTTGCACTCAAAATAGTTTTACATCTGACTGATAAATGCTCAGTTTTGATAACTCTTCCCTCAGAGTATTTGAAAAATATTTGAAAGATTTTCTCTGAGTACTAGAAAGCCACAGACGTGCTATGCTTTTGATATATCTACGTTACAGAAAATTTTCAATAGAACATTGGTGATCTGCTTAAGTTTGCATCTCCAAAATTATAGTGTTCAAAATTCAGGTTTAAAGCAATTATTTCTCTTTTGCCTTCAAGGCAACTGCTTAAGGAAGTCTCATTTTTGCCTTCACTGCTGTAAAGACTATAAATTATCCCAAATAAGGGAAATATAGGGGAAAATGATCTGTTTAGTTAAAATTTAAAAAAAAAAATCAGTGTCAGCAAATCTCAGGCAGCTTATGCAACTATTGGCTGCCACTGTCAAAAATCAACAGCTTTTCAATTAGATGTATTAAGAGGTTAAATCTTCTGGTTCTGAAATTTCAAATAGGCTGCAAAAGGGCCGTATTTTTCAAAAGATTATGTGCAGCTTAGGCTCCTGTCAGTCAGTTAGGAAAGGGGGCAAATTATCTGTCTTAAGTTTTGACTAATGTAATCCTTTTTCAAACACAGATACCTCCACTAATGCAGAAAAATGCAACATACCAAAAAAAATTATAAAGAGAGACAGCAATCAGGGAATAAAAACACTGCTTTCTGTCAACAGCACCCTTGGGCTAAAAACACAGCAAAACATTGAGAAATTTAATCTCCAAAAGGCAGCATTCTGGAGTTAAGACTTATTTAAGGTTTATGAGAGACTGGAACTTCCCATACTAGTCAGTGAAAGAGAGGTTTACTGGCCTGTAATCTGTGCACTCAGGAGGAGACCAAATCAAAAACAAATAGCAATGCCGTGAAAACCAGACCCTTCCTTGCCAACAACGGGATTCAGTGACAAGTTATGACCTCTGTGGAAGGCAGAATGACTCTGACAGCTACCCCAGTGTCAACAACAGAGCTGCATTCTCTCTTCCTTTTAAACCAAAGCTCTCTCCAGAGAATCTACACACGAGTGGTAGTTGGAACTGCAAAACAAGTAAAGCTGCATGTGATTTGACCTATAAATGAGGACACAAAAACTGACTTTGAGCCCACACAGTTCTGCATGCTTCAATACATACTAGTTAGCCATTTCAGCTGCTGATAAACTGGAGGCCCCATGTCCCCGTTAAGCGCAGGTTTGCAGGTAAATGACTCATTAACTAATAATGGGACTGTAATGGTGAGTTTTAACATTGCTTTGGGGGAGGGTGAATTTATATTCCCTTTCCTGCTTTGAAAAATCCTGACAGATTCAGAGCAGATATTTTAGATCATGTTAAATCTAAGAGAATACAGATGCCTCAGACATCTGACTGCCTGAGCTCTCCTTCCCTCCTCACACCAGCAGCAACAAACTTCATCAGGTTTTCACTTTGCAGGCCCTTTCCAACCTCCCTAGTCCATGGGAAAATACATCTCCTGAATCTGCATAATTCAAAATGTAATTAAATGTTCCAGTTTTAGCTGGAAATCCTATTTCTTGCAGAGATTAGATTAGACTCATTACTTTGGTATGTACTGACCTTTATTCCCCTTGGCAGCCTCTTGGCAATCTGTGACGCTGCGCAGGCTTCTTTGGAAAGAGCCCACTGTTCAGTGCCCCATGCTTTTGGCCTATTCTCCCTTGAACCAGGCTGATATGAAGAATTCTTCCTCAATTCCACAACAACCATAAAGTTTCACTAATTCACCTCAGTTTCGTGGAAAGCCTTCATTCAGACAGCTAGGAAATCGGGATAAGGTTAACTTTTGAAAACATCAGCAGAACTGCTTACAGTATGCCATGCTAATGTCCTTGGTTAGGGCCATAATACTCAGTGCTTCATGGGACTAGGCCAAAAGCTTGTAATTGTTGTCAATGTTGCTCAAAAAATTATACACATTTGAAAAAAAACAACATTGGATTAGGTTCTAGGCCTACATGCAAATTTCCGCTTCTCCCATGGTCAACATATTAAATGTTAAAACCATTTGGAAAGGAATGACCACATTTTATACAGCTCCTCACTCCTATACAGCATATTGATTAATTAAAAAATAATATTTATTGATGCTACGACTGTAGATGCCTCCTCACATTGAAGATATGCCTTTTTCAAAGTAAAATTACACTGCTTTTTGCTGTACCTGAAAAACATGGCTACTGGTCTTTCCACTCTTTTAGCCATCACCTGTACAAATTATTTCTTCACTTAAGCAGTTAATTCTAAAAGCACCTGTTAGGGCTATGGCATCCAAGCAATTTCAACCAATGAAAAAGAATGCACCTATGTTTTTGTGTCTTAATACTGTCTCTAGAATATAGACAAATTAAAGAAATTAAAACACATTTATGAGCTTGTTTGATGAATTTAGATGTAATAAATCATAATTCTCCATAGAATTACAGTTGAGTTCTTTCTTGCATTGAGTTATACAAATTTTATGAAAGTCGGAGCATAATGTCTTTTTCTGAAGCTATGCTATTATTTTGGTCAAAGATTGTTTACATTAAACAAATTCAATTTACCAAACTTTGACATGTTTGCACAACTGCATATAATTTTTATGGCAAACATGACTTTTAAATGAACTTTCTCTAGTCTAAACTCTCTGGTTTCTAGCCTGAAGTTCTAGATTCTTATACTGCATCAGAAAGCTTGTTGCTGGCGTAAATCATATACTCTAAGAGGTTTTCCATAAAATAAATAATGACCATAATTTTAAATTGTTCGTTAATACCTTCAAAGAGGTTACATCTATCAAATACTGATCTGATTTTCTTGTCAGATGCAGCACTTTGTCAAGGAAATAGCAAACTCCAAATTAAGGTTAGGGAAAGCAATTCCTTAATGCTGCTATTTCCCTGCTAAGTTTATTTTAGTAGGTTTGATAAATGGAATTTAAATTTGGATTTCATCATCCTAAAGCATCAGAGATTGATTGTAAAATAAGCCTTAATAAATCCATACTGTCTCCTATAAGTTGATATACTTATTATGGCACACTGCAATCATATCCGTACTGTCAAATATACGGGGTTGCGGTTTGTTGGTTTTTTTCATTTTAAAAGACCACATCTGTCTAGCAAATATGAAGCCAATCCATGCCAGACTTTCATGGGATTTCAGCACATTACCTGTTGAACATTCTCAGGTTTCACTGATTTTGCTGGGAACCAACAATGCCTAGTGCTTGGACAACTTTAGGCACAAGATATCAAGTGGAAATTAACATTGTCCCTAAAATCTTGGATTATCAAAGGTCTGCTGAGTCCACACTTTGGGGAATAAATGTTGAAAGAAATGAACCTTTGGAGTACATGAAAGAATGATGCAAGATGGAAAAACAATTTTTTCTTTAAGAGCTATCCATAATTTCTCTTAACTACTGCCATGAAGTCACTTCTACTAAAATTAGTCCTCTTCTGTCATCATATAGCTTTTCTCAAAACATTTGCTCTACTTGTAACCTAGGTAGAGGATAATATTAATTGTAACTACCCCTCCCCACCACCACCACCAGCAGAAGTTGTGTGGATTTATTAAGATCTACATTCATACCGATATGGGGACACATGCAGGACAAGTCTGCTGGTAACTTCTCAGGCAGATAGAAACACAACTCCCACTGGCTTAGATGGGCCTTGAGAAAACAGGCCTGGATTTCTAAGTCTGCCAAGATAGCTGTTAAAATCTGCCTCAACACTGCTCTATCAGAATTAAGACCAGTATTCCATTGCTTTGCACTTCTCTCTCCGGTGTGAGGTGAGAGGATGTTCCAGACTGATTTTGTATTTTAAACTCACCTATGCTTCCAAGTTATCAACTGCCCTGTAGATTCTGATGTGCCAAAACTGGATGTGAATCTTTAAGTCAAATATTGTTTTGAGACCTACCTGGCTTTTGAGGAAGAAAAAAAGGAGCTAGGAATTTTGGGGGCAACTTCAGTAATTTCTTTCAATTTTTTTTTTAACTCCTCTTGATTTCTCCAAAAGCTTATTCAACTGTGGTTTTGTTACAATTTGCATGCTTACCTCTTTGATGTTTCTATTTAATAAAAATGAACCTTTCCCTTATTTATACCTCATATTGTAGTTGTATTATACATGACCATCCTTCAGTATTAATGAAAAGTAAATTCAGATGTAGATGCTTCGCTTTTGCACACAGAGCATCAAACTGCAGAAAAGTGGTTATTATCTTTATTTTATTAAAACTTATAGTAAAACCAAAAAGTCCTACGATAAGAAAAGGCAGTTACTCATAAAGTAAATATTTAATATGAGCCCCTAAAAATAGTATGCAAAAAAAAGTAATCTTATGCTAAGAAACAGTCACATCTTATTCTCTTCTGAAGCTATGAATGTGGTTTAGGGATGCTTAAGACCAGGTAAAAGCACCTGAAATAATAAATGCAACCTAATATTCCTCAAACTTGAAACATAAATTTAGGCTAAATGAAAGCTGTATCAGCAGTGTCCTAGGGGTGCTACAAACACACGAAGCTCTGTAACTCACCTAGCACCTCGCCTCAGAAGTTAATTTCTGTGTGGCTATGGTTTCTTTGGTTCTTAGTACCATTTGAGTTGCTGTTTCAGCACAAATGAAGCCTCAAGGTCCTCTGGATCCTCAAGCATCAATTAAATATTCCACCAGCTTTGGAAAGCACATGAATATACAGCAAAAAATTATAATTTCCTGAAAATTATATGGTCATAAAATAACTGGTTTAAAGTACGCGTTAAAAACAGTTCAGTTTCAGAACTCATCTGTCATACAAGTATCTGATAATACACATTGAGTTCAGCAATACAGAAATATTTTATATGTGTGTGTATATTTTTGTGGCAAATTTGCTTTCCAAAAAGCTTTATTCCTCTGCCCCTTTTGCTCTAGATCTTCTAGGAATTTTTAAAATATTTTCAAAACAGTTCCAAATTCCACATTGTTAGATCAGAAACAAGTGAATGTGCATTCAAGGGAGGCAATTCAAACACACATTTTTCCATCCTAGTTTGTAAAGTCTGACAGGTCTGGACATAAAGAACCCTTGGAAAGAAGCCGCCAAGAGGGAAAGTCCTTGAAATACTGCAGTCAAAGAGGATAATAAACATAGCATTTATTTTACATGGCTGAAATCCAACAGAGGAAACATGTAAAATAAATACAGATTATACTAAACACACCTTCCTAAAAAATGAATGGAACGCACTAGAAATGTGTCATAAAGCCCATGTAAAAAATACCAAAGATGAATTAATTAAGGCAAGTAATCTAATTGCTTTTCAGACAACACCTAAATCTATGCCAAGAATCTGAAATGAGGAAGGTAAAAGAATGCAAGAGGAACCATTTTTGCTGTTTTGATTTTAGAATTTTTGTCTCTTTATTAGACCCACTTCACAGGTCCTAAATAATTTTCTGTAAAAATATGACCTACTCAGGTACAACTGATCAATCTATCAGTATCTACCTATGATTACTCTGAGTTAAGTTTAAGTAATTACAGAGAGTTCATTTGCAGTGCTATGCTTTTCTAAAACTTGTCTCGTAATGGAATCACAGTATCATAGAACGGTTTGTGTTGGAAGGGAACTTCAAGATCTTCTTGTTCCAACTGCCTGCAATGGGCAGGACACCTTCCACCAGACCAGGCTGCTCAGAGCTCCATCCAACCTGGCCTTGAGCACCTCCAGGGAACAGACAGGCTCAAGACAAAATATAGGTCTTTTCTAACCTATGGAATGATTATGTTTTCATGATGAGAAGGTAGGAAGTTTGTACAAACTTTCTGATAATAAACATTTTAACAAAATTCTGTATCTTTCTTTACAAAATTTACCATTTCCTTTGTATTTTGCTATAGACTTTGAGAAACAGTAAAATGTTAATGGTTTTCTGTCTCAACACTTGCATCTTTTTTATTATATACCACAGTGCACATTTGTATGTAATATGCATCTCTAAATGCACATTTTATTTATATCAGATTTTACATTATTTTTGAGCTACTTTCTTCACCATATGTACACGCTTTTGTGGTTTATAACAGCTAATTTTTGCAAAAATCCTAAAATCATGGGAGTTTTCTCTACAGTTGTCTCTGCACAAATAAATCATTCAGGTTTTGCATTTATTTTTCAGTAATGTCTTGGGCAAAGATTTGAGGTTGGGAGTGGTGGAGAAGATGTTTCAGCCTGAAGTTATTTCTTATTGGCACATATAAAGCTTTTGAACTAGGGACATAAAAGAAATTCTGACAAGCTTAACTGAGTCTATTCTATTCTGTACTAGGTGGGGGAAGCACATCCTTCCAAAAAATAATGATGTCCAACTATCTGCCAAGACCAGGCCACTGAGAATAATTTCTAGCTTAAATAATACTAGACTTTTTTCTGAAGCCAATTGCTACTCTGCAGTCTGATCTTAATTGGGAAAGTAAATTTAATTATTTCTCTCCTAATATGGAATTCAGACCGCTCACATATCCCGGAACATGAAAGCAGAATATTAACTCTAGAAGTTGTCTCTCGTCAAACCTTCACCTTTTGGCAGCTACACATCACAGCTTACTATGACCAACACCAGATAAGACAGACGGCCTATAATAACCATAGTGGGTTTTACTCCAGTGATTTACAGCAAGGTTTATGAGAAATGGTTTTCTACTATAACCATCCTAGAATGAGTCTTCTGATGAACAATAGCTCTTCAACTCAGCAGTATTGTCTCCAGATATCTTACTTATTTCACAAAGACACTACGAGGTTTGTACAGCAAACAAAGCATGGGAATGCTTAAACTATTGTCCAACAGGATGCCTACTAAAAATTAGTATTTTTAATATTGTTAAGTGAAACTAATATTTAATATATTGAAAGTGAAATTAATATTTAATATTTTTTCATGAAATTGCAGAATTTTGAGCTTAAAATATCAATCCAAATAAAAACATTTTGTAAAATGCTGAAATGCTAGTTTCTTTAGCAAAAATCATCCATAATCACTATCAAATCTGAAAGGACTCAGTCATACAAGTGTCTGAACAACTAGTGCAGAATTCCTATTACGAATTTTTCACTTAAAAAAAAAAAACCTGAAAAATATTCAAGAAAGCCAGCTGAAAATTAGTTCCATATTTACAGCAAAAATCTTTCAGCCATATCTTGCCACTCTACACATTTAAATAAACTCTGTTTTTAGAAAAATGTTTTTGTGTCTCTTCCTTATTTTTTCCCCCAAGCAAAACTTTCTTACAGACCACCACAGAATCACTCTCATCCACTGAAATTGCTGCATAACCACTCTAAAGGCAATTTCATTTTTCTGAAAGATATGGAATCCAAAGTCTAACAATTCTTTAAGCAGTTATTATGATTAATTATTTCATCACCTTACCCTGAATTAATACTATCCTGCAATTACTGGTTTATCAAACACAGATAGATTTCCTAGAAACACAAGGAACTTGAATGAAACATAACCATAGAAAAAGGTAGAAAACAGAAAAATCAGGGAGATTCTCTGACAAAAGACGAATTTGTGGGAGATAAGAAGGTCACTGAAGAAATGTTTAGGAAAAGTGACACTCATAGGATGAAAAAGAAACATTACTGCAATAACGCCACGCCAAGTGAAAAACCACATCTCAGTAATGTAAATGTACATTAAGGCTTTTCTTTACTTTTAATGAAGGGCAGGAGGGGTTTTTATTCTTAAAATATGAAGATCATACAGAAACTTTGAAACTTAAGAAAAAATTATGTAATGTTTTTCAATATTTTCAGCAGATATAGAGGCATGTAACTATGAGACAAATTTTGACGTTAAAGAGTTTGCTAATATTCTTTCCAATCATTTGGAGAAGTTTTCTGCTACAGCCAATCATAAATGTTCCATTCAGCTATTTTGAGAATTTAAATTCCTGTCTTGACAATAGCATAATATACATATACATTTAAATAAAAAATTAAAATAAAATAAAAAAAAGCTGAAACTCCCATCATATTCAAGAATACACACAGGGTGATGGGATATCTATCCATTTACCTCTTGATTTACCATTTGTAATTTATCACCAGATCTCTAGTGGGCAAGGTCCCGTTACAACACTCTTCAGAAACCAAGATCCGTGCTACTGACGCCGTTCATATCTGTTCATTGTTTGAACGTTATGCTTCCAACAGAGAAGCTGGAAATGGAGTTGGCATAGGAGTTAAGCTCCAGAGGTTTTTGCCAATGCAGGAGACAGCACCTGCCAGAGCCCATGGGAAGAGCACAGATAAAGTGGCTCTGGCCATCGCCTGTATGAGCCGAGCACCTCGTCTTTGCCTCTTTGTACCAGCCCAGTACATCTCAAAAAATGTGACTTCATTTACCTGTCTTCAAATTCCAATAATTCTGACATTTAAAACCAGCAAGCAATGCTTTAACTCTGAAAGAGAATCAAACCTATATTGGGTAATATAATCAAAACTAACTGATCTCTCCTTACATGCATTAAAAGGCTGTGTTAATATTACACTTGGGGCTATTATAAATGTCTTACATTGCACACATTTAGGATACATCAAAGTTTTATCACGGTCATTATAAAAATGTCGCTTGAAACTATTTTTACACTAATAAGATGGTCTTCAATTGAATAAATTGCAGTTACAGACTGATTACCAGCGTTACAACTTACATTTAGTTCGCAGGTTAGTACAGTGATGGATAACATGCAGGGGAAAAAAATTACTGCGTGATTCAACTTTACACATTGTCCCTAACCAGATTGATTTAAGCCATAAGTAAAAGTTGAAATGTCAAATCTAGGTTGGAAGATATAAGGTAATACACATTCCACTTGCTTCTGAAGTGCACAACCAATAACATACTATTATTTATGCAGATAGGATAACACATTCTCTTGGCCCACACTGCAACATATTTTGTTTCAAATTAGCCAGTAAATCACTACCACAGAAGCTATTAGCAATCATAAAGCCTTTTGAGTTTTACAAGGTGTTCATAATGGGCCATTCCATATGATTTATGTGAAAAACATCACTCAGATCTTCAGAGGCAACTAATCTGTAGATGTGGGGCTTGCCATGTGACCTCTTGTTATCTTTGGGATGGTATGTAAAACTTATACCTTTCTTAACATTAGTCAGACAAATGCAGTGATAAAACACAACACTCACAGAGTTTCTATTAAAAATACATTCTCTTTTGATTAGGCTTACACAGAAATGCTATATTTAATTAGAACTACTAGATAGGATTAAATTCACCCAAAAGTACTTTAAAACAGGCATAAGCAGTTGTAATCACCTGGGGACATAGTTCTTCAAGACACAGAATTTGTTAACTAAAGTGGTATCCATTGAATTACAACTAACAAAATATCCTGACTTTCATAAATGTGTGTTAATTGGTGTGTTTCAAGTGTTAAAGTGATCATGAAATATAAGACTGCTTTATCTGGACTGTGCTAAGGTTTAGAGAGGGCTTTCCTTCTGAGCAGCTACTTGGTATTGGAAATATTGGCATTATCGAAAATTTTTGCAGCTTCCTTCACAATGATGTAAATAAATATAAACTGGTTTACACTTCTATGTTCCTCTAATACAGTTAATACTCAGCCACATCTTTTCTATGTTTTTCTTGAGTTTTTACAACTTTTTTCTACTATTGCTGCTCAAAGCAACTTATGGACATGAAGTTTTAAATAAAAAGGGTTAGTGGGCTTACTATTCAGATTTTCCCAGTCACTTTCTCTCGACAGTTACAGCCTGTTTTCACTTCTCAAGGGCAAGTGCTGCAATTCTACTCATTAGCAACCAAAGTGCAGACCTAAGGTGACAAAAACTCAAGAGATCTCCTCTTTACAAACCAAATTACCATATTTTAGTCACTGAAGAAGAGAGAGAATTAGAGAAATAAATTTTTTTTTTTTTCATTTTGAACTCAGAGTTATGACAGTACTGAACCAACTTTTAAGGTGTTCAGAAAAATTAAGCAAAATTTAAAATCCTACACTTGCTACTTTGAGTCTTACTTCCTGTAATGATCTTAATTAGAAGAACATATATGAATTAAAAAGAGAAAAAAAGCCCAGTTAACAGAAGATAACTCAAAGGGAACTAAAACAGGAGTCAATTATAAAAGTTGTAGTTAGTGGCTCCCGAACTTCCTGCAGGATGTTCATTTATTAAAAAAAAAAAAAAGTCAAATGTATTACATTGAAACAATCTACAGCATTCATATTTATGGGGCTGCAATAAACACATTAAACAGGGAAAAAGTTATTCCTGAAAATAAAAGCCCTTCTAATACTGCCTACATTTTTTTTTTAGAGAGGGTGGCAAAGGGGAAGGCGCAGCAGAAGGCAAAGTAACCTAAACTGTTGTGACTGTGAAGAAAGTGTTCCTGTATTATTGCATTTTCTTGCACCATAAAAGTACTTTAATCATGCTCTTCTTGATCCTCTTGAAGATCATTCCAAATCCTACCATTTATGAGAGTCAATCTGCCCTACTTTGGGAAGCAGCGAGGGGTAGAGAGGTAGAAAGGGATATTTGAATACCTTTGTTCAAAAGAAACGAAAAAAGCCAAGGTGTGTGGTGGGAGTGGCTGGGCTGTGAACTGAGGAGCTGCAGCCATCACTTCTTACTGCAGAGGCAGTAATTAGAAGGAATGAAGATTCACCTTGCAACAATTGTCTCTCAAAGGCTCTATCTCTGAGCGATACAGAAGAAATTTGGGACCAACATGTTCTAGATGGGGAGGAGGGGGGGAGTGTGGAAAGAGAACAAAGGAATAGCAAGAACTGTTTTTTGATTGTATAATCCTCAACTCATGGGTACATATAAAATATGACAATATGATGGTTTCAGGAGCTACAAACCTCTCATATTACTGCCAAGAGAATTCTGAGAACATACCAGAGATTCAGGGATAATAAATAGATATAAATTAAAGGAAATGGCTGTTTCAGAGGTATGTGGTTGGATGGTTACTATAAATAGACAGGCACACATGCATTGACTGGTGTCCCTCATGCAGCACATGTGACTGAACTCAAAGTATACTTATCCTTTTATATAGGTCTGCAAAAATAAGCATAAAGTTATGCTTCTGCCTGGGAGATTTGTTTCCAGTGTTACCAGATGTCTGTACTATGCAAAAATACACCTTTTTTTTTTTTTCTAGAAGGTAACACCAACACAAGAAATCTTCAGCCTGCTAGCATTGTTGGACCACTAGCAGACCAACAGATCCTAAGCTCTCTACCTTGATGCTATTTCACTCCACTTCAACATGTGCAAGTTGCCTGTGGCAAGCATTCGTACAGTTAGGGATATCTGTATGAGTCAATCATGAATCACAAGATGCTTCTATATGAACACCATAAAATATTTGAGGTGAAAAAAAAATTTAAATTTAAAAATAAAATAAAATAAAAAATCAGCATCAGCTGCCACAGACTGAGAACAGCAGTGCTCCATTAGGTATGGAGTAAGAAAGCAGGGATGGCTGCTGACCTCATCAAGGGCCTTGCACACATTGGAAACAGCTTCAACATTAATAAGCATGTTAATCTGCCTGAAATCAAATAGGCAATTACTATGCTACTTCCATGAATTTTGAGGCAAGTATAATTTGATAGTTAGACATTAATAAACCTGTTTCATGGATCTTACCACTATCTGATAAAGAAGCTTTCTTTTACTATCTCTTTAATGTTATTAAATAAAGTAAACTCGTATCTGGTTAAATAGGCTTCACAAGTGCTAATCTTAGCCTAAAGCACTCTAATGGATTGACTCTTCCTCAGTAGGGCTATATAAATATTTATAAAGACTTCACACGAAGAACAGATCTGACATAGGGCTTTAAAAGACTTCTCAACATATACAGAACCCAGAGAAAGGAAAGATTTTGTAAAGACAACCCAGCTCTCAGCCCTCCAAAAACCTTCTTAACCCTGGAGCAATAGAAATAGCACACAGACATATGTCTGAATCTGCACACAAGATTCACATCAGGGCCATGCTACCAGTCCTCCAACAGTGGTGTCTTATGCTTGCAGGCTGCCTTATGAGTACAAGGTTTTCTTTTTACCTGGCCCATCTGCTTTTCTTGATCGACAGGTTTTACTATGCCCCTAACACAGCAAAAAGTGATTAAGCTGTTTTTCTGACTTGTTTCTGGGTGGAGAAAAACCAGCACTGAAAGCCTACCTGGAAGCCAAACACAGTGCATAGTCCTTTTAAAAAATAATCCTTTCCAATATGAATTACATTAGAAAGATAAGTATTTCTTTGAATAGTGTAGAAGAGAAAGCATGAAATCCTGGCTCTACTGATAATGTAAATTGTTTCTGCATCACACGCAGGATTTTACTACAGTTACAAAGGGGTCGCCCTTCAGCCTTGGCCAAGAAGTGCAGTCATGGGGATAAGTAAATTATTTATTTTATTCTCACTACAGCAAGTTTCTACCAACTAAAAGTATTCCACCATGATGATATTACAGATGAAAAAATGATACACCATCAATTTAAGCTCTTCTCCATCTTGAGATTTAGTAACTACAATTTTCAATTTACAAGGCATATTAGTATTTTATTAATCTATTTCTTTAGAAGAGGATACAAAAGTATCATATCTTCTGCCACACGGAATAGATGTATCATGCATCCATCTACACAGTAGCCCTGATAATGCAGTGTTTTCATTGATATTGATGCAGGGGTTGGAAGAAACTACTCTCACCTTCAGGTAATGGAAGGACAGGCAAAATCCTCAGCCAAACCTTTTCCCCACCAAGGAAAGCCAAAAAAAGAAATGTGACTTTTCGAATTTGTAATAGCCAGCCTATCCGCACACAGCATTTCAACGTTCACTGACTAAAAGTGAACTTTAAATTAACATCTATGAACTATCTTTGGGATCACTGGACAGCCTAGGTTGAGATATTAGGGCTTCCCAGCGGCAAAACTGCAAAGAATATCAGGCATGTGCCTTGTTCTTCCAGACCACACCAGCCCTCGAGTTAACTCCACCAGTATTGCACAAGATTTATAGGGCTTGAATTAGTGCATTTGAGGTTTAATTAGAGCTCCATAAATTTTCAGCAGTGCTCGTATGACACTGCCTCAGCCAATGATCGTTGGTTTCCCCTGAATTCTGGGCAGAAGGTGGAAGACCAGGCTATAAAGGACAAGACAACCATTGGCTCTGTGTACAGCAGTTTTTACAAGCCAAACCATATTCCACTAGGGGTTTATCAAATCAAAAAATAGACTTCCCGCTTGCCAAAATATGACCTCAAGAGGACAAAGCAAGTAAGTTCTCAACCAACAACATATCTATTCATTTCTACTTGCAGGGGGGTAGAGGAAAGAGCACAGCAAAAGAGTACTTCACATAAACAACAAGTCTTCAGAAGTTCTCTCCAGAGAAACTGGTAAACATATGGGGCAGAAAAAGACACAAAAAGCTATGCTGCTGTTGCCTTTAAATCAAAAAGTTGTTATGAAAAATAACACACCTTGTTTCATGTTCAAAAATAAATCAGGAAAATAAAATTCATTCTATCTTTTTCCTTCCCGACTTTGCAACTGCCAATGGCTTTGCAGCTATGCTTCCCAGAAAGTTAGGTGTGTCCTTTACTGAGAAACCATATTTCATTCCAGCCTAGCACATGAGCCCAATTTAAAGACATTTTTCTATGCACAATCTGAATTATTTTCTCATCCTGTATGAGGCCTCTACTGTCAGAGAGAAACAATAAAACCCAAAGTACTCCTCTCGGGTTGTTACCTGTACAACTGCTGATGAAAATCTTGCCAAGGCAGTATTTCTTTATATGTAGAGAATGACTTCGTTGAGAATGTAGAGAATTGTAGAGAATGTTTGGTTGTTTTGAAACTAGAACAACACATGCAGACATTTCCATGAGTTCTGCTTTGGAATGACCATTTGACATGGCACAGATCTACCTTTCTTAGTGCTGCTCAAACCGCAGACTTCTCCTTCAGAGCCTCCTCAACCAACATAAAAGTGGATTCAAAGCTTTTCTCCATGGGAAAGAAAAATTTTGTATCACACATGCAGTGCTTTTTCCTACCCTGTTGCAGCATTCCGTCTTTCAAAACTGAACACAACTTCTTAGACTTGTTATTTAGAAGAAATAGCCCTGTAGAGACTTATTCAGACCATAAAGATATGAAAAAATATCACATAAGAGGCAGGGGAAAAGCTGGGAGATATTATACAAGGAAGATAGTTAAAGATTTGAGCAGTCCTGGTGCACTGGATTAATATTGTGGCCTGTTAGACTTCTCTTGAACAATATGCAATATGAAAGAAAGGACAAAACTCCTGCCAAAATGCATGCTAAGTGAGCAAGTTCTCCAAGAACAGCTCAAAGACTCAGCAGCAAATACATTTTATATTTATGTTCAACAATCCAATGGACTTGACCTGTAGCTAACTGCAAAACATGCAGGTGATATCCTATTTCAAACTCAGAAATTACTTTTTTTCTACTGAATTATGTAGTTTCTTCCAGCTCATACTTGATGAAAACAGGTAGAACAGGAACATTCACTGCCTCCTCTACTCCATTCATTTTCCTAGACAGATTTCTCTTGTGTTAGTGCCTTCACCTTCCACTTTAAAACCAATATTTATTTCACATTTTCTGCATGCAATTAATAATAATATTAGGCTGACTGCTTATTCATAGCTAAACATTTTACAAAAATTTCCAGTCATTGGTGATTGGATAGTAGATGTATAACATAGTGACACATACTTAGTGGAAAATAAGAAAAGCAAAAGAAATATTATTATATAGATGCAAAACTTTACAGTGAGAGTCACAGGCCAGAGTCTGATGGCAAAATAATGCCAGGAAACAGATAGCAGAATGTAACAATAAAATACAACAATTCACACACATATGCTAGAGGGGACCCACCTTCTTGCTTACAAGAATTGTGACAGCTAAGCTTTGTCACATTAGTGTAATTCCACTGGAGCAGGATCCTGACTCCACAGCAGGACTGGAGATAGTTATGTATTATTTCAATAAAATGGGTTTCTCCCTTGTTCATATGCTTTCTGTATGTATTCACACTAATAGTCCTTTTGATAAAACCCTCCAGAAAATAATTAACTTTAATAGCTATTCTACAGCTAAAGCTGCACAACTGGGTGGCAAATATAACTGAGCTCTCTACAGCAAAACTGAAGTCTTCAAAAGAATTATAAGAGAAAAGAAAAAAGATTACAGGTTCAGCACTGCTTCTGGGGTAAAATGTGTATTTGTGATAAATGTATCAAATCCCCTAAAAACTACACCCATTGAAACTTCATATTTAGGCTGATTTGCTTTCCGAATCATATAGACAGCACAGTTGTGTACAATCTTTAAACAAGTACAACCACAGAGAAATGCTGAGAGATTTAAGAGAAATAAAAGCATGATCAGCTAGCTTGTAATCTTCTTTTCTCTTATTCTCCTCCCTATAGCTGCATTAAATTGCCTGTTGAGAACAATAACATATTTGTGCTTTTATAGGTAGAATGATTTGTATTATGTAAAGATTTGGCTAACAGAGTAAAGATGCATTCAAACTGAGCTGGATTACATGCTGTTAATAATTTTCTGGATGCTCTAGGGGACCCATAATTCTGGAGGAATAGAGATTAGCATTTGAATATATACTTTGCAATACATCTCAAAGCAGACTTTTTAAATTTAGTTTTTGTCATTTTTCTAGAGCCTCCCTAACCAGAAATCAAATCATTGAAAGCCTTTTGAAGGAGAAAGTACAACACAATCAAGTTTTTATGCCCCACCTCCCCACACACTTCAGAGTACACAGAAAATCTGTCTTTTCACAACTCCCACACTATTTCAACAGCTTTCTTTAGAAAGTCAGACTACCTAGAAGACGTGAACAGGCTTGCAGTATTGTTCTATGGACGTTGAATAAATAGAGGAACTCAACAAGCAAACCAGGATTTACTGCTCTGAGTAAAAGCTCAAGCTACCTAGAAAGCTGGTTTTGCTGTGGGCTAGCTTCTGTTTCAGAAAGTAATGTTAAAATATATTATTTTAACAAAATTAGTAAAAGATCTCAAATTAAAAAAAAAAAAGTGCTTAAAATATGATGGCATTCTTTTGTTATTAAATATTAGCTTCAGCATGGACAGGATTCCCATTTTGCTGTTTTCATGAAATGCTGAACTCTTTTGGCCACCATTTGCTGAACATTGAAATCCTTTGTAAATTGTGTCTTTTTTTAAACTCTGTATTTTCATTATTTTCTGAAGCACTTAGTACTTCAGAACAGTCTTAAAGTATATGACTCTCTAATAAACATTATATTCTCGGACAAACTCAACTGGGAAGCATACTGTAGTGTTCCTTTTTAATAAATTACTTTTCTTAGCATTCTAAGGTTCGGCTAGCAAGCACAGATTCACTGGACAAAATATACTTTTCCTGACCTTTGGGCCTCAGTTATAATTAGTTGTCTGGTCCCAGTTGCTCACAGTGTAAACAAAGACTGATAAACCCACATTGGCTGCATGTATTTATTACATTACAACTCAGCTGCCAAATGTCTAACCGTTCTAATAAAAAACTATTTTCTAAGGTTTATGTTTTATTGCATGTATGACTCCCTTATTGGTTAGCATTTTGGAGTTGTGGAAAAGGTTATGAATTTAGAAACTGACTGCATTCATATCATATTTAAAACTTAATGCTATTTTATTAAAGACATATGGGCCTCCAAAGTACACATATTAAATGTCATGTAAGAAAAGTAGCAGTTTAAATCATGGTCAAATTCATTTTTGACATGACTCCTGAGGCTTCCCAAGATCTGAACTATTTCTTTGTAAATCTGGCAGTTTAACCACACTCATAAATCACTTTCAAAGCATATTATTTCTTAATTTTACTGCATTAGAGAGCATTTGGCCTACACAGTGAACTGTTTGTAACTGCTACATGAACAAAGTTGTATGTTTAGTCTTATAATGTGTGAAGAAAAAAAGGTCTTAATTTCTCAATCCTGAATTTACCTCTTATTTTAACGCAAAAGATACATTTCCTAATGAAATTTTCCAGAATAAGATACATAGCATAGTTTGCTGTACTGACATAACAGAAAACTTAATCTCCTGCTTCGAGCTCGTAAGTTAGCAACACAAAGGCAACAGTAATTTAATCATTAAGCAAATATCCCACAGGTTCTTTTACGGGAAAGAATGCCTAAGGTTTTCAAACCCCACCAAGGCTGAAAGAGAAATGAATCATCTTTGGGACAATGCACAGGTCTTTACTAGGTTTCTTGATATAAAGAGATTTAATGCATTAGAACTGAAGCATGTCGTATATACATTTAAAAATTAAATGCATATCTCTTAAGGACAGGCTCCCTGTCTGCTAAAGTCACAAGAAAACCTACCTCTAAAACACAGAATTCAAGGATTCGAAGCAATGTCATTTTTGAAACATGATTGATATTTTCCTTATTTATTTTAGAGACATTTCTAATTACAGAGCTAATTATAATTTGTATGTTTTCCTATGAATATTTTTCTTGGATGAATAAGATAAATTAAGGAAAGAGTTTTCTGTAAAAGTTTTATAATCTAACTGCTTCAAACAGAACACAATGAACCCCTGATTTTCCCCTGAAACACATATCCATTACCTAAGTCACCAAATCTTAAAGATTTTATGTCAAGTCCATTGTCTGCGAGATGGACAAAATTTTAAAATGTTAGCATCAGCTTCAGTTTTCCTGAATTGCTCCATCCTTTTTCTTTGACAAAGAGAGAGGGTTTAGAAACTCATAAGAAAAGTTCAGAATTTCTTACAAAATACCCTTTGGCCTATACATTTCTGGTAAGGGTGGAGACAAGAGAAGAAATATTAGCCCTTCTCTAACAACAAATTATTAATTTTTTTCCTGAAATAACTCATAAACCAGCTTCAAATTGGTCATGATCTTAGTCATTAATGAAGAGAGAATGACTGATAGGCTTTAGCTTTTAGGAGGTGACCTCATCACAGCCCTGTCTGACTCTTGGACCACACTCTGGCTGATGTTAGTGAAGGGAAGGATTATTTTTTACAATGCTCTGGTGTTCTTGACCTGCCAATACTTTGAGCACACGATCTCTCTTTCAGCACAACAGGAAAAGCAGCATTCAGATGCTTAAACACAAGCTTCTACTGCTGTTTTAGCCACTCCCCAGTATCTGTGCCTGGTCTTCCATGGTGGCTTCAAAAACACATCTCCTACGTAAGACACTTATCTGCCATCCCTACAGTGGCCTGCTGTATACTTCAGAGTATCCAAAAAGGCATTAGGCTGCTATTTTGAGGCATTTGCACTGTTTCCAAAGCAATTAGAAGCATCAGTGCATTCATTTTACCTTTCCTTTTGTTCCTGTCCTCTCAGTGCATCCACCTGACTATAGCAACACTAAAAATAAATAAACAAATCTAGCATTAATTCCATGACAAAGTGCTGTATGATTTACTTGCGTCATATTTTATGTGATGAAGTCACGGTTCTCTAGCCACTCTTTTCTGCAAGATACGCCACTGAGAAGATCACAACAAGAAGTCATCTTTGTCTTCACTGGCAGGGGCCCTTCTGACCACGTTTATCTCTAGCAGCTGGGCACTTTTTGATGGGTCAGTGAAACAGTGAATGCCTTATCTTAACACAGCACACAAATGCACTGCAGAGCCTGCTGTGAACACTGTGACATCCAACCACAGTCAAAACATGCAATAAAGTCAGTCATGATAGTTCTTTCTAAGTTTTAAACCAGGTGCTTTACATGTACAAAATTCCAAGGAGGCCGGGTAGTAGTGATAGTTTGTCACTGATTTTCTCTCTCAGAAATATTGCTGTGATGAAGAGTTTCAAGGAAAAAAAATTATAATTGGACCTTTTTTCCATGGCTGAAAATTAACATATTCTAACCATCACTCTTAAGACTACTACTATTTCAATAGGAATAACTCACCAACATGACTGAAAGTACATAAGATATACTGTGTCTTAAGGTCCGGGAAAAAAAAAAGGAAACACCTATAGAAACATAAGAATAGACACAAGCTGGCCAAGAGTTTAGCCAATGGCATATTAAATACATTTTTCTTTTTTTACAAAATTCAACATAGGAACAACTCCTGTGTTTAACTCTGGTGTCATCTGAAAATGAGATCCATTGCATTAATTTTTCTGAAAAGAGGAACTACAGAAGGCTCTGCTTGTACTCCAATAGTGTTTCTAGTTCGAAAAGAAAAACAAAAAACCTCCTTATAAAATAAAACTCTAGCCATATTGACCCATTAAGAATCTAAGACAATCATGAACCTACTGTCTGATATCATGGTGTTACATTCGGCTGAATGCCATTTTATTAAATAGACTGAGTAGACAATACAAAAGCCAGACCATACACTCACAGCATCTAACAATTGAAGTTTCCATATATTTGAACACACAAATGAAAATTTTAAAAAAACCAAAAAAAAAAAAAAAAACAAAAAAAAAAAAACAAAAAAAAAACCCAGCAGTAATAAACAATTTATCAAAATATTTCAATTAAATGGAGGCATCAATTATATACAGTGCCTATTGCCATTCATCAGAGAATTTCCAACTGCTTTACAAATATTAAGTGTTACAAAGGGATCAATTTGCTCACTCCTACTGAAAGCTATACACTTTTCAGGTGCAAGGTAGCAGCTGGCTAACTAGCACACTGCAACATTACACAGCAGTTTAGGGCAGAAGGTGGAGAAGACTGCCTTAGTAAATTGAGACTGTAGAGAAATCCATAGGGGCAGAATGTAATCACCTGAACTGGATTTGGGCCAGAGCTCCAGGAATAACACCCCTTCCTATCTGAAAAATATGTTGGGATCATTAATGACGAAAATGACACATGGGCTTCGTGACTATCATATACTTTTTAATAACGGAATAATTTTAGGAAAGAGACACCACATTTTTCATTCTATATCCTAAAGAGCAATTAAGATAGTAAAATGTAGTCCACATAAAACCTGCCCAAAGAACATATGAGGATGATTTTTTAAGAATTATCAACATAAGAACCAACACTGAAGAAGTCTTTCTTCCTGCCCTAATACACATATGACCCACAGGTTGTGGGTCATATTACAGCAGGTTAGGAACTAAACATGTTATGGACTTCTGATTAAAATACCTAAACTTTCCAAAGAGCAAAATGAATGCTTCCATGGGCCAAATAGTAGCATGGCTGCTACAATGCCCTTGAAGCAAATACTATTTACTGCATCACCGTCTAGGCTGGAGTCTTAAATTCATGTCCTCGTTCTGTTTTGGTACATGAAATTTTGACATCTGACAATAAGAAACCCTATTGTGTGGAAGCTCTCTCAAAGAGGTATCTTATGAGCTAGTAGTTCACTGACAAAATGATTCTTTACACTTTAGAAGCCCTTTACTCTGCATGTTCTTCAAAGGCTCTAATTCATAAACCAAGGTTTCTACACAAGGGTGAGGCTGAAAAGAAAAACATTGTGCAGATGTTCTCCAAAGCTTTATCTGTCTCCTTGTTCATGAGATACGTTAGCAAAGATGTTTTGCCTTTATTCATAGAAGCAGATAGAATATATCTATTCAATGAAAGTATGATTCTTATTCAATATTTAGGGACAAAAAGTACTAAAATCATTCCTTATGCCCCATGTGATTTTAATAAAAGCATGTATCAGCACTGGTCACTTTGATAAGGAGCTTTTCCTATGAGCTTAAACACAACAATACTGTCAATGGTCTGAAAACAACACTGTAGATTTTATCTCACCTTATATTTTAAATGGTACTGCCCAAATATTTACTCTTCCTATCATAATAAAATAATCTCCTTCTACCCTTCAAGTAACAGTGTGGGCATGAATCACAGACATTTATTACATGGAATACAGATATTAGACTTGCCTTTCTGCTTCAGTGTCTCCACCTTAGTTCCTTAGAGAGCAAATGTTATGTCAAGTTTCATAATTATAACTTGGGATGAAAACAATACATCTGAGAGGGGAAAAAGAAAGAAATATTCAAAACACCTATACTGCTTCCTCTGTTGCACAGAGTTCCCCTACAGCCAGTGGACAAGATGTTTTTGGAGAAGCTGCAAGAAAGCAGAATATCTCCATATAATATTAAGTTTGTTACTTAGAAGTGTATCCATGGATACCCACCAGTGGTTTGGCCCTATAAGCTGCAAAATTGTTACTGGTGACGAAATGCCTGCTGCTTTCTTTCACAACCATAAACAAAACTGATGAAAATGTTAGCCTTAAAAATGCAGTAAGTCAAAAATATTTGTTGGGAAGAGGAGTTGAGAAATACTGAGAAATATATGTATTTTATAAAAGCAAGCAGACTGACCCAGCATTAAGTCATTAAATTTATATTTAAAGAGATTTATGACAGATTTATATATAAAGAGATTTATGAGTGTATCTATTCATAGCAACACACTTCAATGGATACAACCACATTTTATCATCTAGATTAAATGATTATGAACACAGGCCTTTAAAATATGAAATTATGTACTTTGATACACCATAATTTCATTTTCCTTATTTATATCATATGCAACGTAAAAACATGGAGTCTTAAAATATTTTCTCAAATCACATTCTGCTTTGCATCTCTAAGTCTGAAAAATGAAACAGTTGGAAGCACAATTCATATACCTACAAACCAAAGAGGGGTATAGTTTTAAATAATTATGTCAAGAAATGACAACTGTACTCTTTGTAGAAGCACAGATGAATAATTACAAAGCGGAGACATAATTAAGCAATTTTGACTGTCGTATTCTTGAGCTGTCTTTCTGATGTGAAATGCTGTCATGCCCAGAAACACACTTCACACTGGACAGGCACCTTCCACTTTGATCTACACTTATGCCAGGGAAATGAGGTCATGGTCTGGTCATTAAACAAGGCTTCCTCATCTGGCTCAATGCCTCTTATCCAGCCAGACTTACCCAATCTTTATTAAAAGCAGGCATGATACAGTGTTCAATATTTTGACAAAAGAAAACATAAACATAACAGAATAATGAAGTTTAGCTCACTTACACAGTGAGAAGGAATACTGCATTGTAACATTAAACTGTTTTCTAATAAATGACTGTATCATTCCGTAAGACAGTCATATCACAAACAGATGCATTTTCAACAAAGGATGAAATGAAGCAAAGCACAAGAAAGTGTAGTGTTCTGTTAAAAAAAATAAGGAAAAATGAAAGTAAAAAAAATTTATACAAAATAAAATATTTATGACTTAGTGATGACTGGTGATTGCTAGATACTTTCACATTTGAGTAAACACAAGCTAGTCAGATGGAAATTTCTTGCTTTTATTCTCATTTTGTGTATTTTTTCTTGGTGGGGTATTTTGCTCTCCCAAGTATTTCATGTCAAGACTAAAATGAAAACAACTCCCCACATCACAGCCTCTTTAGATCATCAGTCTGCCTTTTGTGCTGAATAAGCCATACCATCTCCTGCTTATCATAATGGGGGGAAAAAAACACCACATAAGTTAGGATTTTTTGTTGGTTTTTCTTTTTTTTCTTTTTCCAAAAAAGTAGGACTGATAGACCCACTGCTGTTACTAAATCTGGCAGAAGATTTTCACGTGGCATCCACCAACATAAATACTAATCACTGCATCTCCTTTCCTGGTAAGCATAGGCTGACACAGTTGCTACTACCTTAGTGAAAGGAAAAAAAAAAACCCACATTATTGGGAAGCTCATTATCATCAAGGTCTTATATCACTAGGGAGTTGTGATAGAAACTCCCTAAAACTTGTTGGGGAGTTTTTCTGATGACCAATACCAGATACACTGCTATCTTCCTCTGAGTTTGGATCAAGATGTAATCTCTAACTAATTTCAGAAAGCTTAAAATATTTTACCACTACTGTCTGTTAAATCTGGCTGAAGCTGGTCAAAAATATCGACAGCTATGTGGGAGCGGAACCGATGAAGAGAGAACACAAGACCCAGGAAATGTGAAGGCTAAAGAATAAAAACCCCATTACGTATGCAATGTATAACACATGACAAAATTTGAAAGTACAGTTATTGTGCACATCATTTCGTGATATATGGAGGAATGCAGCTGCTATGGGCTTTGAGTAGAGCTGTCAATAGCTATACACATACTTAGCTGCCTCTGAAAGCATATATGCAGAGAAAATTCTGAGTCTTCGCAGACATAAAAAGAGTTTGCATGCATGTGTACTGTAAGCATGAATATCCCAGGAAATAAACACAAATTCAAAACAATTTGGAGCTCTTTAAAATATCAGCATCAAATTTAATATTTACTTTAAATTAGCCACTTCTGTGATATGTATATAACATTGTATGATGAGGGTAATTTTGTAGCACCTTAAGAAGCATTAATTCATGCCGTGAAAATCATCTACAATGACTTTACCATCAGTAATTTGTACTGAACCATTTATAAAGAAGAAAAAACCTCCTTTAGTATGGCAATAACAACAGTAAATTGGAGCCTTCCACAAAATTTCTGAAATAAATGTATGGTTTATCATAAGACTTAGTGGGTAAATAATTCAAAATTATACAAAATGTTCAGCTGTAGATATAAAAGATAAAGATGTTATCCCTAAATTTGTTAAGTAATTTACCCTTAGCTATTGAGTCAAAAAGAAGTTTAATCCAGAAAAGTAACTTCAAATTTGAGAGACACTCTTTTTTTCTCTTACACTGTTAAGTTGGATGCAATTCACAGAGTAGATTCTTAAATGAAAGATCTAACTGTTAGATAAACTAAAAAAACAAAACAGTTCACCAGATCCAAAACCTGATTAGATAAGAAGAATTGTAAAAGATGACATATGTATGCTATACCTAACACAATTCAGCTGTTACATTTGGCCAGATTCAAAGATGGTTTGCTGTGAATAAGATCAACACCACAGCTTAAAAATAAATAATTTCATTTATTACATATATGAAGCTGAAATAACTAAAGGCAGTGGTAAACAATATTTCAAAGCAATGTTTGTATCAGAACTGTTAACATTTTAGTAGCTCTAAATTAATCAGTCTGAATTGATTTGTAATACACTGCAATTGTACTCATGATAATGCATTTATCCAACAACACTGTTATGCTATGAAACAGTGCATTTCCATAACTGCTACATTATTATTCAGCATTATTGGAAATCTGCAATAAATTATTGATGGTATACTTTAGAAAAAAAAACAGCAAACAGAAAGCAAGTAGACTGAAAACTTGAGTGGAGTTTACAAAAGATCTGCAGTACTGAAGCAGTCTGAGCACACCTCCGATTGCTGTTATCCTGTATTGATCAACGATGGGAAAAGAAGGCAAAGGAGAACTCACATTCACATCCCGATTGTTTCAGGACACCCAGAGTTGATGGAAGCTGTATTAAATGCTCACATTACTGAAACTGTCTCTCTGATGTCAATGCTTATTAGCAGGACACCACATTAAGTAATATCATACAAAATTAGAACCAACTGGTGCACTAAAAGCCAATAAACACCATAGGTGTGAGCTCTGCAATAGATATTTAGCATATAAGGCAGAGGACAACTTGTCAGAAAAAATTGCATTCTTTCACAAAAATATATCACACAGCTGTTACATTTCCTTGGACAGGGTAAAAATATTATTTTATGCTCAGTGACACATATTTGTTACTTTGCTATGTGAAACAGAGGTTGAAACCAGAAATTTGATAACATGGCCACAGCCTACTATACAGGTACCTGCAAACTTCTTTATTAAAAACCAGAAAAATTACTAGGGATTTTGTTCCCCACCTGACCACATTTATCAGTCCTTTCATTTGAAAGGTTTCACCTGTTAGATTTTCCCTTAGCAAAAGATGCAGCCAGGCTCTTGGAGATATTTAAAAACAGTGTTAATGAATTGTATAATTGTTACAACTTTCATTTACTCTCCTACCTTAGCATCCTTGGGCTTAACCACTTTCATGAAGGCACCTCTTATCAAGGCTTCCTCTCTCTCCCTCCTGGTTACTTTCCGAGTATCGAGAAATTTCAGGTTTGTCAATTTGTGCAGGACAAAATACCTGACAGATATCAAAATGCACACAGTTAAAGTCCAGTAATAAACAAAGACATACAGACTAAATGACTAAAAAATAACAGCCATAAACAACAACAGCCTTTGTTTCCTCTCTCTATTTACCATTTTCATGCAATGCAGCTTATGTACAAAGTTATAACACTTACTTTATTCTCTGAAATGAAGCTTGTTGTAAACTGCCCAAAACCATTTAAAACCAGGTGGATCAAACACAATTATCACCATGGACATGTGTGTTCTCTCTGTATCTTAGTGAGGTATAAAGCATACCAAGAAACAGAATAACTTAGAAATTGTTTTGCATTGCCTGCTTGGGAAAAGGAATTTTGAGTGATACCAAAGATTCCAACCCACACTATGGGAGAAAACTCCAAGATATGGGAAATTGCCAACTCACTTCTCTGCAAGCATTCTAACCATTTGCCAACACTTCTTCAGATTTTTATTTTATTTATTTTCCTAAAACCACAATGATCAGCATTTGGAAGGAGAATTGCAATTTGGTCCTGCCAGAGAGACAAGGTGTCCTTGTGGCATGCAGATCCCAGCTCAGGATTAAGTGCAGAAGCACACAGGGAGAGACTATTTTTAGGAAATATATTTTAAGAATCCCAAGTTCTCGTTAGGATTCATCAGTATTATATTTTATTTATCATTTTTATTCAAAGGACAGCTGCTTTCTAGCCTCAGAAAAATATTATTGCCTCCTCACTTGTGGTGGGAAAGAACATGGCAGATCAAAACCAAAGCAAGGCACAACCACAGCAAATCCAAATATCTAACCACCTCAAGTACATAAAATTTGCATTTAGTCAACCAAATGCGAAGCAGACACTGCAAAGTGGAGGGAAATATAAGATTTCTCCTGGCAGGGTGTAGAAAGGTGATGATAATGTTCCCCAGCCTGGCTGCTTTGCATAAACCCCCAGTCAGTCAGAAAGCTCCTCATCATACCGATCCCTTTTGGCACTGGGAAGAAGAAATCAAAGCAGTAGAAAACTCTGCATAACGTTTTGAAATATAACAACACACACCAAAAAAACTGTTTTAAAAGGTAAAACTTTCTCTTATGATATTGTTGTCAAAACCAGAAAAACATTTGAAAAAGCGTGTAACACTCCCCCTTCTAAAACCAAGCAAAATGTAATGGTGCAAATAAACCTTTCCATCAAGTGCACCACTCCTCTGAAGCAACACCTTCATAAATTGTTAACAACTGAACAGAAAATACTCAGTTCTGAAATGCTCAGACAATTTAAATGTGAATCCTCAATCTATGGCTTTCAATTATATTGGTAAAAGAAAAAGAGAGTCACTTCACAAAACATCTCCTGAGACCACTTTTTTAAACAACAGCTACAGATCTATGAGACAGACACATTCTCAGACTCATTCCAGCTTTCCTGGCTGCCCTTCCAGTCCTCCCTGGCATTTTGCTGGCCCTTATCTTTCACTGGAGGAGAAGCTATCCATCTTGCATTACTGGCAGAAAAGCTCTGATGACAACAGATTCTTTCAAATGAAGACATGTACAGAAGGAAACAATATGTCAAGAGTGAAGAAGAGTGAAGCTAAAAATGAGTAAAGACACCCACTAAGTGTAGGGTGAGAAAAGATGAATATTCAGGTGAAGAAAACATCGGTATTAGAAAATCAGCAAATGTTTAATGATGGAATGAAATATGCCATTGAAAAGCAGGCTGCAACAAAAATGACAACAGAATAAGACAGCACTGTCATCTATGCTGACTTTGGATCACAGCCCTAATGTCAGTCTCTCAATCATTTCAAAAGAGCTTAAAATTATAATAGCATTCCTTGATACAAATGTATTTTTGTATTTTTAAGCCATCCTGACTGCATTTCAAAAAACAGAATTAGCACTAGTACTTGTCAATTCCAGAAACAAAACTAAAAAACCCTACCCACACAAATTAAAGAGCAAATTACTCCACAAGTCACAGGTTTGGGGTTGGTTCTATTTTTCAAACTTGCACTCCTTAAGCATGTCAAATACTAAAAAACAAGTACCATAAGGGTCATCCCACTGGTAGAAGGAAGGTATATATGTGAGTAATTATTTTAAAAGGTGATTCAAAATACAACCTCATTGATTCATATTCTTTTTACTAAATGTGGGATAAAAAGGATCTATGTTATTTGAAAATAGTACAGTACATTCTTATTAAATGGCTGAAGGAAAACAGCAAGCTTCCTGGATATATTTTAGCTAGAAATATGAAGATGCAGCTTCAATCTAAATGTAACACAAGTTTGCCATAAAAAATACAGGAAAGGATTACCAAAGCCTGGGAATGAACACTCTACAATATCAATTCAATCCCTGTAAATTTAATCCAGGGTTATTTGTTGCACAAAATCTCTTTACTGTGATGTATGACTTAGTTACTAAGGTTATCACAGCAGTATCCTAAAGTTGCATAGTACATAAAACATTTCGGTTAACAATGCAGGGAGGTTAACTCCCACAGATAACCTACTATCAGAGGGTTAGACCAGATGACATGCCTCTGTCAGCTTTCAGGAGCTATTGATGGTTCAATCAGTTTGTTTTGAAGGTAAAGTACAACAAAAGGGCACTAAACTTATTCAAACTGTCAACAGGGACTATGGAATGTTGCTTGCAGGTAAGTAATTTTGGGTGTTTTAAGACTATTATCAAACACCAGTGGCTGCAGAAAAAGACAGCTACTAATAACACAGAACACAGCCATCATAAAATACTTTATGGCAGGTACTGGGACCCATAAATTGCGTGACACATTGCACCTGTTTTAGACTTGTAAAATCACTAGTTAAAAGAATACTGTTAAATGAAGAAAGAGCCATCTAGATTCTACACTTAGTTTAGGAAGGTTTATTTAGGTTAGAAGTTGGGGGGCAGGACCTCCCTACCCCCACCGTCCTTTTTTTTCATAATAATTTTGAAACATAGCACTGCTTCATGTGTTCTGAGACTTTTGTAACTGGATTTTAAAATCTTTGTTGTGGTGTGAAAAAAGGTTATTATCTTCAGTGACGAGGATAAAGGTGAGATTCAAAGAGAGAAAAGTAAAAATTAGACACACCAGAAAGGTGCTTACAGATCCACTTATCATTGCCTGTAAACTGATCTTTTAATTCACAACGGATTAAAGAAATTATTTATATGAGTAACGTTGCACCTCCTTTTGTTCAGAATCATCTCCCCCACCTTGACTGCCAGTGCCAAGAGTCCCATTAAAATAAGCTCATAATACGAATTCTTCATACCAACAGGAACATTCAGACACGGAAAAAGCCTAGAGAATATAACATTTCATTCCATCTTAGTTAAGTAAAAATTACAATAAAGATTAACAATTCATTTACCAATTTTGTATGTGCTGCGTGCAGCAAACATTACTTAAGAATTTCTTATGCAGACCTGACAGGATATTGGACAAGAGGGACATTTGCAAACTCTTCCACTGAACCTTTAATGAAAGACTATTGTAAGAACAAGATTCTGTATAGTATTCCAGTTTGAACTATAATTAACAAAAACTAGAATATAAAACTGCACTATATGCATCAATACTTAAGTTTAAAACAAAAAAAACCTCCTGTGAAAAACGGAGAAATATTTGCCCAAAAGAATGCAGAAATATCCAGCTCTACCTCTATCATACCAGCAACATGTTCTTTGTTTCAGAAAGTGTTTACTTCCATTTTTCTATTTTCTGTGCAATTATATTTCCTCTCCTTAACAATCATCAACATAAAAATAATATGCCTATTTCAAACTTTGAAAGGCTGATTATGCTCTCAGTTACATTATTGTAAACTAGAAAAAATAAATAACCTGAAGTTGGCTAAGTTAGATCAGCATTCAAATGGAGAAAGATGAAAAAAAAGAAATCAGAAGAATTGAACAAACATGTTTATGACAATGAACTAGATTACCTTCTGTGACTGTTTCTTTTGCACCCCCAAAAAATTTACTCCTCTACCCCCATTAAACAGCTATAGCTGGCTACAGAATTTCCTCTGCAACAAAAAAAATTGTTAAATACACACGCAAGGAAGACAGGTCACAAACTAAAACCAGCATCTTCCAGAAGAGAGGGCAGGATGTTGGCATGAGGATGTCAGAGGATCACAAGAGAGCCCCTGTGCAGCCTTGGCACCGTTTGGTGATGACCATGTAATTCTGAGGGGCTTGCAAGTCACCCAGAAATCCAGACCAGCTCCTGATATTTTAAATCCCTCTGCCCTCCTTCAGTGTAGCAAACAACTCTATGAAGTAGAAAAATCTTTCTCTATATGTGTAACAAAAATTAGAGTTACGCCTTGAGTTACCGTGTTGGTACAGACAAATTGAGTATTACGGATTTCAATGTATTTGCTGAACAAAAACATCACAATTGCTCTTGCTCATGAGCCCTTACAGTGGCTACTCTCAGATGGACATTGCGTGGCCATTTGATGTCTTTCCTTCCAGGTACTGGTGAAATGACAAGGCTTCACTCAAACACTGAAGTAGCACAGATTCATAGATTATACAGATGTAAGGGAATACCCTAATCATCTAATTAAGTACATAAAGAACATAGAGAAGTACCACAGACTTCAAACCCTCCTGCTAAAAGGGAGCTTCAACAGTAAGTTAATCGGTATTGATCAGGTATATTAGCATTATTTTCATTACCGAGTGGGGACTTCTAGTCTCCTACTGCTTCTGGAATATATATTTATATCACCATCTAAATTCAATAACAAGACTACTTAAAAGAAATAAGTAAATTCTGTAGCAATTAAAAAAAAAAAAAAAAAAAAAAAAAAAAAAAAAACCACAATAAACCAAAAGAAAACTGCAAGAACACTGAAAATGCTACAAGACCCATCATTTCTCACAATCAAAACTGTGAGATGGGAATAGCTGATGTAGCTTGCAAAGTTAATCCACACAAAATGCATGCACTTCCTTTCTTGCTGTTATATCTTAAGAGGACTTCAAAAGGTTATCATCATTTGCTCCCCCAGCCAAAGATAGCATATCTAGTACATGTACTTTTAAGCTAATTTAAAATAAACTCAGGCATTTGTTTCCACTTGCCCTTGTTTCCATGTCAACAGCATTTAATGAATGCATCATTCCAGGAAATGTCAATAAGGAGCAAAGAAGAATGAACAAGCACTGAAAACTTCACACATGGCATGAATTCTTCACAATCATATCGCTTTAATGAAAATAGGTGAGGTCACCTGCAGCATTCACAAATGCTTTGTAATACATCGTGACCCAGATGATTTTTCACAGTTCAGTAACACCACGTTTGAAGTTTTCACTGCAAACAATACACCCACAGGACTGACCAACTGTGAGTACAACAGAAGCAACCAGCAATTACTGCACTGACTTCTGTTACTTTGATCTCCGGGTCACGACCTTTGTTTTCAGGCAATCTTCAAAGCATAGATTGTAGACTAGGTTATTTTAGAGGACACTGCTTTGCAAGCTGTTTTTCTGTGTTTCTTGCTTCCTATTGGAGCCAAAAGCTTTTAAATTTTCCTATCACCATTATATATTAGATATTCTGCTTTCCCTTGCCCTCACCACCAAGATCTGCCTTTACAAAACATTAACACCCAAATACAGAAAGCTTAAAAAAGAAGATAAAAAGAACTTAAAGATTCTTTTTTTAACAGGAAGAAACTAAAGCTATTTTACAATGATGGGAAGAAACCCACAAGTTTTCAAAATTAACCAAACAAGTTTGCTTATAAAAATATCACAGAAGGGAACTTTCCATTTTCTTTTTCTGTCCAAGCAAAAATTCCAGTAACACAGAAATTTTTTTCATCAATTTGTTCTCTTACACATCTGAAATGTAAGAAGGAACAGCAGGGATAAGAAAAAAAAATTTCTTCTTCCCTAAAAAAAATCCCATTCAAATGTTACTGTGGTTCTTATACAAAAAACTACCTTGAGAAAAAAAAACACAATAATATTTCAGTATAAAATGCACTTTTAATGAAAGACTAGGGAAGAGCTCTAGCAATGAAATTATAGAAATGGCCAATGGATCAATGGACCAATGGATCACCTGAAGATTCAGACCATAATGTATTGACAAAAAGCATCGTTTTCTATATTTTACATGTATTTTTGATAAAACCTAATTATTTTTAAAATACGTATTATTACTTTTAACCTCTGTTTCTAAGATCATTGTGAATCACTAGACCTTGAATTTTTAAAAAAATTATTTTCCACATTTTTTAACACTAAGATTTTTGGGGGGTTTCAGATCTTTTCAGTTTGTTGGAATGAGAAGATTAAGTAAAGCTTTGATTTCTAGCACCTTTTTCTTTCTGGTTGAGGAATTAAATTGCCTGAACTCTAATTGAACCCAGTAGGAACAAAATTAAAGCTCAATGAAAAATGAAGTTGTGGTTCCAATGGTCACTGCAAAAATTTACAAGAAGTTCCCATTGAGAACAAAACAAAGCCAGTTGAAGTTATGGTGAAACACAATGTTTACATAATTCAAGTTTTTACATAATTCAAGTTCACATAAATATGAGCATCTTTTGATGGTTTCTGATAAATTTCTCACAAAAAAATCTTAGGAAAAAAGTTATTTCAAACCATTAAAAAATGCTGAAACTGGAAGACGAAAGTTGTGTTCAAGATGCTTCAGAAGGTGTTTTCAAAACTCTGAATTAGATACTCAGAGTAAAATTAGAAGAGTACTTTTAATTAGTTCCATCATGTAGGTGACATATATTCCCCTAAATATAGGCAGATAGATCGATTGATCGATCCATGGTTTTGGGTTTTGATGTTGTCTAGCAAATACATTTCATGTAATGTAACAAATAATAACAGAACAGGATCAGGAAGCTTTCATTATAGCAGCAGAACCATAAATCATTCAACTAATTAGAAACCCATTTTTCTTTCTTAAAAGAGCTTCAATTAACCTAGTTTATATGGAAAAAAATACCCAGGGTTTTGAAAAATTGAGAGGAAAGAAAATGGAAGCAATGTTGCAGTTTCTGTCAGATATATAAATAGAATCCCTTCACACTTTGACACAGTGGTTTGCCACGATGTGACCTAAAACTACCTTGACCTCTCCGAAATCAACATTTTTGCATTGAAATGAAACAAGGGACACGTTTGTTTTGATGTATGGCTCTGTGACATATTATAAATATTACATCACATAACCACAGAGGATGTCAATCAATAAGGAATTTTTTCAGAGAGCACTAAATGAAGCATGGGTTCTTGCCTCTGAATGGCTCCTTTAACGTACTACTTTTGCCTAAATGATTAATAGGAGACATATTGTCAGAAAACATACTTAAAGTGAAAAACAGTAAACTGTAGAAATATCATTCATTTTTTAAGCAATTTTCTAGTGCACGTCACATAAATTTACATAGAGACAGCACTGTTATAGTCTTGTAAGCTGGATAGTAGGCATACCTTCCACTTAAGTGTGAAAGCAATGGGAAAATATTTTATTAAACCTAGGCTGCTCTACTCCATGAAATCCAAAATGCTACAAGCTAAGCTGGATTCAAAAGTGGAATCATTAAAAGGTGAAAATCTGACAACACAGAAATCCTTCTCAGAAATTCGAAACAAACTAAAAATATATATGCACATCTGGGACAGCTGTGCTGCTGTTTAATTGACAGCATTTCTGAGTGCATCGAATTGAAGCCACTCCCCCATAAAGTTGCTTTTAGTCTCCTCAGCTTTGTACTGTTTTGTCCTAGCTCCTACAGCACAGTTTGGATTACATGACGATAACATCAGAGTTTATTGCATAACTCCAAATGCTCTGCGTGATCCTAATAAAAAGCAAGCTCAAGCTCTGCAAGGCAAGGTGACCAGCATTGCTTGGCTCCTCCAACTGCTGTTTGCAGCCAATGTGAAAAGTGCCAGCGCACAAGGACTGAAATAATGCATCAGATATCAGCAAGGAAAAATACATCCGACGACTTTTTTTTTTTCTTCATAATCAATGTCTCACTTTTACAAAGGTTATAGCTATGAAAATTATGTCACTTAGCAGACATTCTGTATGTTTTAGACCTATACTCACAACCATCAACAGTCACAAGTATTTCTATTTTTTTTAATAATCCTTGTAATTTTTAGCAACATTTCAGTTGGACTTATATTACCAAGCCTTCATATTAAATTTCAGATTTTCTATAATCTAGCTCATTAAAATTACATTATAAAGATCATGTAGGGTTTTTTATTTGAAATGAGGTACCACGAGCAGAAGACAAGGCAACTGGTTATCTCAGAGTAGTAGGGTTTTTTTCTTTGTTTTTATTGCCGGTCACCCTTAGTGTATGCAAACCTTGTCTTATCTTGGCTTTAAAGAAGGAAATGCCTTGAGTAGGGGAATATGAATACTCACATTCAGGAAATCCTGTGCACACCTGCTACACTCAGACATGTGCTATGCAGCACTGAAATATTTCTTGAGATAGGGTTCCTGAGAGTGATCTCACCAAAATGGGGCTACTCAAATTCCCAGGTGTTTCATGGCGGAACATGTTACAACACTTTCAGAATAGAGCAGATGTTTGAGACTCTGGGCTGACTTCAGTTTAGTATTTTTCCCGTAGCAAAACAAACCTTTCATACCTCATCACACCTAGAAGAGAAAACACTAACCTGTATCTCTGGTAGTCGTCCTCATCCTTTTCTTTGCAGACCAGCTCATTTGGGCATGCAATGTTTCCAAGCAAACTGAGATACTGTAGTGAGGGCACAACTTCAGCCAAATGGTCCAAAAGGCTTTCTAATTCTGTTATGTGTCAAAGGTAGTGGGTTAAGGATTCAATGACATTAATGAAAAAAGCATTTAGAGTTGCATCACTGCTGATTTAAACATACATTTCAATAACTGACAATCAAATTTAGTATGGCATTCAGGAAAATGTCACATTAATTGTTCCAAGGGCAAACAGGGATAAACTTCAGTCAGTTTTTTGGCATGGAATGAAAGAATTGGGCTGTTTTGTCATTCTTTTCTCCTCCTTTCTTTCCTAGGTGGTTCACTACAAAACATTAAAACTTTGACAAAATGATGGATGCTGTGTGGTAAAATGGCTAGCAATTGCTGGAGCCATGAAACTTTTCCAGCATGGAAACAAACAGTTAGTTTCACAGCACATTCATCACTAATATATTCAGTCCACTGGAAAATGAGTTTAAAAAAAACAGTAAAAGAAAAAAGTCAAACCACAACAACCCAGGTTCACTCCCAGCATATAAACGCTTTGAGTGTCACAGCAACACATTTGTAACTACTCAATTAGTATATGCCAATTAATGCTGTACTAAGTGCTACTTAAAGGCTTCAGTATTACAAATACTTTATATATGAAGCTTTAAAGTCTTGTAAAGCATAAAATTTTTCATTAAAAGAGCCTTGTATTTTGATGTTCGTGAGGCTTTTTAACTTACTTATATTTCTTGGAACATAAATATGAATGATACACCTTCATTATTGTAAACCTGAATAAAACAAACAAGCAGACAAAGGTTAAACTGTCTTTAACCACTGCAATACTAGAAATCACAACTTAGGTTTAATCGTAACAACAATACTCAACCGTTTGCACCTCAATTTGTTAATTGAGCAAATAACTATTTTGTTACAGCCTAGTGCGACAGTCCCTAAAGGTTGAACTATACAGTCTTATTTACTTCAGTTTACAAATAAAGATATAGATGTGATTCTCAAAAAATATGCCATGCACGTATGTGTGAAAAGTTTCCAATATTTAAAAATTGACTGACTTAGACAAGAGTAACAATTATTCAAAACCATTAAAGGACATTTCATTGCTCTGTTTTTATTCTCTCCTGTTGTTAGAGACAGAAACTATTGTTTTAAATCCTCAGTTCATTTTTGTTGCTATTATTTATACTTGATTTATGTGTTTCCGTTATCTTTGTTATTTTTAGCTGATGGAATTTACTTCATTTCTTCACCCCAATATCTTAAGGGCAACAGAAAAAATACAGAATGGAGAAAACAGCTTCATTGTTAAAAATGTGGTCTTCCTTTTGTAAGCTCAAAATTTTAGTTTATTTCCAAACACACAAGAAGATCATGCCAACAATTACTAATTCTACTGTACTAAAATCAATTTGTCTACACTCATAGTGTTCTGTCCCATAAGATCCAAGGAGTCATACTTAAATATTTCGCGTGAGTGAGAAAAATGAGGGTTTGAAATAAGTTCCATGAATTCACTGAAAAAGTAGGAATGCCAATTTTTAATTTGGCAAAGCCATGTTATAGAATGCTATATACCAGTAATTAATCTACCAAACCCTAAGAAAAATTATCTTTTTGTAGCACCATATGATTTGCTAGCTAGGATGAATTACCAATCAAAACTTGGTGCTAATTCTCATACCTGGACTTTAAGCTCAGACATAAACTTTTTCATGGTTGTTTCAGGAAGTATGTGACTGTGATGGGGAACTCACAAACTGTTTTTCCACACACGTTCAAGTGTGGAAAAGGCTTTTTAAAAGTTTCCGAAGACTGTTAGAGAAGTGCTTGAACCTGGCACCCTCCCTCAGCCAGGAGAAACATTTAATTTCTCGCAGGATTGCTTAAGTCACAAAAAGGTTCCCTGAGAGAAATAGTTTATTATTGCAAAAGACAGTTATTGCCATAACAGCAATCACACAGAGGAGGTTAGCTATTGCAAGGCTGTGACTGTATCTGGTTGTTTCCTATCAAAAGGAAAAATAAAAAACATTTTAAAAACCCCCAACAAAAAAAATATAAAAAGTCATTCCAAATGTTTGCTTCTTTTATGAAGCAAACATGCAGGATTTTTGCTTGTCAATTCAGCAAAGTTTTTTCCTAAGTAAAAGCTATTCTCCCCAAAAGTTTGTGGAGAATGGCATGTTTCCTAACTCCAATCTGAATATGCAAACTACAATGCAAATATCGAAATGTATTCAGAAATGTAATGAAGCGCAGTGTCAGTTTAGACAAGCAAAAAGTGTAAGACTACACCTAAAATCCTATGGAAAGCAAAACAGATCGACACCATATTCACCAAGAGTTTTAGGTAAATAACAGGAGTGGATAATCTGCATTTCAAAAATCTGAATCTCCCAAATTTGGAAGTTAGTGTCTAGATTCTAATACCTTATATCTAAACCCTGAGCATTGATTTCTAGATGCAAAGACACCCCCTAAAAAGTATCTCCTGCAAGAGAAGCAGCAGATATATCATAAATAAAATCATTAATTTTTCTGTTCTTTAGGGCTTTAAGTATCTTTTTTTATCCCTCTTAAAAACAAAATGCAAGGTACAGATTGATTTTCCAAGAAGTCTCATTCACTTAACACCACAGTTATTTTTTACAAAGCATGGAGGAAAAAAAAAAATGATATCCTGTTAAAATTCTCATGATTAAGTATTTCTCAGAGATGACTCATAAGTCATGGTGCACTTCTAGTGTACTGTTTAGTTAATTAGCATGTCAAATACTTATTTAAATCACAATACTGGAACTATATGAAGCCACCAAAAGCATTAAGTCTCCCTGAAACAATGCTAGGAAAATATGGAGGGAGAAAATCAAAGCAAGTCTGAAATTTTATTGCCAGCTTCCTTTTTATGGTTTATTGTTGCAGTCTAAGGAGGGCCATATTGGTGCAATCAGAGCCAAAGAGCTGCAAAATCCTGCTGTGCCACTTCTAAGAAAAATTTCAGCTACATTCTCCTCAAAAAAGAAAACCCACAATTAAATCCATGGACAGTGCTGGTGAAAATATATTTATTTATTTAGAGCTCTGTAAAAATAGCCCTGGACTGGTCTTTCTAAAGCCAGTGTCACTGACCACCAGGTGAATATGTAATAGTTATGCCAACACTTACACTATTGTCTATGGTTTGAAAAATGGTTTAAAGTATTCCTGTTGCGATAATTAAAGCGCCTTAGTGTAGCAATCTATCTCCTAATTCAAGTGCCATCATTACCAATCTATTAATGCCTCTCTAACAGACATCAACTGAAATAATAAACTGTAACTATTAAAAAGCTCTACAGCTCACAAGCTGTAATATTCTCAGGCATTATACAACAATGGTTCCCTCCAAAAATGGAACCTGGTCTTCACGAACAATTAACAGAAATATACTGGACATTCTTGGTCTAACCATATTCATGGTTGTTCTCAGGAAAAACTGCAGGTCAAACCTATGCAGAAACACAATCTATGCTAACAGTCCCTAAATTAATTTATTCTGTCCAAAAATGCTTATACATTTCCTATCTCACCATACAATAACTTTTTACACAGAGTTTGATGTATGCAAGATAATCTGGGATTTCCTTCTGTAAACTTTTCCTCTTCTAGTAATTCTTTTTACTAGCCACACACTCAAATACAGAAAAGTAACCACTCTTGCTCTGTCTCCCAGTACCTTCCGAGTTCTTCCACCACCATCTTTCAAAAAGTCATTCCACTTCCCCAAAAGAGTTGCAGGAGAACTTTTCATGTTAATGAACCTCATTGACTACACCTTTTAGAAGATCTTTGAAGCAAAGAGACAAAGAGCAATCAGCACACATTCAAAATATTTCTGAAATATGCACATGAGAATATCAGAAATATCATGCAGAATTTCAGATCATCATGTAGAAAGACCCAACACCGTAATTCAAAAGTCTTCTGCCAACTAATTATCTGTCATGAAGGTGCTGCAATCAACCTAACATCAAAACAGCTGAATAACACTTCTATCAAGAGTCATGAATGAGCAAGGTACCTATATTGGTATCAAGGTACCTATCAAGGTACTCAGTTGAAACATTTGCTTCAATTAAATATATCACAAACATGATGCAGCAATCACAAGCTATTCCACACGCAAATAGCCTTGAATCAGAAGTTACCAATTCTCCTCTGAATGCAGCATGAAAAGATCTTTGCCACCTGAACGCTTTTCCATTAGAATGTGCTAGGTCTTCAAGGTTGGATAACCACAGAAATAGCTTGCAATATGCAAGTATACATCTTCCTCTTCTCTGTGTGCAATAGGATGTCACACACAGTCATTTGTATGCCACATTCTGGCTTGAACCCTATCTGGTAGGGAGATAGGACCTTGAGATAAGGCCTTGTTCACTGACTTTGAAACCACTTTGCTCAAGCAAGAAAAGGAGCAGCGTGGATGGTAATTAACTAAGCCCATATATTTCATGGAGAGCTTCCTGCATACGGAATACATGGGGGAAAAAACCCATTCTGCCTACTGGAGCAGCATTAGTTTTCTCTATCTAGCTGGAGTTACCAGCGCTTTTAAAGGCATTTTAGAATCCCCGAATCTGCAGCCTTGGAACCATGTTTCAATGATATTAAATATACAAACATGAGGAAAAGAAATGATGCTTCTATGCCTGCAATCAAATTACATTTCTGGTGCTTTATAGAAGTCTGTCATGAAACCACCCTTTCTTTCAAAGACTGCTTTTTGTTTAGATTTTTTTTAACACTCTTCTGCCCAAATGCTGCTCAATCTTCCCAAGGCATCACAAAGACAAGAATAAAATAGCAGCTCACAATTTTTTAAGAAGTTCTGATATCTGCAGTTGAACTGCTCCAAGCACTGTTGCAGAAGAGCATAAGGAATCACATGGACTGTGTGCTATTTCCCTCTTCCATAGATGTTTGGTATTATGCATTCACAAGACTTAATTTTTACTTCGGGTACACTTTATTCTAGAAGAAAGATTTTTCGCTCATTAGGTAACGCTGTTCTCTAGCAAGCCACACAGACTTCACTATATCACAATTGTGGTGTGAAGAACTCAGGAGTGTATGCAGGGAGAGTTCTGTACCACTTCAGTTCTGCCCAGTTCTAGATTGCCCACTCTATGGTATGAAATATTTTGGTTCCCCCCTAAACCATTCAAAACCTAGACCTAGATTCAAGCATAAAATAATAGAATATGCTGAGTTGGAAGGGACTCCTGGCCCTTCACAGGACATGCCAAGAGTCACACCGTGTGCCTGAGAGCATTGTCCAAATACTGTTTGAACTCTGTCAGGCTGTGTAGTGACCACTGCCCTGGGGAGCTGTTCCAGTGCCTGACCACCCTCTGGGGGAAGAACCTTTTTGTAATACCCAGCCAAAACCTCCCCTGACACAGCTTCAGGCCATTCCCTCAGGTCCTGTCACTGTCACCACAGAGCAGAGATCAGTGCCTGTCCCTCCCCTTCCCCTCTCAAGGAAGCTGTAACTGCAATGAGGTCTCCTCTCAGTGTCCTCCAGGCTGAACAGACCAAGTAACCTCAGCCGCTCCTCATCTGGCTCCACCTCCAGACCCTTCTCCATCCTCATGGCCCTCCTCTCTGCATTCTACACCTACATTCAACACCTTTTTCTCAAGAAATTTTAGTACCAGTTCTTCAGAAGTATATAAAATGTATGCTAAATGCATGCTCAGCTTACTGGACTAAGCAAAGAAATAGGGCTTTCACTACAAAGAATCACAGATCTGGTTCATTATCAGACCTGTCGGTTTTGAAGTGAGGCAGTGAACACCTAATTTTCAGCATACAGGGGTGTGTGTGTGTGTGTGTGTGTGTGTGTGTGTATATAATATATTTGACAAACTATCTTTTGATAGTTTGTCAAATTTCGAAACTGCCCATTTGAGTAGTTTTGACAAATACAATAAAGATTGAAATGTAAAGGAAATTGAAATGTCTATACTATATTGTTCCATACTGGTCACAATCAGCATAGTGAAAAGCCATGAAACCTTACACGGCTGTAACACCCACAGAGAAATAAATCTCTTTAGAAGTTTCCTGCCTGATTCTTAGTATCTAGTGAACCTGCTTACAAGGAGAAATGAGACTTCCCCTTACAAGCATAGGTGAGTCCTAAGTCCTAAGTCCTCCTCCAAAAGCAACTTTCCACCTACCACCCATCCATCCTGATCTGTGCTGCTTTCTGCTGTCCACTGTGTGCAAGAAAGAAACTAAGACATGACTCCCAAAGTAAATCAGACTTTTGTAAAAATAACAATTCTATACCCATGAAAGAAAGGCACGTTAGATACATAATCCAGCACTGCACAGTGTTGGTGACTATCCTTTAGGTATTTCAGTTATATAGACTGCATTTAAAAAAATTTAAATAGATTGTATATTACAGAAAATTTGAGAGAAAATGCATTTTTTGATTGCAATATTTTAATTTGCTTCTTCCACTTGTAGCAGAAAAACTGGTGTTGGACTGACTGTAACTGAAACACACAACCAGAAGAAAAAACACCAAGTGATTCTTCTAAGTCTTTGCCTGATTTAGAGATTAGCTTTCACATTTGTACAGTATCCAGACATTATGTTAGGAGAGCCCAAATGTTATTTGCACATACAATGCTGCACAATAAGTGAACCATGCAAAAGGAGTAGAAAGCTCTTATCAGAACTAACAAAACAGGATATGGATCAAAATGAAGCCAGAATAAAAGGAGAGAAGAGCACAGATATATTAAGAGATACTCAGGAGAGCTCTCATACGTGTTTTGAAATTTACATACTATGCCAATTTTCAAAGGGGTCAGTTTGGCTCTTTGTTTATTTTCATCTCTCTCTCACCCTCTCCCTGAATATATTTATTTATATGTATATACATATTCCACCTACTGAAGTTTTGTTTCAGATGAGTATTCGTTGCTCACTTGTGTCCTCTATGTAGTGCTGCTGTCATATACTGAACAATCTTTCCTGTAATGTATTTCATTATTCTATTAAATGTACATTTTTTCTTAACATTTTTCAAAGAATTCTATAGAGAAATAATTCATTAAAAGAAGTGATTCAGGTTCAAATAAGACCTTTTTCAAATAGGGCATTAACATTGAAGAGAGGCATCTGAAAGGTCTCCGTGCTTCTGTAGACTGATGTATCCTCCCTACAAGAGATCACTTCTCCCTAGGGCTCAAAATGTTAATGATGGACAGCAGTTAATTTTTCTTCACTGGGCAGCTTGTATACATTAGGTGTTTTACAAGTATTTCTGCAAATCCTCTATTAAATTATTTGTAGCACACTACAAAATGCATACATTATTTCTATAACATGGGTAGCTCAATACTCTCAAAGCTCTAACTTTGTAGTTTTTAGATCGAATTAAAAAAATCCCAGGATAGATCAAATCCTTCTTATCCTGTTATCATTGACTTTGAGAGCTTACTCGCTTGACGATACTATTTTAGTATGTCTGTGAGACCAGCAGAAACTCTTTAAAGATTACTACTGACAGGATAATTTTTTCCCTCTGATTTTGTTCACTGAGTTAGTATTCAATACCTTACCCTCCTTCTGGTAAGTGCAAAATTCCTCCTTGACACCCCCCAAAGGACAAATATAGTCATGTGCTTTCGGTCTTGTGCCCAAACTCACATTTCACAGTTTGCAACTGGCATCACCAAAAATGTTCTTGTACATTCTTCATGAATTCAGATTTTACCATGGCAGCAAACAGCAAAACAATAAAACCAGTTACTCAAACCCAACCCACAATACCCTGCATTAAGGATAAATCTAGCCAAATACCTAGTACAGTAATGATTGTTACTGTTCAAGAGACACTCCTGGCAAATTTCCACGGCTCCAGGAAAAAAAAGTTACTCTGCTGATTTTTATTTATTTATAGAGTCAAAAATAAGTGCAGAAATCGTAGAATCTGCAGTTATTTTTATTCCCCTCAGTAGGAGGATTTCGCTTTAGTAGGAGGTAAATTGCTCTCTGTTTACATTGTCTGTAATAAAAGCCTGCAGTTGAGCAGTCTTGTCCTCACGCTGCAATTACAAGGCGAGGGCTTTAGCGGGCTCTGCTCTAAGACTCTGCAGGCCTCACTTGGCCTTTTGGCCACCGTTTCATCGCCCTTCACTTTCGTAAAAACATATAGAACACATCTTCAAATCTCCAGATGGGTCAAAGCATGGGAAAATTTTGTAATAATCAAGTCTACGCCCACAGACTTTGCAGATAATTAGTTTTAACTGACCATTATCTATAAGCCTACAGACTAGGGGCTCTGATTCAGCAGAGTATTTAGACAAATGTTGAAATATTTATTCTTAATACACAGAAACAGGCACTAACTTCAGGCATATGGAGAAGTGACTGATTGGTTACAACTGCACTCAGTCATACATCAAAAGACTTTACTGTATTAAGACCTTGATTTGGAAAGTATTTTATATGAATTTACACAGAACTAGAATACCAAGAATAGAGTGGCATGCTTTTACAGCTGCAGTTGCACAGCAGCTACCCAATTGTGCATGTTACCAGTTTCACAAAAATTGAGAAAGTCATTAAAATTATTGGGTGGGTTTAATTAATTTTATTTTACTTTACTTTAATGCTTTAAAAGCTATTTAAAGTATAAAAACCCAACAGTGTTTCACTGCACGCTCTATTCCACTAGAGGTCAGCCTGCAACAGAACCCCAAGCAAACACAGGAACTGCTGCACACGGGTAGCACTGACATTATTTTCTTTCTCTATTTTATCTATTAGAAAGATTTCTTCAGAGCCATAACTTAGATCTCTCACTAAAATGGAGCAACAGGAAGATATAATGGTGCATTTCATTTATGAATGACCTGTAATAAATTACTATGAAGTATTCCAGGTGCCAAACGAGAGAATGCTTTGTCTGCACATGAACTATATTTCACATACTTTAATTTGGCTGACACATAAAACTCATTTGACATTTTGCAGGTATTTCTTTGAAAGGATATTTGGTTCTTGTTGAGCGTTAAGGTATGGAGGTGGGGTAACCTGGGTAACAGAAGGTCATTTCCGAGTAGATTGTTGTCCAAGATCAGCTCTTCCAAGTAACTGAATGTTTTCAGTCCTTCTAGTGACCTGCAAACGACAAAGGCAACAGGAAAAATGATACTCCACTAAATCAGGGAGGCCATTATGAGCTGAAATAAATATTTTAACCTTCCCTTTCAGGAGTGGGAATAGTTTTGGTTTGGGCCTGTCAGAAGAGTGAATGACAAGCATTAGTGGCAAGGGGAGTGCTGGCACTGCAACACATCCTTCACATGCTGGCAGGATGAAGGATGCGGGTCACTTAGTGAGTAGCCAGGATCCAAAACAAAAGGCTTCAGATATGGGGCCTGCAGGATGAATTTGTCAATGTCTTGTGCCTTCAGGCACCCAGCCTCGCCTGACCCTAACCTCCATTCCCAAGATAAATAACTCTGTCACAGTTCACCTTCATTCCCTGGACACAAATTTAAGTTGTCATCCATCATTTCTGCCAAGAAATATCATACCCTGCTAACAATAATAAATACAACTTCAAGTATCATTTCTTAGTAGTTACCTTACATGCAATAATAGGAAATGTAGAAGGGATTCCCCCCCCCCCTTTTTTTATTAACCTCTTAATTAGCTCCTTGAGTTCCCGCAAACAAAATAAAATGTTCTCTAAAAATAAAATGCAGAATTACTCCAGACAGAAAAGGCATTTGCATTCTTCTTGGAACTTACTGTCCCACTGTCAAACCACAGGTCAGACTGCAGAGAGCAGCTTTAAAAAGGATCATTTGACAACATGGTAGTGAAGATGATGACTTGTAAATAAACAAGGTTCTGGAAGTATTCATTCCTCTCATAGCAAAGTACAAGGAAAAAAAAAAACTAAAAAAAGAACATTTCAGTACCTTGTTAAGGCTTCTATTCCAAGCTTCATTCTTAATGCTTGCACATTCCAACAGTAAAAAAACCCCCACACATTAATCAACTACGACACACGATATACAAAGCATACGCACAGACACGCATTCACAGCTCATTCACCTACCAGACACCTAAAGATGTGCTGAGATTGCATGACTTGACAGCTGATCTACTATGCCTACCAGTGGGAAGATCATCACTGTATCTCTTGGCTGTTTTGTAAAATGTGATGAATAAGGGAGATGCAGGTTATACTATTTATTCAGTTTCCAATGACATTTATACTGAGGGGATTTCCTCACCCTCCCCCCAGTTTTTGGCAAAGACCAAAGTACAGCCAATGTCCCTGTTAGAATGTCCCACAGATACCGGAGGAAAACACAAGAATTATTAGGAAGACAATTTAACATTCATCTGGGCAACAAAAACAAGTTACTGCTTCTGTAGCTAGAACTTTCTGACCACTTATAGATCACACTTAGATGGTTCAAGCAACCAAAAGAAATCAAGTGTGTGACCTTTACAGTGGGTACTGCACACTAAACTATGAATATTCAAGTAACATTTGTGCAACACTGAAAAGGTGCATTTCAGTCCAAGGACTCCAAAGTCTCTTGATTTGAAAGGGAGGTACAACAATTACTAATGCCATTTTGATGCTGGGCAGCCAGACTTGAGGAAAATTTGCCATGCCTATACCCTATGGCATACCTATATCCTTACTGTGTATTGATATTACAATTTCTGAAGCTGAAAAAATAAAGGCCTCTATTATAAACATTTTACTGCAACAATCACCACAGTAACAGTCACACATTTTGCACTTGCCTTTAACCAGCAGTTTTAGGAGAAAAACCTCAATTCAGCCTACATAAAGCGCTCACCATCAAGCGCTGTGCTAGCATGCTGCATTGAGCTAGCCATTTCAGCAAAAGGTCACAACAGACTTGGTTTTGCCAAAGTCAAGATTCAAGGAGAAAGCAGCAAACATCTCAGACAGCGCTTTCCCCCGGGTACCTTTAAAAGGCAAAAACCCCAGAGGAAGTAGCAGTGAGTTTATCAAGCTGTTATGAGTTTTCATTTCAGTTTGACAAACCTAGTTTAGCAAATTCCCCTTAAATACTCTTTATTATATAAATAGTGGATTATTTCCAAACCTCACATTTCAATGTATGACTTTGACTTGCCAAAAGAGTTCAGAGAAGGCCACCTCCTTGTCAGCACCACAGAGCCTTATGGGATGTTAATAGGTCCTTTGTGAAAAAACACTGCTTGGGCTCTGGTCAGTGTCAGCATCAAAATACACATTGTTCCTGAGTTATGTTATGCAAATATAATACTCTTATCATGAGAATCAGCAAATGGTTGGCAACTGGCAAGGAGAAGAAAGCGCACATCCAAAACTGCTGCAGGGGAGGCATAAAACAAAATGACAAGCCATGAAGTGGGACAAAAGGCCTTGAAACACTAGAGGGAGTTGCCTATTGAAACAGCCTTTCTTTCACAAGCCTGGGCTGAACACAAGGGTACTAGTTTCATAGATAGGCAGAGAAAATTGTGCGCAAATCTCCTTACACCTGTCTGGTTTTGATAATTTTTGCCATGTAATGTTATTAGCTGCTCAGTTAAAAAGGAGCCATGTTACACAGGGGGTTGCTTATAATTGCTGTTTTCATGTCATCAGAGCAGTGTGCACTTGGTGATTTAATCACCTAAATTCAGAGTCCAGGGAGATGGGAGGGGTTGCCACAGTACAGAGAGAGGGTGTACCCATTAATATAAATTTACAGCCATATGTTATTTTACTATCCATGGAATTATTTTTTTTTCCTCTTAAACAGAATTAAAAACCAGCACCAAAACAAAAATGCCAAGACATGGCAAAGAAATCAGGAAATAAAAAGGAAAAAAAGAAATAAAAAAGGAAAAAACATGTTTGCTATGTTCAGTGATACTACCTACTAAATTCTATGGAACAGTCTCTACCATCATAATATATTAGGAAATATTGCCCAGCAGTTGTACTCCAAAATGTAGAAGTTTAAAGTACAATCCACACAATTGGTTTTATGGTGCAAACTTCAGCAAGTCCCATAACTTCTATGAGCCTCAATTTCCCATCTGCGCACAGGGGATAAGAAAGGATTGTAATTGTAAATTGGTACGTAGAAAGCATTTTTGAGAAGCTGAAACAGAAGTCACTACAAAATACTGTCATTTTTATTTTTAATGAGGTTGAGCAAGTAATATTAATGTACTCCAAGTATTTCCTTATGAGCGCATCACAAAAGAGGAGAGGAATGCTTATATATACACAGCATAGGAAGAAGGGCACAAGCAACCTATGAGAAGAGTATAAAAAGAGGGAAATCCCCTAAGAAAGAGGACCAGTCTAAAATTAAATCTGCACTGTTTTCTCATAGTTCACAGCATAAAAAATGTCTCCCCATATTAGTATACTAAAACAAACACACAATCTCACCACAGCAGTGCAACCAGCACTGAAGAGCTTGTGGCAGCGGTTGTTTCCCTTACTTTCAAAGGGCTAATAAACATCACTAAGGTGGATTGCAGGTTGCTTGTCCCTGCTCTAATGTCATGAAAGCTGCCCATTATCTCACCCACAGGTACCGTCTCAGTTACCTCATTGCAGGGCTCACACTCTGCTCCCAGAGGAGAGCAAGTGTTGCCAAGAGATTTCCATTGCAATTTTCAAAGTCACATCAAACCGACAAAACATCACAACGTATTCAGTGCCGCCTCATTCAAACAGAAAAAACTTTAAGTTTCCACTGTAATTAACCCTATCCTCGTTAAGATAATTATGATCAAGCTCCCTGTCACAGCTAATATCACAGCATCATTGCCTATGGCTCACGCTTTGCCCTCATTAGTTTACAAAAACACTGCGCTAAACAGGAAACTGACTCCCTCTGCAAAACGACTTAAGATGTTCTGTAAGTAGACAGTAAATAATCCTTTAGAATATAAAGGTCTCAGAAATGTCATTTTATCCAAGTCCTTTGGCTAATCAGTATGATTTCTTCCAGCTTTCTTTTCCATAATTCATTCATGGTTTGTAACAAAGTTTTAATCATAAAGGAATGTCATGACAGAGATTTATTTTTTTTTAATATTTGTATATGCATGGTAATTGTCAACTACACTATTTCATGTGATCCCTCTGGCCTGACAGGGATTTGGTTACAATGAAAGTAAAGAGCAATGCTTCATTTTGGTAATATTTGACAATGAAAACATGATATTTTATAAATGAAAAAAAGCAGAAGCCTCTCAAGCAATAGACAAAACTTGGTACTCTGCAGTTGTCCTTGTTCAGAAGAACGAGCTGCTTGGAAGCATATGCTAAAAGAGAAGAGTTCCTCACATTTTATCCCACCCCTTCATTAATAAGACAGCTGCCTCATATCTAATTGACTTTTTCCTCCTGTTTAACAGGAAAAGAGAGAGCAGTTAACAATATGTAAATGAGAGAGTTTGAGTTTAGCCTTGAAATTGATTTGCACTTTGTTGACAAGAGATAGCCATTAGCAGAAGTTAAAGATGGAGCTGTTACAAAACAAGAGCTTTTTTAAATACCTTTTCTCATTGCCTTTAATGTTTTAATAGATTACAGGAGAGCAGAATCAACATGAGAACCTTAGTACTAGATAATTTCAGTATTAAAATAGAAATGCAAATTCTGTTTCTCCAGCACCTGTCAGCCAAGGAGTACAAAGCATTTTTTGGTAAAACATTAATGAATTACTTCTCAAAAACCTGCTGAGCTTAAAATTCCATTTTGTAGTAAAGTAGAGAGAGGTTAAGTGACTAACGGAAGGTGACCTCCAGCAATTTTCTAAGAGACAAGAAATAACACCCAGAACTCCTGACTTCCGGTCTTTTGACTTAACCTCACCAAAACAAAACAAAGCACAGTAAAAAAATGGGGGAGAGATAGATAGCTAGATAGCTAGATTGCTAGATAGCTAGATAGATAGATAGATAGATATAAAATCAGGTGAACAAAATACAAGTGAAGCATCAAAAATTTACCTCTACAGTATTCAAGAATAAATTTTTTTTTGCCATTCTGCTTAGTGATTTTACAGTTTTCTGCATGATAATAGACCCTAAAAGAAAACAGAATGGACTATTTAACAGACAGCTCTGGCATGTCTTGTGGACCTAGGCAGAACACAAAAAAAAAGCATCCGAGCAAAAGTAAAGAACCTCCAAAATCTATAAAGCAAGAAATACTTTGTTTTGTGTAATATCAGAGGAAATGTTAGTATTTTTCAGGCTATCTAGATGTAGCCTTTTGCATCACTTCCATCTTTCTGTTGGTAGATGGAAAATATCTGGATGCAGCTATTTGGATAAAACTTGAAGCACAGATGTGAATACAATCAGCAAAAGATAAATTAAAATAAATGAAGCATCATCATTAAATACCTGTGAAAAAGAGATGTCCATAAGAAAATATTAAACTTCCATCATGAACTGGACCTACAGGAAGTTTCTGAATCTTTTCAAATAGAGGTCAAACTTAACTTCCAGACATGCAAGAAGACAAATATCCTTCCCTCGATTTTCCCCTTTTCTTATACACTGAAGCACACAAGACTAAGTGAGACACTGCATTACCAATAAAGACAGGGATGAAAACATCTTGCACAACAATCTTTAACCAGAGCTATGTAAGCACATTAAAATGGTGGGGACTCATGAAAACTCAGAATCCTCATCTACTTTTTTTTATAGTCTTGTTTTAAGTCTCATGCAGCAAATTCCACTGCTTAAAAAAGAGGCCCAAACTTCTAAACCCTTAGAAGCCACCACCCACCCCAAAACCTCAAAGAAAACACTAACAAAAGTAGAGTCAATAAACAGATAGACAAAAAAAGATGAGGCCTCCTGAATTCCCTCAAATATTAAGTTCACAACATTTCAGACACTTTCCTAACAATTTTAAAATAGAAATGCAGATATTTCTTGAACGAGGGATTTTGCAATTAAGCAGCAGTTCCTCAAATGATGGCATTGTCTGAAGAGCAACAATGCAGATTTATCTCATCCATCTATAGAAGCCCAGTTACCTATAACTCCTCACAGGCAGAAAGAAAAGATGGGCACTCCCAGAAGGTGAATCAGACCTTCAGGTGAGGCTCAGTGAAGAACATATGCTTGGAAGGGATGAATATTGCCTATTTGTCTGAAATCTTGCAATGAAATTAAAAGAAACCGCAACATTAAGGTAAATGAAACTGTAAGAGCTGTGTTCCATAGGAGTGGATTATTTATCTGGTGAAATAAATTACAAATCCCAATCACAGCTTTCAGTAGCTCACAAAAACATATTACAGTCAACCATTCAGTTGTTCAACCACCATTCTCTCCTACCAAGACTCTACTAAAATAAAAAACAAAACAAAACAAACCACAGACAACAACAACCACCAAAACACAAAAATCTCTCAATAAAACAAACAACCAAACCAACCAAGCAAAACAGGCAAATTAGTAACCAGACTGACTGTGGTGGGGTTCAATTTCTTTTCTAATGAACCTCTTAAAGTCTCAGATTTCACTATGGGTATTTTATGCACCTCTTCTCAGGAGAATATCCATTAATACAGCTCAAGCCTTATCCTTCATGTTAGGCTTCTTTTTGCTTAAGTTTTTAAATTACATTTTTGGGATTCAACATGCCAAGATTTTATATTATATTACTGTTACAATTTTGTTTAAATTTAAGTAAGATGACAATCAGTGTACTATAGCTTGTGGCAAGGCAGTTTTCATATAAGCCATATAAAATATTTCAAAATAATACAAAATGGATCAGAAAATGAGTTTTTAGTCATCTTAGTCATTTAGAACAAGTATCATATAAGAAAAACAGTTTGCAAAACAGACCAAAAAATTACCAAGCAGGGAGAAAGTGACTGTATATATCCATGGTTTAACAAAGGGCATTCTAGAAAAAAACACCACTAATAGTTCAATTATGCATCACTTCTCTAATATTCCTAAATACAGACTTAAAAATCCTTCTGCTAAAAATTCTCAAAACTATTTGAAGAAGAATAGCAAGAAGTCAAGAGAAAAAGTTGGATGCAAAACTCTTGCTTTAGTTGTCTTTTTTCCCCAATTTTAACATGGAACTCAGTCCTAATAAAACAAATGGCATTAAAAAAAATTAAAAAACCCAAAACATTGCCATTTCCTGAAATTGAAAGAATTCAATGATGTATCAGTGATTAGAAACAGCAAAAGAACATGCAATGGTTTATAAAATATAACCCTACCTGTTTAAAAAAAATGCAAACAAAGAAAACCCACAAAGAGCTAAAAACCCTGTAATGTGTTTATCCTTAAAAGCTCCTCTCAGCTCCATGTGCCAAGAGAAGAACCTATTTATAAATCCCCTAAAAACCAGTATTATAATGGAAATATGAGCAAATTCAAGTGCAAAGGCAGTGTCATAATGAAAGCTTTACTGTATCTTGGATCAATCTGTCACTCCGCAATTCAGATAGTAACTTGACCCCTCCCCTTTTTCCATAGAGAGCGGGGGAGTAGAGTGAGTAGAGTAAAGCCCATTTCGACTACCAGAGTTCAGTGGGAAGGGGGAAAAGAAAAGTAATTTTTCTCCCATCTTCCACAACAACCAAGGCTGAGGATTGACAAGCAAATTGACGCACTGCTCAGAGGGCAAAAGATAAATGTTTGATGAATTGGCCATTGCTGGAGGAGTGATGGGCTTCATATGTGCATAATGGACTAGCTGCCGTTCAATTCAGATTGCCTGCCAAGATAAGAAACCATAATGAATGGACCAAGCACAGCCTGTGCCATAAGAATGTATAATCTGACTAGTTTTAATAAACTTAATAAAAAAGATGAAGCAGAGAGAGGCAAGGGGACTGGCCTTTGTGACCAGCTATAAGAGGTGAGAACGACTAATAGACTGCTCAAGCATGATAGCAGAGAATTGTTAATGGACATAACACTGAATCCCTTGATGCTAAAAAATATTTTTAGAACAACTTAAAGACAGGGATCTACATAGGTGCATACCACAGACACTGTAGTACTTGTTAATCACCATATGACTGCCATTTATTTATTATTTCCTTCTGCTTCCTCCCCTGCTTTGTCTCCATACCCTAATTTATCCCCTCTGCATGGTATCTTAGTCTGTACCCAGATCCACACCATATGCCAACAGTTTTTACCAACACTCCTCAGAACCAAAATAACCCCATAGTGGTAACAAAACAGAATTCAGGCTCAATTTCCAGTAGAAAGGTTTTGGCCATGCAACTACATCACTAACTTTCACTGCCAGTGAAGAATCAGTGGAGAAACATCTTTTACCATCGTAAGTGTTCACACTTGCTATAACTTCATTTGCTTTTGCAAACTATGTTTCCACCACAGATGAGAAATTTGACAGTACAGTTACAGCAAAAACAGTTACCAAAACCTTTCTAGCACATACAAGACTGTTGCCAGCAATAGCCATTTTGGTCTGGATTTTTTATGTTGGATACTGTTCCCCATCTGTACCCATAATCTCTAAATTCTGACCTTATCCAGCACCCATCAGCACTATAAAAAGTATTATACTGTATATGGGTATACAACAGTCTGGTAATCACCACCACTTTCATGGTGAGTAATAAATACACACAGGGCCATTTTTGCTTTTCCTTTCTCATTATTTAGCCACATGAATAACATTGTCTCTCTCCCTGAAGTTTACCAGACATTGAGTCTGAATGTATGAAAATGTTAAAGGCGTCAACAAGAGAAAAAACAGCTCTGACTTCTAAAGCAGTGGGATTATACCAACAATCTATTTCTTTCTTAAGAATCAAAGGGTGAGAACACACCCTTGAATGTACAAAAAAAACACAGTACTAGTCCAGGCAGAACTGTTTTATACTTTAGGTAGAATAAAATGAAATAAAATAAAATAAAATAAAATAAAATAAAATAAAATAAAATAAAATAAAATTTAAAAAATAAAAAAATAAAAGAGGATTGCAGAAAGATTCTCTTGATTGAGGAATGCTAAAACACATACTGTACAGGATAACGGCATTGTTATGCAGGTTTGTTCTCTTGATTTTGCTTTTTTTCTTCTAATGATGAAAAATAAATAAGGAAACAAAATAGTCTACTTGGGTAAGTATTGCGATTACCACCCCCTTGATGTCAGTTACATAGCCCGTGTCATAATTTAAACAGAAATTATTATATGTAAGACAGACATCTGGTATTTCAGTATAAATTTTATCCAACTGCAAAAGGAAAGTAACTCATTATCAAGCACCTCAGTAAGGCTCACACTACTGAAGGAAATAAAGTTTTACGACAAGAGGGTCTCTCCTCTCTCTCCCCGTGAGTGAGAAAGTGAGTGCAAGAATAAGACAGAAAGGGAAGGCTCAGGAGTGCTGGGTGAATTATAGACTGCCTCTCAAGATTCACAGCTCTTCGTGGTAGGAGGTTAATATTCTCACATGTCATTAGGTCTGCTGGCTCTACTGATGGCTCATTGAATCAGGCAGCAAATTATTTCCTCATGCTGCAGAGGACACCACACTTCAAAGGGAAGGAGCCAGGGTCAAGACGGCTCTCCAGTTCGATTAATGAGTTGGGATCAGCAGAGGTTGCCTGTAGGTAAGAATGTGACTGAAGCTTTTGACAAAGCTGACTTTTTGAACAGGACTTGACCCAGGCCCCTTGCTCCCCTCCCCACCAAATCTTATTTCCAACATTTGCCTCTGACTGACCTGCTCAGGCCTGTTGGGATAGTTTTGACCTCCTCAGTCTTTGTTACCAGACACAGGAGCTGTCTGCCTAGATTTGATGTGTCTCTCCCCAAAGGCCACATCAGCTTACCAGGCTCATCGGAATACTTCAGAACAGTAGAGCAAAATAAGATAAAGTAGATTCATTTCAAATTTTTAATTTTTTTCACAAAATTTGTAGAGAAGAGGGGAAAAGGAAAACAAAAAGATATTTACATTTTCAGTAATATTCAGACAGACTTCTCAATGCTGTTAAATGCAGATAAGAAAAACATAGAAATTATTGGAAGCATACGACTTACATACTCAAATTATGGAAAAGGAGAAAATGTACTGTGTACATGGTTTTGCTGACTAAAAACATTCCCGCCAAATAATGCATTATACAGAATGTTCCTCTTAAAAGTTTTTATTTTTATTGCCATAGTAGCAAGAGATTAGAGACAATTAAAACTTAATGGCCACTGCATTCATCTCTTTCTGAACATTCAGCCTGATGTCTCTGAAATATTTGAATATATATTTAAATAGATTTAATAAAGTTCTCAAATGAGATTAATTGCATTAATGGTTTGGGTTTTTCCTTTCTTAATAAGATCTACTTAAACTGTACCCTTTCTCAAACAAATATGAGTAACTGAATCAACATGTAAACCACTGTTGGTGAGCTTCCAAAAATCACATATCTTCTGATGATTGAAATGAGTTTCCTCAATTACATCAGTAAAATTGTTCACACATGGTTCTCATTTGTTATATATTTAAAAATTTTGTTCAAGAATAATTAACGTATTTACATTTCTGGAGCAAGGATCTAGGTTATTCAATATTTCTTTAATCACAGTACAGCATTTAATATCCTCTTCCCAAACATTTTGCTCATCAGTATCCTTAATGCTCAAGCCCTTAGTACCTTAAAAAGGTAACTTTAGGCACTTTAGTAACAATTTATGAAATTTAACTTTTGGTGTATAGTTTGAAAATCTTTTAATGATGTCTGAGTGCAAGGCAAATTCTCACCTTTATGTTTCTTCTGCACTCAAAGCCCTATTTGTACCAGATTTCCTTACTATAACACACATTTAAGCCCCAAAAGCCAGTAAACAGATTATTAGACCTATAAAACTTAGAGTAGAAGCATACAAGGTCTATGCATGACTGAGCCAATTAAGAAGAACCAGTATCCTTTCAAGGAGACTACCTAACTGCTAGACAGCACATCTTCCACATGGATGTGCTTTACTCTAAAGTGCAAGTATACACAAGCAAGAGACAGCTTTTCCTTTTGCTTATGCCTGCACAATCTCCAGTGAATTGTACATTATGCAAGTGGAAGTTTGCAACACCAGAAAAGCTGTTAGAGGGGAAACACTTTTTTATGGGCTTGTTTAAACAAAGTAACTGTGTTACTGGGTCTGTCATCAGTGTTAAGATTATATCCCGTTTCATCTGTTTCTAGAAAGCCAGCAGCATTGCACAGATCATCTGTGAAGTGTGCGCCTGTGTCTTGTGTAACACTTCGCAAGAAGGTATGAATGCATGGAGAAGGACAAGGCCAGCTGGAATGGGATGTAACTGGCCAGTTTGACTCTGCCAGGGAGAAAAAAGAAATAGCTGTGCTCAGGAAAAGGAGGAGCCACTCTGTTGATAGAAAACAGAGAATCACCAGCAGTTTCCAAACACGATCACCAAAGTTTCTGGTTTCTGGCAGCACTAAATCAGAAGTGACCGTGGGGCTGAGAAGATCAATTGCTGAAACACCTGAACGTGAAGGGATACCTGCTGGAGCTCAAGCCAGGAATCCTGGAGAAGATGGTTTCAACAAGGGGAAAGGTGACCTGCTAAGCATATGCAAAGACCAAATTTTGTATTTGTCCTTGTTTCCATCCATAAAGTGAAAAACTTTCAGTTAAGTCTTACCAAATAGAGCTTTGTTTTACTTTCAGGCATATATGGTGTTTGAAGGGAATGCAGTACCTATTACCATGGTACAGTGTTTCTCGAGCGGTAAAAAAAATCTAAATAAAGACAAAGAGAACAAGAAGTCCTATACCTAACTCAAGATGAATTAGAAGGTCCAGCTGCAATGAGTACTGCTTTATACCAACTTGGATATAGTCCACCTGGGAAACTGTCAGGGCAATTATAGAGTTTGGGAAGGAACTTGTAAACTCATAAATCACTCTTGCAAAGAGCAGAAAGCAAGGAAACACCCCATGACTTTTGGGAATTGTTACCACACACTACACTCAGTCAAGCACTTTTGCAAGAAAACTGCTCAGTACTAATTGTTTGAACAACTATTTTGTCTTACTGGGTCTCATGGCAATCCTGAAAAAATTTAGATATGTAAGTTTAAATTCAGAGATAAGCATGTTCTTATATCTTTTTGATTTTCAAAATACTTTCATATAATCTGTTCATTAAATCTGTATAGTCAAACTGGGGGGGGTTTGCATTTCAATTTAAGTCTTGCAACATGCTTTAAAATTGTTTACATAAGTTACTGCTTGCATAAGTAAACAATAAATGCATGGTCAAAACAAAGAAAGCTATTAGTTTACTGAAATGTTCATTTTGGTTATTTTTCCCATTGCTCACACTGTGGAAAACAATGAGTGATATTAACACATTGTTCAGCAATGGAAGCATAAAGTATTTATAAAAGCAAAGCATTTGCTCAAAACAAAAATTCAGATTCTAAAATTGTAAAGATTATCACACTGAAAGATGAGCAAATAAAATTTCCCATAAATGTACATGGTATACAACACATATACCTCCTTCAATTAATACATGATAAAAATAAAAAGAAGAAAGGAAATACACATGACAAAAAATTCTGTACAGTGTCCCTCCCCCCTCCAATGTCCTCCATTTCTAGACTTCAAGTATATTTAAAATTTAACCATATAAAACACTGGCAGGAAAAGACAGCAGCTAACAATCTTACAGTCCAAGAAGATAGACTATAGAATCTATGATACTTTTTTTTTGTGTTGGTTCCTCTCTCTTCAATTCCTCAAATTAATAAAATTGTTTAAAATATGATTTGGAAATTACAGACCAGCATAAATCCCACCTTCAAAAATGCAACAAGTGTGGATTTGAGAGTCTAGGGATGAAAATGATGATGATGAATAATTACCAAAACACAGATCACATCCATACACTCCTAGTTGGTCACTGTGCCCATATATATTCAAAGGTTCTTCACAGCAGAGAGCAATACAAGAAGTCCCAGGATCATGTTAAAGTAAAGGGAGTGCCTCAACATGTCCTGGAGAAACAGAAAACCACCCTGGGTCCTTCTGAGCAGCCTCAAAGGACAGTCACCTGCCATGATGGAGATGGAGCAATCTGGCAGGAAAGAGTCATCCCCAAAAAGCCAGGCTAGTGTTACTCCCCTACTCTGCTCTGGAAAGAGGCTCAGGTCTCAGTCCAGGTGTTTTTCCATGCCCTAGGATGAGATTCAATGCAAGCTTCTCCAAAGTATGCTTGAAGGCAACAGATATTCCACCAATTAGGAAAAGCCAGCAAAAGGAAGACAGCACTGAACTTTGACACTGGAGTTTTCATGGAATCATACATACACTAATGCTGGAAAAGACCTCCAAGATCATCAAGCCCTACCTTTAAAAAGGTTGCTTCATGTTTTACTGCCATGCCAACACATACAAAACTTACTGAAGGACCAAAATACTTCCCTTGAAACAATCTATTTTAAAATAAACCCAGCTTTTTATCACATCAGCATAAAATCATATACCATAAAAACCTGATGCTGAAGTAATTTAACATAATTAAAATATTTTTAAATCAGTAAAAAACTTAATAAAGCATGTAGTTCAAAGTTCATTTCAGGCTTTAATTGCTGAATAAATAAATTTAAAGTTTTAGTTGAGAATAGAGGCCTAACTATTTGTGTTGCTACTGCCTCCAAATTTTTAGACCAATTACCTGTAAAAACAAAACCATGACTGCAACTTACTATGCTTGAACCCACAGAGCATAAGTAATATAACCTTTCGTAAAAGTCCAATTATTTTAAAAAAATACTCAAATCCCACCAGTCCAGTGTGTATAGATAGCACCCGACTTCACGAGCTGCATTATAAACCCAATGCCATTTTAAGAGGTATCTACCTCCCTCTCAACACAAGGGCTGGGGCTGGCTGTGTAGAAGTGCTGGAAATTCCTGGACATAAATCTATCCATTTGATGCCTGCATTGCAGCCACCACACTCTCTCCAGCCTCAGTCACATGCTCACTCTTTTGTCCATAGTGGAACTTGATGACAATTAGATTTCTGAGGGGCAATAATCTGCTCAAGCCACAAAAAAAAAAAAAATTACCTCACACATGTGAACCTACATGGAGTGTTCTGAAAGAAAACAGAAGTGAAATATCACAGCAAGCATGCCCATAAAAATATTCTTCACGGCCACAATTAGGCAGTTTGTTACAAAAAAAAAAAAAAAAAAACCCAAACAAAACGAACAAAAAACCAAACAAACGCAAACCAAACAACAAATAAGCAAAAAAAAAAAAGAAAAAAAAAAGAAGGCACTACCGGATTCCTGAATGCCGCCACAGTGGCCACCAGTGACCCACTGCTAGCCCCTCCCTGTTTGCAAGGACCACATCAAAGCACCTTTGCTGCCTCCTGGCCTTCTACAGAGCAGCTTCAGCCACTTAGGGAAAAAAAAAGCTAAGCAAAGGCTTGGACTTAAAACATTAAAAGAAATAAATTGAGAGGATTTTGTCTGAAAACCTTGTCTTGTCCTTACTGAAGGCTAAAATAAACTTAATTTTTGTTAAAATTAAAGCAAAAATTAAATCATCTTATTATGTAATTGGAACTAGGCCTCAGGCACTAGCAGTAAAGAAGGGATTAAGGCCTCCACCACCTGGGTTGTCATTCTCATGGGCCCCATTACCACCCCCTTATTCGTTTTTATAGCCAACAGATTAAAATGCGAGCGTCGCAATCTTTGATCTTTCACTTGCTGACACAAATCCTTTCAAGCCTCCAACGTTTTCTGCTGAGGTAATTAGTACTAATTAAAAGGTTTCCAACAGCCTTTGCTCTACTTTTTCCCTCCAAAGAAATTGCTTTTACAAGTGCCTTCCATCTTTGAAATGTATGCATCGTTCACTTTCTTCTTTATCTGACTCCCAGAGATCAAGTAGATTAGTGACTCCATTATTCCCCAAGACAAAGCCAAACAACAGGTTTTTACTATCTTCCTGACCTGTTGAGGTGCAGGGTTTATATTCAGAAACAAGTGCTTCTGCTTGTATTAAAAGACAGTCCAATTATGCATTAACAGACACAATGCGGGGTTTCTACATTTAAGAACGGACATCATTTAAAGATGTTGTATTTTCTCAGAAGAGAGAGAGGCAACCGTTCACTAATCAAACTGACAAGTTGTAGGACTAATAACTGGTCTTCCTTTGTTTTCTTTTCTTTCTGTGTGTTTGTATATCAGGCAAGATGCAAACAATTTCTTTCTCTTCCCCCCCTTTCCCCCACCCTTTCCTCTCCTTTCCACTTTCTTCCCAAATTTGAATTATTTATATACATTTGCTACTTAAAAAAATAAATTTTAAAAAATAATTAATTAACACCCTGAAAGATTTTGAAAGCACAGAAAGTCCTGTCTGAAGAAGTTTTGGTTACTACATTTAAGTAATGTGTCCTGCTACAGGCAAACTGATGGCTAGAAACATAATTACTGACATTAAACCACTTTTTTATAGTACATCTACAGTACTAATGAAATTCCAGGATTAAAAAAAATAAAAGTTACAGCAAAAAAAGGAACAATACTTTGCATTGAGAAAGAGCTGTGTTTTGAATTTACAGGTTTTCAAATGATTGTTCAATCGACATGGGCTCTATATGGATCATTTTTCTTTATGAAAACCTGGAAGCTTTATGCCTGCTGTGATAAAAATAAATTACACTTCATGCAGCAAAAGTGCTATTCAAAAAAGAGGACAGTTCTCAGGCTCTTAAAGTTCTCACTTCCTATTGAAAATGACAGCAGCTCTCTCTCATGCTGTAGTATCTCTGGCACAATAGATCAGAAATCATACACAGAGCCACAAGATGCGATGTAACTTATCATTACACACGCAGGGGTCTATTCTCCTCTCGCGAGGCAAGCACAGGCTCCTGCTGGCATTAATGGGAGCTGCACGTGCACATCAAGGACACAAACAAACTCACACGGCATCCACTTTTCCAACCCCAGCCAAGTTAGAAAAGTTTTAAATAGCCAGAAAGAAAAGTCAATAAATTGTCTCCTAATCATGCCCGTTCTTCTACTTTATTTTCACAATTATTCTACTATAGTAGTAATTTCTTTTTGTGTAACTTTCCTCGAGAGGATTTTAAAGCACTACAATCTCATCAGTTCAGCTATATTATGCCCCTGTGAAGTCAGTTTTATCTGACATGTCTTGCCCAAGGTCATATGGAAATTATATGGCAGGGCCAGGAATTGCACTTTTCAGTACCCTCGTAGTTCCCTGTTTTAACCAGCAGGCCATACTCCTCCTCTATGCATGCACAGTAACCAACAGCTCTACAAGCAGTAGAGTGGACTAGCCCTTCAGTGATGAAAACGTTTGAATTAACCACTGGATTAGCCATTCGGCTGAAAAAAAAAAGGGTTTCACAAACACAAATCTCAAATAATTTTTATAGATTCAAAACGCTAAATGAAGAAAGGAAAACCAAAACAACTGTCTGTGAATCACCTAAAGTCACCTTTAGTCTCTTTGCCTTGTTAGGGCATGGCCGCCTTTGCCTTAAAAGATCAGGCAATCCTGCGAAACCAGCAGGAGTTGAGGGCATCCCAGACCTCAGCTCTCAGTACACACGAGATCACATGGAAACCTCAGCTAAACCTGGGCAACTGTGGACCCCTGCAAAAATATATTAACATTGTCTCTTCTATCAGAGCAGCCTTTAGACACAGCATAGCTTTTCCTACACTCAATAGAACATATCTTGGGTACAAGTTCTCATGTTTACCAAATGTTAAATTTTCAGATTTCAATTAAATTTGGAATCATGAATTCTGAAAATTTTAAAATATTGGTATTTGGGACCAGAGCATGGAGGAAAAGAAAATGTAATAAAAAAAGTGAATATGTATGTATGTATCTTTCTATAGCCAAGACCAACATTTAACATCATTAAAGAGAAAGTGATATTAATGTAATACGATAGAAGAAATCTGCCGTATTCTCACCTATTACTGAAATAGCATGTGACTTTAAAGCAAACTCAACATTAACAACACCCTCTCTAGAGAGTCTTTAGGTCTTCCATCTTGTGAAATCCAAACTCTGTGAGAAAATAAATTTTTTTAGTAAAAAGTCAAGCACACAAAAACCCCAAACCTTTTACAGGGAAAAGGCAGCTATAGAGAAGAGGTCTATATGGAAAGGGGGTGCCTGACATGTAGAATCTATTAGCAAATCTCTTTCATTTTATCAGAGCTACTCTCATGGACAAAGCTGAATTATCACCACAATTTCCAAACGAATTAGCCTTGCTTTGAAATTATAAACTCCCAATTTATTATGTTTCTTTTTTCATTTGACTTTTTCTTGTTTATTCCTGCTTTTGCATGTACCAGCTGCTTTCATATTCATCAGAGATACTTTCTTTAAAATTAACAGCCAAAACTGTCTCATGAACCAAAAAATAGAGATGAAACTTTAGGGAAAAGAAAATCCATAATCATGAAGCTCACAATAAAATTACACGCTGGCAGCACAGTAGGCAGAGTTAACACACATATTATAGCAAAAATAGGAAAACGAGTGTCATGTTTAATGCTTCAGAGACCGTGCAAACGATGCCATCTCAATATTTACTAAGGAGATCAAAAAGTATAATGAAAATATTGGATAGGTTTCTTTTGTGAGCAAAATTTGTTTGGCTACATTACAGGCTTTTTAGATATCTTGGGATCTAAACCAGTCCTTGCTTATCAGAACAGCAGAGAAAAGGGACAAAAAAGTCTGTATCTTCCCTAGGTATTCAGTTGTGGCTCTTTCCAGACTGCAAACAGTTGCTGTTGCCTTAGGGTTTCATTATTCATCTACTATGGGATGCAAGGACCACGGAGCAGCTGGCCTTTTAACATGGAGGAGGAAGGGAGGGAAAGCCTTCCCATGAAAGGGATATCAGACCAGTTTTGGGTACTTATATTAAATCTTTAATATTTATTGAGGTGGGGGGCGAGGGGGGGAATACATTATATCTACTATACCATCTTTTCCCTCCTTCTCCCCCAACCCTAAAGGGTAAAAAAATACATCAATAACCTTCAAATCTGCCCTGCTCTCTCAGTATAGTGTTCATGTGTTGAAAACCCAGTAAAGAAACATTTCAATTTGAAGTTTCCAAGAGGTAATTATAAACAAGAGAAAGAGAAAAATATTTTTGAAATTATGAAAAATACCTTGACAGTGACTCCCTTAGACTCACATTTAGCCCTTGAAAAATATTCTGCCAAAGGGTGCATTTTGACAGGGAAAAGATGAAGAGTGGAGAGAAGAGGCAGCAGTCTGTCATAATTGATGACACTGCAATGCAAGCTGAAGTCAAGACTGAATATTTACAAAATTCATTCAGGGTGAGATTTTTAAAAGGGATAAAAAAGCCAACAGCAGACACAGATGGACCCAACATTTTGAAAACATAGTGGGATTACAACAGACAGTGCAATACAGTCAACATAACCACATCACACATGCAAAACAATTCAAGGGTCATTTTCATAACTCAGTACAGTATGAGATTCAATATAAAATGAAAAGGTTTGAAGAAATATTTTTTTCAGTAGGAATCTATATGTCTTTGAACAGGTGGTTTTTTTTAACTGATTTTAGAATGACACTACTGATTTGGGTCCCTTTGGCCATAATAGGACTTCAATGTTAGAAATTTTCACCCCAAATTATTAAAGCTGAGCTCAGACCAATTTGCAATGCTACAGTGTAATAGTAATTAAGCTAATCTGAACCTAGACAGCCACATTCTTACGTTCCTATTCTTTGCTTTTACTGTTTGACCTCACCTCCTCCTCCCTTCAGCTACACCCCGACTCTCGTGCAGCCCCATGGTCAAACAGCTCAGGGATGGAATCTGAGCTGGAAGGAAAGGCAGGAAGTGGAAGAACTTCAGCGAGCGAAACTGCCCCAGGTTGTAACTGAAGACTAATCAATGGATAAAGTGAACACATTTTTTGTAGTCTTGGTCCAGCTGCCAGCGAGGAAGTTCTTTTCAAGCAAATTCAGCTGGCAGCTTGCCATCAGATTCAAAGCAGGAGACAGGTTCAAAACCAACTTGGAGGCTACGCTTGCCCAATTATTAGCAATGAAGTGTCCGAGGTCAGGGCAGAGGTACATCAGCAAAACAAAGCAGTTCTGTTCCCTGTTCCACAGGGATCCAAGAGCTCGTCTTCAAGAGTTGTCAATCTGGCACTTTTCACCAATGCTGACTTCACACTTCATTTAAACAAATATGACTAATCCTCCTCCCAAAGGAAACGCACTAGAGCTATCTTGCTACCAGCAATACCAGTCGGGCACTGATGTATGTGAGATAACAAGTCATCTCAGGGTGAATTATCCAGCTCTTATGAAATGGATAGGAATTTCAAAGACTACAAGAGTAGACAAAGTTTGGACTAGTATTACACAGGCATCAAAAATTATGCCATGAAGTATATTTCTTATGTAGAGAGAATTAAAAATTCACGATTCAGGTATACAGCTATTCTCTGTATTTACTGTGTGTTCTAACTACAGGACAAATTTAGAGTCCCATATATTTATATACAATGGGAAAAGTTTGTTTTAAATAAATAAGTAACTAAAAAACTATTTAAGCTAATCCTTCCATCACTAACAAACCTTCCCCCAAAATTCTACCTCCCATGTCACAAAACTTTTCCACAAATGGTAGATCTAAACTGTCTGGGAAAAAAACCCCACTTTGCACATTCCTCATACTCATTATTTTCAAAAAGCAAATGCAGGTACAAATACATAACAATAAGGCATAGAAATGAACATGAAATATGTGCTTTCTAGTCCTGGGAGCTGTACATTTTTTTGCCAAGGCTGTCCATGAGAAAGCCCAGTCACCCAGATCCGCTTTTGTTTCTAATTCTTCCATTAATCCAGCCTATTCCAAAACACCTAAAAGTTTTAAATGGACAGAGCCATTACAAAGCATCCATCCAGGTCACTAAATTGCTTAGAACTGCTAGAGTGCACCTCCCAAAAGTATACAGGGAGCCACCCCTGCCATTTCACTAAAAGTAATCCTAAACAAATTCAAATACTGCTTCCTTACCTGGCAGGAAAGGCATACTACCCTGAAAAGAAAAACTGTACTTTCAGGCTTTCCAAACACTTCTAAGTGGAGAAAGAAGAGGAAACTAGCCTTAAGCTGCAAGGTTATATTAAAAGTTTGATAGGGAGAACAATGTGAATGAATTAAATAATTTTCTTTTCACTATTCAAAGGAATGAGAGCAGCCTGGATTAAAGTTAAAGGAAGCGTAGCTTCTGCTAAGAATTTCATTTAAATTTTGTTTGTGGGTATTTAATATAATATTATTTCTCCCACCCCCATTTCTAAATGGAACATATGTAAAAATAAATTGGGAATATATAATTATTTTTTCAATGCTCTGGTTTCTTAACACCAATATTTTAACGATCATACTGTCTAATAAATTGTGTGGAGCAGTATGAAATATTTCATTATTTTCCTACCTGTCTTTGTATCTAATTTTTATTGTTGTCCAAAATGCAATTTCACATGTATCCAAGACTGTATGTGCATTATTTAAAAGAAATTAAAAAGAAGTGAACTTTCAACTATTTATGCATAGTGGTGTCTTAAAAATGACAAATGATATGCCAGGTTTTTTCTAAGATTTCACAGTTAATGGCAAGAATTTTTAATTTAAAGAATAAGCACCAACAAGAGTATACAGAAATGCCAAATCCATAAAATAAATGCTGCAGCCAGTACTAAGATACACACAAATTGTATAAGAAGAATCTTTGCATACTCTTTTCACGTAAACACCTTATGACAGACACGAAACAAGAAAATATTACAAAGGCATGATATTCATATAAAAATGTTGCAGTAACTATATTTGAGCTTGAAAAAACAGCTAGTAAGACTTTGAGTCCAAGACCAGAATTATTCTCAGGGTGATACCAGTATGATTGTGTGAGAGGCTCGCTTTTAGTTGCATGCACTACCATAAACTTGCTCTAGATCCTGAGTAATGGGCATTTTATACCATTTCAGTTATTTGAATTTTACTGTCAATTACTTTCAGTTCTAAAAGGATTTTCTTTAATCCATTTTTCTTGATCAAAATAATGATTTTTCAGAATTCTAACATCTTAGAATCACGCTATATTGACCACCTTAGATAATAGAGTGCCAGGTGTTTTTCCCGATGCAGGTTATTTGTATTCCGTAACGAAACCAAAGTGTTCACAGTGCCACACGCATATTAGGCTCTGCTCACTAGTTGCAGGTAGAGCCTCCTTCGTGAAACACCAAGAGGGGCAGATATCATCTAGGAGATTGCAGTGGAAATATTCATGAATTACACTTTCATATTATCCTTGAAGAAGAATAGTAGCAAAGCGTATTTATTCAGTGTTTTAAGACAGCTTCAAATGATCTGATGCAACATTTTCTTCTGAAAAATCAAAAAGGATGAGATAATGCGTTTCAAGGTCAATCGAAGCAAGGGTGCATCAGGAAAAAAAAAGTGTTTAAACCACAGCAGATTTAACAGCTTAACCAATAAAGCTACTCTAGCCTTCAGTCAATGGAAATCAAAACAATGATTTCAAACTATTTTATTCAATCTGCAGGCAGGATTACTAGGTGATAAAGCTTTTTCCTTCTTTACTAAAGAAGTGCATATTTCTCCTATTTTTAAGATTTCTTTCAGTAAATCATGCACTCTTTTCAGGACTACAGCCACAAGGACACAGACATTCTTTAAAGTTTGTAGCTTTATGTTCCTGTATTTATTACCACAGAACACAAATATTGACATGTATACTCACTGGAAATCTGAAAATGCAAAGAATATTATTACATTTACTAAAACTTACTTTTAAATCTCCATCAAGCCCCTCCGAGTATATAAAAGGCACTTTTATTTTTCCTTCCTCGAATGATGCTGTTTGCTAACCTAAGCAGAACAAATGTAGGTGACCCAAAATACAATAAATTGCTACACTCAGATTCTTTATGACTATTGAGGCTTTTCCTTAATAATCTGAAAAGTACTTCTGTGTAATTTTAAAAATCACATTCATTAGAAGTTTCTCTTTCCTTCCTACCCCGTTCTTCCCTCCCAGTCAGATATATACTGATTTTCTGAACTCCATGAATTCTTTAAAATAATATTTCAGGTTTTAATAGCAATTAGCATATTAAATATCAGTGTACAAGGGGACTGTACAAAGCGATTCCATAGTAAATTAGTCTGAAAATTGTCCTAATTGTTATGCCAGATGATGTCCTCTACATTTTGTCTTGGGAGAAAAAGATCTTTCTGTCTAAATGCCATTATGTGTCATCCTAGCTGAGCCTCCTGCCTAGCGGGGACATTGAAGTTGGACTGCAGGAGCCGCTTCTCAGGCTTTAAGAACTACAGTAAATCTTCAAACAATTTATCCAAACAAAGGCCAGTGTGTGGAGAGAAAAATACACGGGAAGCAGATGAATAAGCAACATCAGTTATGGGGGGGTTGACCTTTCTGCCCCACACCATGGCACAGATTTCACACCAAATCGCAGCAGATTGAAGTTGACATGCCTGGAGTGAAAACACTGGTCCTCACAATGTTGCAACTCCACATTCACAGAGCTGTAGTAAGGAGAGCAGGAAGAAAATGAAGAGAAGGGGAGGGGTGTGTGAATGAAAAATCACATATAATGGGCCTGGGTTTATTTTACAGAGAACAAAATGGCTCAATTTGAGCACTTAGACTGTCAAAATTGGCTAGTGTGAGATACGAGAGGTTCATCCAAGGGGACACTTGAATCAGGTGCCTTCAGTGATAGAACCTAGAAGAAGGGACTGGGAGAATAAAAGCTGTCCTTAAAAACTTGTTAATGTTGTTAGAGATCATATCATTTCACACTTTTTATTTATATATATATATACACACACAAAACAATTTTTGTATATAGCCACAGCAGCCAAGATTTAGCTTCAGTTAAAATGAAAGTGACCAGTTTTTTTACAGTAGCAAAGAATACTGCCTCATGCAGCATTAGTTTGTCACACCAAAAATCCAAATCAGCCTAGAGTTATACCTACATTTGGAAAGATTCACACCCCATGCCAGGAAAATACTGCCTTTACATCCAAGGAAACGCCAGACTAAGTAATGTGAACTTTGAAACCACCCCTATTAAAATTCAGGTTTGGGCCTTTAGAACAGTCGAGTTAAAGATTTCTTTTTCTAGATTGGCCGTAGACAGATGATTATTAAATATTTATAAGTCTTTGAAAAGGATTGAGTGCTTTTGCTTTGTTTATTGTGTGGAGCTCCTCCTCCCCCTTCTTTCCCCCACTCCTTCTTTGAGGGATCTATGAGTGATCATTTTATTTGAATGCTTCACCAGTTGGTTCATGCAAAGACAGATCAGTCAGCCCTATGCAGGCCATTTCACATCAATGGAATCTCTTTACACTGCTGCAAGAGTACCTCACGGTTTACTATGCAATCAGATCAACAGCTTTTGTCTCATTCCAGAGGACATTAATATACAAACTGCTACTATTTCATGATGATGGTAACTAAATACCACCAATTCTGGTTCGGACTGAACAGATTAAAAAGAGATAAGCTTACAATAACATTTACATTGATCCTAACCTTAGATACTGTCATTAAGAAATTCTCAACCAATTAATCTATCAGCAAATTTTGCTGCTTGACTGTGAAGTCTAGTTTTAAAGGTTACAATTTGTGATGTCAGACCTCAGAAATGTAAACATGTGTTTCTTAATGATGATAGCCTGCTGAATTCGATTTTTCAGCTTGGGCACAAGTTTCACCACTGTCAAGAAGAAAAGCTACCACCTTTTCCCCAGGTATCACATCTGTAACACTCTTTCCAAAACTACTCAGAACTTAGACTCCATTCCATCTGGATGAAAAAGAACTGTGAAGAAAAAGTCACAGCATATGGAAATATGACACTGTGCTTTCCCAGAAGTCTATGACTAATTTCAGAACCCGCCAATGAAATCTTACATGACCACAGGTTTTAGATTCTGTACTGCTACTAGGAAAACCCATATTTTCCTCTTAAATTACCATCTTTCCTAAAAGTACTCTCCTATTTTAAATATAATACATAGTACAATGAAAGGGCTAACTGAGAGCATATTAGCACACCTGGGAGCTTTACACTCCAGAACAGCACTGCTACAGAGCTAAGAGACAGACATTTCCATAAACTTTAACAGATTATCAAGCTGGCAATACACATCCCATGATTTCTAAATACAGCTATATTGTAAATGATTTGATTAGATCCCACAACAGCTAATCCCTAGAACTCGTCAAGAACAGTTGCTCAACCCTGCGAGCACAAGATGAAGCAAGGCCCTTCCAGTGAGACTGACCAAAGGGGCTCCCCACCATCGGTGTCAGAGGTGATCTGGCAAGCACCATAACCAGAATTTACAATGGTTTCAGCTCCAGGAGGGACAAGTTTCAAACTCTGAGTGCATAAACAAAGTTCATATCAGTGTTCTGATCTCTAGCTGGTTTCCTTTAGACCAACACAGATGCATCTTCTTTAGGACTGTGGTTTTTGATTTCAGTTGTGGGAGCTTTTTGGAGGGTAAGAATTATTTGAGGGAGAGGTTTTTATCTTGTTTATGTCAGCTGCTGAAACCATATTCTTTCTTTGCCTTTGAGCATAGTTAGGTAAGAGTCTGATTATTTGTTATGAGTCTTGGAAAGGAGGACTCCAGGTAATACTGTTATTCTCTCTTCTAATTCACAACAGGTCTGCATCACTTCCATTCCTTTCCTATCAATTCCACATCTGGTGGCAGCAGGTCTGATGGTTGGCTGATATATTTAAACCACTCAAGTTTTCTGAAGTCTGTCACGGCGACAAGCATCTCAAAACACATTGGAGTTCTCCAGCCCTTGCAAGCATATTGTGAACCATGGAGCTTAAGCCTCAAATTGTAACTTATAGGCCACAGTCACCAGGTCAGCCTTTCACAATTACAATGTAAACGGGACAAGACTAATCATCGGGAAAGACAAATTAAGGCAGACACCCTGTGCAAGATCAATCCCTGTTAGCCAGCCATCCAGCCAGAGGCACATTTGACAGTAGCTCTAAGAAATCCTCAGCTCTGGAAAAAGAGCTGATGAGTGCTCACTGGCAAAAAAGAAACTCAGGGAAAACAACGAAGAAAAGAAGACCTGAATATTCAGTCAAACACTCAGAATTAACTAATTCTCTTGTGAAGCCTATTGCCTAATCTACCTCTAATAAAAGCATAATATTTTAAGAACAAAAAATATTAGAATTGCTTCATCTGTCACGCCCCTAAAAAAGGTAAGAAAATCCTGGCATGCACAGCAGTCAGAGCCAGCCCACAGGGTTCAAGTGAAAACATCCAAAGCAGGAAAGCAGCTACCACAAACACAGAACAGCGTTCAAACCTTTGGCCTCTGATATTGTTCTGTGTTACTTGATCAGATATAACTGGAGACTCGGGGGTTAGTTTCTGTTTCATGCAGTTTATGCCCTTCACATTCCCCATTACACCAGACTGTGCTGGGAAAAATGAAAGGGTTCTGCATAGCCTGTCTGAATTGCTCCTCTCTATATCAGTTCTGCAAATAAAACAGGGCCAAGTGGGCTCTTTTAGACAGACAGTGTACCAGTATATTCATAGAAGTATAAATACATACACAGACAATATATGTACAAAAGTACAGGTGTGTTTGTGCATGCAGATATTAATATTTGCCTTACACAGAGAAGTTACATAGGTTTGGCAAACCAGACTCTTTTAGCAGCATCTATAGTCCATTATTTTAAAAGTTACTAGTTATTTGACAGAACTAATACTTATGCAAGGCATAGTAGTAGAAACTGTCTTCATTTCTAAGATTTCACACATTCCCTAATTAATTCAAGGGGACTTACAGTTTTAGATAACATTCTTCCTTTTATCACCTGCCATCTAGCAGTTGGTATAATGTCAACACTTACATTTTTTTTCCAACTGAAATCATTTTTAAAACATTTTTATCCTAAAATGTTCTCCTCGATTTTTCAAAAATTATCTTAAAGATAAGAGATTTCTTTCCATTTCAGTCTCACAACAACGAGAATGTCAGCACAGCTTTTTTGACAGACAAATTATTGAATCAAAGAAAGAATATGCCATTAAGCCCACAGGTTAGGAAGTGTCAGGAATGGTTTAAAGAGATATCCCATTTATCTTCAAAACATGCACGGAATGTCACTAATGTGTGTTTATCATGTATAATCAGACAAAGAAAATATCGAAATAAAGTACTCCTGCATACAATAGAAGTCTCCTTCCATCTCTCAAGATATCAGTGCTATTCAAATAGAATAATAATGATGAAACCTCCTTTCTTGAAAATGGAAATCAAGTGAAATGTAGATAGAAATGATTTTTTTGTAGTTGATGTACGTTTCTAAAGTGCATTAACAGGAAATCCAGAACTTTTTAGGTCAATTATATTGTCAGTATTGTCAATGCCACTGAAATGAATACCTAAGCAGTGCATATTCTTGCTGGAACGGGTTAGAGAAGAAATCCTGTATTCAATTACTTGGAGAACAGGAGCTGCAGGCACATTCTTAAATGCTTGCTTTGTTTCAATCTTATTTTTATTTTTAATAAGTCAAAAGGCATCCAAGAAACATATAATTATATATGGCTTAAAATCCACAGTCTCCAATGTTTTCCTTTTTATTTTTTGTTTTTCTTACGGCCTATATTTTTTTAAGCCTATTTTTGGTAGCCAAGTGCATCACAAAACACTATGTCACAGCTTTCATAATCAATTTTCCAAGACATGATGTGACAGGTCCACAGAGTTAACTAATATATAGGCTTAGTATAAGAATAGTAGGCAAAGACTTTTTAAACATTTGAGAGGCATTGGAAATAAAAATGGTGATGACATATTGATGGGATAGGAGGTTTTGCCAGGTGAGATGAACAAATGCATCAGGTGTACCCTTTGGAACACGCTATTATTCTCATGAACAAAAATTTTAAGCAAAAGTATTCCTGCAGATTCGCAGGCTACAGTCCCAGTAGGAGACAAAACAGGCACCTGATCTTTCCATCATTCTCAATGCCATATTTGTGAACAATTTTTTTAATGTGAAATTTTAAGAGGCCATGTAGAAGGCAAAGTATTTTATGAGAGTGTCAAAAAATAGAAGGAGTTGGTTATGTAAAACATCACAAACTGAGAAAAAACCTAACACTTGGCATCTTCCACATACAGAAAAAAGAAATCTTGTAAGAAATCCAAAAAGCAAGAGGCAAGAGGCCTCCAAAAAGACTCACAATGCTCATGTGCCACCCTCCCGCCTGTACCTTCCGGCCTTTCTCTCATTCCATTTATTTAAGGAGTCACACAGGGCAGTTTCACCCAGGGAGCAGCAGTATCTGCCACAACAGGGCTCTCTCTCCAGCCGGGATCCCTGTGCTTTCTACTGCAGCCCTGAGATCAACACAGCCCTGATAAGAAGCACAGTCTCCAGCGGTACAGCAATATTTCTACTCCCCCTTGACAAATGCCCCAATATCCAGATTATCAGCTGCCATACAATTAAAATGCATGTCACAGCCACTTACATAATCTCGAGGTCCAGCGTCTCCTCTATCAAGTACAAATATTGTTCAAAGAACAGAAAACCCTGAAGCAGAAAGGATGCTCCCCAGAAGATATAGAGGAGATTTAGAGGGAGAGAAAGCCTGTCTAAAAGAGTAACAACTGAAAGAGCAATCAAAACTTATGAGAATGACAGTAAAAGAACTCAGCAAGTAAGAGACAGCAAGAGATAAAGACAAAGCAAAGGTGGACAAGGAAAGGGAGCACAATAAAGCTCTATTAAGATATGTTTCACACTGTCTGCTGGGGTTTACACCTTGAAGAAGGCACTTGCCACAGATGTATTTTTATGCCTTGAGAAGTTATAACACTGCACTTCAGCAAGAATTCAGTTAGAAACCCCCAGATGCCTTCTCTTAAAAAAACTGTCTCTTGTTTACCTATGTATTTAGGCACATTTTGGAATAGCTTCAGTTTCTGTTACTAGAATTACCAATTAAGGACTTCTAAAATTTTTTTAGGTTAACCACTACAATCTTTTCCCTTGCTTTTCCAGCTTAGCTCATGAAGTGAAAGGAAAAATAACACAAGAGAAAGAAGGAGTAATCATGTAAAAGTTTAAGTATGTTTGGGAGGAACTTGCAGTAATATTGCCAGGCTGGATTATTTTTCAATAAAGAATTTTAAATGCTTGTTAATTTCATCCCACTTTTTTCCAGATATTATGATAAAAATTCCTTTGGTCAAAACCTGGTAAAAATGCTCTTTTAAAGAGCTCAAAAAAAACCCCTGTTTTCCCAAGACTTAAAAGACTGAATTATTTTCCTCTCAGAAACATACGAAAAGTAATCACACTGAAGGAAAAAAAAATCCACTTAATGTATTCTTGTGCATTTCTAGGACATATTTATACTCTGCACATGCACACACACTGGTAATACATGGGGGCTTTGATTTTTTAAAAGCTGTAATTAATTCTTGATAGCCAGAGACTGTTGGCGGGGAGTGGGGTGGGAATGCATGGAAAGGTTGGAGGTTTTGTTCAATGACAAAAAATGCTTTCCTTGTATTCCAAATCATGTTATATTTGTATTTTATCTCATTCTCTTGAAAGATACAAAACCTATTTATTTTCTAAAACATAAATACTTTTCAATACAGCAATCACCGTGAGCATAAATATACATGGTGTGTCTTGCAACACCAAGTTCAAAACAGCCATAAAATTGATATCAGCAGCACTGCTGTTTCTGAGGTTCTGACATGTTTAGGTCAAGTTTAATATGTGGATCTGTGAAAAGCTAATACAATTCTGGCCTTATACCTGAATGTCTTCACCAAACAATGAATGTGTGCATAGTGGTTTGTATTAATGGGATAATGATTCTAAAAATTTTCCTGAGGTGGAGTGTTCCAGAAATGATGGAAGTTTAGTCTCTGTCACTTTTCTGTGTTTTCTTTACCAAGAAGTTCAGTCAGAAATTGCAGGTGGTATTTGGACATGCATATTGATATGCTCAAACGCAGGCCAGAACACTTAAATAAGGAGTAACTTCCACCGATATTTAAAATGTTATCTACACCAAAATCTACCACATTAAAATTTCTAATGTACACTCAGCATTACTTGCTAGTCCCCATTTTCTCAACAGAAACTTCCTATTATTAGAAAAACAATACATATCTGAGAGTTTTAAGAATGGTTTCCCCAACATCATCAATAATTTACAAACCAGTCCCAACAAGATTTAACTATATTATGTTCACAAAAAAAACTTTGCTCACACACCTCATTATGAATTTCAAAATTTCCATTTCACCCAAAATCTCAAGATGTAAGTTTGGAATTGAAAGCAGCTCTTCCCAAAGGCCACTCTTTCACCTCACAGTTTCCTTTAAAACAATTGCTCAATTTCTCAGCAATCTGGGGTCCCCTGTAATATACCAAGAGAGGTGATGCTTCCCCCCGTGATGCAAGACAAACTCCTGCTATAGGAAGTTCTGGTCTAAATACTCACTGCCCCGAGATTCTGAAAAACAGAGATGCAGATGAACATCCTACCTCCTGGAAAGTTGCAGGTTAAAAAAAAATACATGCATATATGGTTAAAAGAATTTAATACAGTAGAAAAGTAAATTAAAAATAAATCAAAAGAGCAGTATAAGACAGCATTCAACTCTTTGCCTCTTGAAAATTTAAATGAATACTCCTTGAGAGCAAACTACAAAATGCTAACCTTGAAGTGTTGAGTGGCAGAAAGAATTATGGGTTATTGTACTGTCAAAATGCCAGACAGCTGTATGTTGAGTTACCGTGTTATTTAGACAATCAGAAACTTGGAAGCTAATGTGACATATTTTTTTCAGTGTGAAAGCTCCTGACATGCGTCATGATAATTTCTAAAGGGACAAAATGTTATATAAAAAACATAGTGCCTTTATGAAACTGCCTAACAGGTACAACACTGTTGCAAGTAGAATTCACGCTGAATACTATAGATAAGTAGGATTGATTCAGGACATTACTAAAATTGCTATTACATCATTCTGTTGTTCATTTGCTCTATACATTTTATCACTGTCATATTTGGAGATACTCTCATGTATAGGGTCTAGAATTACCTAGCCACTTATTTTATGTCTTTCTGCTCAAACATGTTTCTAATTTTACCACCAAAGAGTTCCTATAAACCATTATTTGAAAATTTCCTGAAAAGAAAATAGGCTGTGTTACCTACTTTGAGACTGGCAAAACCCACGTCCTTTGTGAACTGACATGGCTCAGAAGATTCCAGAGCTTTCATGATTCATCTCCCTCATTTCACAAGACCCAATAGTTTCCGTACCTAAGATTAGCTCAGTCTTAAACACCAGAATATTAAATGTTCATATTCTATTACAAGGTTAGATTAGTCCAATATTAATGGGTTAAAACAGCATTGGGATCATCCCTCTCAGTTCATCCAGCTCCCCACATTGTCTTAAACAACATTACGGAATTGCTTCAGAATAGACTAGATGGAAGTTAAGATTTCCTGTGCATTTTAATTTGGTTCAGACACTGAAACAAGTTGCCTCACCATTTCTGAACACCTTTTGTCAAGCACAGATTTTCTTTTCATTCATATAACCTTATCCGCTCCATACCAAAGGGCATAATCCAGTCACCCTTCATGAATAAACTTATCAGTTGCAAATGCCTCTGTTTAACCGTTATAAACACAGACTTCTGTATTGTTTCTAGACAAATTAATAGTTTTCAAATTTGAATAATTTACATTATTCTTTTCTAGACAAATTAATAGTTCCTTATTTGTGCCCATTCTAACATAAAGCTATCATAATCTCTTCCTGCTCCATTCCTAAGCTCTTCCAGGTTTCATATCATTGATCACCACTGTTGTGTGAAGTTTTTCCTGTTCCATAACACCCCTTTTCAAAAGCAAACTATTCATTTCATAATATTGTTTAAGGCAAACTCATTCTTGTAGAAGCACAGGCCATGACTGAACACACTGCTGCGTGTTCACTTCCAAACCTCTGAGAAGAGCTCAGGGCCACGACAGACAATGAGCTGGCCCCGAGTTACACAGAACAGCACTGAAAGGATAAAGAGATGACTGGGTGCATAGGAGTATTGAGGAGAAAGAATATTATCTTTCACAGAGGTAAGGCTGATAAGGCTAATTAGACAAGGCTGAGAAACTAAGAGTTTAGAGAAGACTAACAAACTTAGAACAGTACGTAGCATCTCCTCTCAGAGCCCAAGGACACCAATCTGTTTCCACACAGTGCAGTAAACGAAAGGCATGACTTGAAAACAGCTAGTGCTCAGAAATGAACAGACGTGTGAAATTCCAGTAATGGGGTCTGCAGCCCAACAGTATAACAAGACTGAATACTCAGAGACTGAAGCTATCCCACTCCAGACTGGGAATAAGAAGCATGTTTTTAATAGGAGAGAATCAGGAGCTCTCTTCACTGCTGAGGGTTTTTGGTTTGGTTTGGTTTAACTTTTTTAATCAAGACAAAAGCTATATTGTATTTTATATGAGAATCAATTTTGGAATTAATTTTATAATAAGCTATTCTCAAAGTTTTATTACAAACATCATGAACATTTATTAACCTAGGTAATGTGACCAAATTCAACATATCTTTATAGGTAAGGCCATTCCAGTGAAAAGTTTTAGTAGGTTTTTTTCTTTCCCCTCCCCATTCCTTCTGCATATTCATATTTTTCACATGGGGCAAAAGCTGAGGTACGTCTCCACAATCAGACAGTTATTTTTGAACTGTCAGATGCATGAACAGTAACATTTCTTTCAAACTAATGTGCATTATTTTCATCAAAAATGTATTTCATGTGCTGTCATTGCTTACACACCTATCCTAAAAATACCTGATAACAGGTCATTACTAATCCAAAAATAGCAGCAGCAACAAATGTTATCACCTTTTTGCTTGCCCACGCTGGTACCGAGCTACAGGACCGTGAGTAATACTACCTCCAGTCTTTCAGAAGAGTGAAAATTAGCCATTTATTTCAAACTGTTGCTTTATGGGGTTTTGCCAAATTTTGATCATGTTAAATTATGCCTATTACACAATTAATACTTGGGAAAGGGCAGTTAGCAACCTCTTATTAAAGACCTCTGCCAATATAAAACATTCACACAGGAATTACAAACAGCAAACCAACAGTCAATTTTGACAGCGATCAAAAATTGAACAACATGATTATACAGATTCTAGGCCTGAAACAGGTGCTTTTCAGATCACTTATTCAGCTGGTAGGTGAATTTTATCAGAATATGCAGTACCTTGCAGCCCATTGTTCTCTTTCTATATATACACATTGACAGAACATTTATGACAGTAATGCATTAGACATTTGTATTAGAAATGTTTTTGGTCTTTTGTCATCCCACTTGAAAAGAACAAAATCTTAAGCATTTATAGTGCAAGGTTAAAGAACTTATTTAGCAGAGATATTCGTATTTCATAGCTTTTTCTGGCCTACCAACATAGTGCTTCCCCTCATTGGCCCTCAATGCAATGTGATATAATGTCACTCCTATCTCACTTGTATCCCGTGACCGGTAGACAAATTTTTTTTTATGCTCATTCTCTGATTGATACCAGAACAGAAATATTTGCTGTTCAAGCTCACAGTACATTAAGAATAATATTTTTGCTCAGTTTTTAATTTTAAATTAGAGATGGGAAGAAACCATTTTAAATTCTGTTCATCAGCTCACTGGACAGAAACCCAAGCTTCTCTCATATTTTAAAACAAACCAGAGAACAAATAGTGGAAGAAGTGAAAGCAATATGCTATATTAACAACACCAATATATTCCTTTTGTAGCAAGGGGAATATTGGTTTTGGTATACACTGAAATGTATTTGCAATATTAAAAACTGTTTAAGACAGATACTGCAGAAATGAGATCAAAACTTAACTTATTCTGCATTGTTACTTTTTTATTTTACACCTTAAACCTGACTTCCAGCAAAAACAGAACATCAAATGGATATTTAGGTGTCAAAGTGAACCAAATGGAGGGTGGTTCTTATTTGTTTTACTAGAATTTTGTACTCTGAATCAGAATTCACAAATGTGCAAACTTCATGAAGACTACAATTCTATCATTAATAATCTCATTACAAGCAAGGCCTATTCAGCAAATATAAAATAAACAAATACAAACAATAGAAGAAAAAGTGTTACATATTGCCTTCAGTGCCATACAAACACACTGGAGTTAGATACAAAATAATTCTGATGACAAAAACAAGCAATTTAGAACAACAGTCAACACCAATGAAAAAAGGCTGGCTCTGAAAAAGGCTTGAAACATAAAGGTCTGACTCATTAAAAATATTTCCTTGCATTGGATTCTTTTTAAGACAAGCCACATCAAAGAAATACATATGTTTCTAGTATTTCATATTAAATATGAGGTAGAATTTGCACAATTTCTTTCCTTAGATGTGTTTAATTTTAGGAAAAGACATTAAGGATGATATTTCCTGTATCACACTCGACTAAAGCAGTGTAAATGAGAATGTAACAACAGAATCCTATTACTCTGACACTTTCAGAGAATAAATATCTTATCTGGAGTATCTAGAGAACAGGAAGGCAGGGGGGAGGGAGAGAAGAAAAGAGAAAGAAAGCTATACTCCACCTAGTCCTAGACATGTACTTAATCAGAAAAAAAATCTATCAGTTATTAAACTGTAAAGTAAAACCACTGTTCAGTTCTTCACCATAGTTTGTTTTTTTTTCAAGTATTGCAGCCAGATGCTCAAACTCCACAATGTCTCAGAAGGACTGCAACAGAAACAGCAGAAAAAGTTTGAAAACTGGGGACTACATGGACTAAAGTTCATTAACCTCTCTGAGCAAAGAGGCAGACATCTCTTCTTGTGAATGAGATACAAGGAGGAAGCCTGGACCTTATCAGCATTTATACCTGGTACTTTTGTACCCCAAGAATTATTGGACTACCATAAAAATGGTATTGAGGGCTGAGTCTTATCTGAGTTAAAGCTAACGTTTCTGCTAAAAGACATTTCAATTACGCCAGATCAGTTGAGGATTTTAAATGAGGAATGTCTCCTCTTCTTTCTTTTTTCCAGCTTATTAATTTTTATTTTTATTTGACAGTTAACCTAATGCTAAGATAATACTGTGTAACTTTAATGCTTAAAATTGATATATAGCCATAGGGCATGCTTTGTGATGGATAGGCTTATATGAAGAGCCATGGAATTTGATTACTATTTTTCATACTTAGCATTGATGATGAATATTTTCAACAGTAACATTTCAGGGAATAAAACACTACTAAAAAGAAAGTTATAAAAATACAGAAATGCCATTACTTTTAAAGCACTTCTTTTGCATGTTCCATATAGCGTGAAAAGTTCAGCCAAATGAACAAAAGCTGTAGTGCTATTTACATTACACAGAATTGCTCCCATCATCTCTTGATTTATAAACTCTACAACATTCATCCACTAAGCTTCACACAGCTATCTCTGTCCTTTCCCAGTTTAACATCTATTACATACACCACCATTGCTCACTGCTTGATTTTTTGTACAGTGCTCATATAAATAGGATGTCTTTCAGGTGCACTAATGCCTCTCTCTCTCACCCAGTCCCTGCAAATCACTGAGAACATACAGTAAGGATCATCACAGATCTCCCTGGTTTTGTTCTCTTCCATTGCTGGCCACTGTCAGAGCAGAGTATTGAGCTGGATGGACCTTTGTTTTGAACCCGGTATTGTCATTACGTTCTATATTATGATCTAAAAAGACAGACATGCTATCTATGCAAATCCAAGCCCAAGGCTCCTTGTGCTTCCCTCAAGACAAAGCAAAAACATGAGGTTTACACGGCACAAGAGAATATAAGTTCCTCCTGCACTACACCAGGGAAGCTAGAACAAAATGAAGCCCTTAAGATCAAAATCAAATCACAGAAGAGTTGCATTTCTCGGGGTTAGTTTCAGCTTTTGGGCACTCAGATTTGACACAGAAGGTGCACTTGCTACCTGCTCTGCACACCACGTGAGCCCAATCCTGTGACAGAAACTCACTGCGGGATGGAGAGTTGTATCAGCTTCCTACAGGAAACCAGAGTCCATGACAGTGTACCCAATAAACAGTTCACTGAATCAAGTTATTTATTCTTTATCATCTACACAAATATTCTTAATCCTTTCCCTTCATACATAAAGTCCTTATTTCTAATTTATTGCTATAAATAAAAAACTGGTGAGACAATATTTTACAGACAATTGTTCTTATAGCAAAAGACACTTAACCTTAAGAATGAGCCCTCTTGTCCCTATGCTCATTTCATTATAAAGGGGTTTACCATAAATACTAGAATTTGAATTCCACCCAAGCAATACATTAATAGATACTAAACCATTAATAATTCCTGTACTTTTTCATAAATGAGCAAAGTCCAATAAATAAACGGGAGCTGTTACATGTCAGAGCAGGGTTAACAAGCATCAAGGAGATTTCAAAGACAAACTGCAGGCAGGGGCTGCCAGAAGGTAAGATTCATAATGATGCCACGAATTCTGGGGACCCATTTTTTACTGTCCACTATGGCAAGTATCTAAAATTAAATGCTAAGTAGAAATTTGTCCTGAGCTCTGACACATAGTAGTTTAGGTAAACAATCTCTAAAATTAAAAGCAGATTCTTGATAATAAATTCCAACATGTATATCTTTATAACAGACAACCTTCCCTTATAAATCAAAAGTTGTTCTTTCCTCACAGAAACCTTTCCAAATTAGATCAGATGACTCACCTGAAATATTTCATCCACCTCTCCTCTTCTGTGAATACCAGTAATAAATGTCCAGTTATTAGGGAGACAAGGAGGAACTTTAAATACTAAATGAGAATGAAAACAAGTATGGTACTAAGAAAAGGAAGACTCACCCAAGGGAGGCTGTCCTGGATTTTCTATGATCTCAATGAAAAATCCTATCCAAGCAATAAATGTGGATTTTTTTTTTTTTTTAAATAAATCAGTCTTAGTGCTACTATTCGATACATGAAAATCTTCCTCATCACTCATTTAATTCCTCTTCCTTCAGAAAAGAGCATTTTTCTTTCTTCCTCTTTAAATAATTGCTAGCTGGCTACATCTATTACCTTTTGCTTTGGTCAACTGATGCAATGAAGCCTACAAAATTCTCTAAATAACCTACATGCACAACCAACCTGAGTAGATATCCAAGGCACTTTTTTTTCTTTTTTAAACTCCTGTATTTGTTACTTCTACCTAATACATTATGCGAGACAATTAAAAACTCCGACCTAAAGAGACAGAGTAGTGCTTTTGGATATACTGCACTTTGGTCCTCAGCTCTCAGAATGCACCATTACTAACCTGAAAAATCAGAGAGTTTTACTGAAGAGAAGCAGAAGTAGTCTCTTCTCCATTAGCCCATGATGCTCAGTCCCTGTGTCCTGGAACAGCTCATTCCCTTCGTGGTGCTGTCTGCTTCCTCCCAGCCCTAAAGGGTTAGGTCTGGCCATGGTGCCAACTTAAAAAACCAAAGTCAAACCAACGATGCTCTTGATTCAATCAGAACAGAAAAACTGTCAAGATAAAACTGCTAGGCCTCAAGATTTTATCCAGATTCCAGGTAATATAACTGTTGTTCAGGAAATTCCTGAAATCTGTGTCAACTTCTGTCATTCTCAGCAGAAACTGATATTGTGCACATCATTGCTTGAGTCATTCAATGCTGCTACTGATCCTTGTTTGAGAAAAACTTTATAAGAGAGAAGGGAATAAATAACTTCTGTTACTAAATTAGTACATTTTTAGTTTTTTTCTTCTGTGCACATTCAGTTCTGAGATTGCTGAGGGACTATCTCAACAGTGGTAGTCAAATGAAATGATGAGGTGAATCACAGCACTAGTGTGGTCTCCCAACAGCAAAAAGATTGCGTGTCAAGTGCAAGGGAGAAATAAGACTGAAAATCATAGTGACCTAATGACAAAACATGAATCCCAAAGAATTGTGCTCTGAACCACCTTTTACGTACAGCACACTGTATTTTTGTAATACCAATTGGTGGACTTTTGAGTAATGCTATGGTATCTGAAATATTTGTAGCCTTCCTGCCTACATTTTCTTCAGAAAGGCTATGAAAATTTAAAGATGACACAAAAGGGAAAAAAATGAAATAAGGAAGAGTATCTAGTGTTCTTCATTTAAAAACCACAACTTTATTTATAAAGCTGGCCAAAAAAATGTGCTATTCAGAGTCAGTGTGACAAAATAAAATGATGAGTAAAAGAATTTATTCCATCCAACCTTAGCTTAGAGTAGTTAGAGAGCTAAAACTATATTTTATCTGAAAATTATATTCACAAGTAATGACAAATACAACTGAACATGAAGAACAATCTTTTCTCCTGCTTCTTAACAGATAATGACTTCGAGGTCATTCCATTAGTGATCACTGCAGCTTTTAAATGAAACACATATAACCCTCATCCAATTAATGAAAGTATCCTACCTTTCTTACACATGCTAATATTGAATGAATGTTTAAACATTGGTCACTCACCACTGCATGCCCTGTAAGTCATAGTAAGAGGAGCACAATAACATTACTGACAAGGTTGGTGGAAAGCAGGGGAAGAATAAGGCGCCTCAGCATCTGCAACTTTATATATACTTGTATTTATAACCTGATATTATGCATACAACTGGAGAAGAGTAACTTCAGACAAAGCAGTGGTTTCATCTCACATTTCTAGTTGCCCCAGACTTTCATTTTTTTTCCTCTTTCCTGGCAAAAATCCCATGGTATTTTACGCATTCTTTCATTTCTTTGTTTTATGACTGATTTTTTTTCTATGCTCAGCCTTTTTCAATCTAAAACTACCTCTTCTGAATAAATTGACAAAATGCCAAAACAATATAAAAGTTTTCCAAAGATACCTCTGTGAAGAGCCTTAAAAACCCCAGTTTCTGGACAGGAGGCATGAAATGAGACGACTTCAGCAGGGATGGACTTCCCTTTGCACCTGGAATGGTCTAAGATATGTAACTTGGCTTAAAACTCAGCAAAAAATTAACTGATGTTTTAACTTAGTTTTGTATCTTTACAGCTGAAATAGATGCTCAGGACTGTTTAGGGTCACCATTGTTTTCCAAGCATTGCAATCCGTAGAAATCTAAGGTCACATGTTATTAACTGGCTATGCATTAAGACATACGTTTCTAAATCCCTTTGGAAATTAGGTACTTATGGAACTTGAAATCACTGAAGACTGTCTCTATAACCTTAAGGAACATATTTTGTTGTCCTACTGGTAGCAGGTGTCAAGAAAGCTCTTAGTGTCCCTTTCTTCTCACTTCAATTTATGTATTTTAAAACCTGACTTTAAATTCAGTGTCTCATTTGCAGCTCTACCAGTGAAAATGCAAGCCCAGGTGTCCTGTTCCCATTAAAGCTATTTTAATTCAGATCTCATCACGCACAAAGACTATCTCCTCAAGTTTCAGCAATATTACTATTTTTCATTAAAAACACCTATTACAGTGAAAACAATGGTCAACAAAAAATGCTTCACGAAAAGCACACAAGGCTCAATCCTCAGATCTGTCATTTAAGCAATGCCTGCAGGATTAACAGGAAGAGTTCTATTCAGTGGCAAAACCCAAATTTATGCATCCCAATGTGGAAAAAACAACAATGCTCTTCGTGCATGAAAGATGCTGATGCCTCCTTTCTCTTGGCATCCCTCAAGCAGAAATGTGTACGTCAAGACAGTGACAGATGACAGTGCCTGCCAAAGCAGCAGGACCATCAGGTTCTCACCACCTCATTGCACGTGGGATTGGCCCTGTGAGGCACATCCTCACAGGATCTACATCTCTCTCTTTTCCTTCACTCCACGAGTGAAGCCTCCATCACCAAGGCAGCTCAGCAGAGCACAGCTCTCTGACTCCTCTCGTTCTTTCACACCTGTTGCTTCAGATCCAGAAGTTAACGGAATATTTAAACGTTTGCCCACGCAACCAGATATAATGGCTTCAGAATTACATATGTGATGTGTGCAGCTTTACATCAGGCATGAAAATCATCTAATCAGCCACTGAGAGCCCTCAATAAAAATAACAGTAGGAATGGTAAGCATGCACACACTCATCGCCTGACACAGCGTGTGTTTGCAGAGGACTGAGCTCTTGACAGCAGCTCAACGCTAATCAACGCAGGAAACACATTAAATCAAGACAAAACCATTTTCTCTACCATATTTAAGCATTTTTCTCTCACTTTTTAGTAGTTTATATGGAGTCTCCAAATAATTGCTTCTTATTTAAAGCTCTAAAGATATTGTATTACACAAGAGAGAGCAAAGATTTAAAACAGAAATAGGAGACACGTCATAAACCAAAATAAAACAAGGTATTGATAAAGCTGGCACATTTTCCAGCATCATTGTTGATTAACATTACCACGTAAGCAAACTATTTACAGCCTAAAATACTAACAAAAATTGAGAATTAGGAGCTATGAAGAACTTTATGTAACAAATTTACTTGTATAGAGACATGAACAACACTGCACTGCTATCAGATTCAAGAGCTTACTGAAATTTATTATGATATATACATTTAAGTTTTCCAAGATTAAAGCATTAAAAGCATAACATATCAGCCAACTCTGTAATTATATACTTGAAAACAGCATTTTTGAAAAATATTATTTTCCAAAGAAATTCTTACTTAGAAGACTGGCGCACCTATAGGTGCATCCCTAGTTTTAAAAGTAATTGTTATTCAAGGTCTTTTTTGGGGCAAGAGAATTTTTTTCCTATTCAAGATTCATTATAGATATTTTGCAAATTACACCAAAAAAGAAAAGTATTACATTACAGCTCATACATTTATTTGGGATGGTGGAGGGAAACATTTTTATTTTTAAAATAAACTATGGTTTCAGTACAGATACCACACTTCTATCTATAAACTATTGTCAAATTTAAGGTGAATAGGGAAATACTAATCTTGATTCTAGAGAAAAATATGAACTTCTCAGTTCAAAAGCAAAACCCTGATAGTTATCTAAGGAGGCAGCACTGAGGGCTGAATTTCCTTCTGGCAAGTTTCTTCTGAACAAACAGACACAGACAAACAGAAACGCTGTAAATGGGCTCCTAGGTAGAATTCAGACTGCCCATGAATTTTTCTTAAGCAAAGCCATTAGAGAATTTAAGTCGACAAAGACATCATAAAGCTATGCGTGTTCTAAATTTCTAATTATTAGAGCAATTCTCAGTTGCTTCAAAGAGAGCAGTCACATATATCCAGTTAAGCATGCATACAACTGTGAGATAGATGCAAAGAATTCTATATTTGTTATTATAAAAATTCGTTATTTTAAAAAGTGCTGACTGTTAAGAAGATTTTTAGTGAAACATAGAGCCTGAGCCAAATACCTGAAGTTTTATACGTAGCAAATAGTTTTAGAAGTATTTTATGCAGCAAGATTCAATTTATCTCTAATATATACATTAATTTTCAGTTAAGAAGTGGTTTTGCACCTTCTGATGATCCTAAAAATAATACAGAGTACACTAGTTGTTGCATTAGAAACAGCTGGCAAATACAAGCAAATTTTTATTTCCCTATTAGATCTCTTTTATAACAATGGCATGCTGTGTCTGTGGAAATCAAAGCAAAATCCTGTCTACTACCTTTGATTTTTTATTCATGTATTTATTGCTTTGGAAATGCAGTAGGTACCAAACTGCACATTGCTACAGTTCTACAGAGCACATGAACAATGCCGCTTCATTTTATCTTTTCAATAGAAAAGAGTGATTTAATAACATGAAAGCAAATGAACCCACATTAGTATAAACTGCAGCACAATGTAAAAGACATTCCCCTTTGAATATTAATGATGCAAGTCTAAAGAAATATATACTAAAGAAATTGATTCAGTGGTCATTCATTTGTAACAAATACAGTTTTAGTTATAGTTCTAAAGTGTCATATCAATCAAAATTCACACAGGCTGCTTTTCAAGAAAATACTATTGAAAAACCTGAAATATTCTCATTTCCTAGTTATGAAATGATTGGGATATGATTGCACATATCATTTCAATAAACACGGTGTTCCAGGAACAACTTCCAGCAAGATTTGGAGCTACCAGACCAACATGCTTTTTCCAATTATTTTCCAGCTTGCACTCTTGGGCAATCAGCAATGCTTGAGATCAATAACCCCCGTACATCCATGGGGCAGACAGCCCCAGATGGTGTGAAGCTGCCTGAATGGAGAAGCATTGGCTGGGCTACTGGGACACAGAGCCAGAGGCCAGACTTCTATTGCTGTGGTTAAATGATTAATAAATGATCTTTGGCAAGGTATTTTAATACTCACACGCTTTCCTAAGCCTATGGGGCACAAAATGTTTGGTGTCAAAGTAAACACGAGCACAGACTTCACTGAGTCTTCCAGCCCCTGACTAAATGAATGCAAACTGCAGGAGTGCACTTTCAGTTGCCTGCTCTAAGCACATCACAGCAGCTACCTATAGTTTCAAGCCTCTCTACTTCTCGTAAGACTGGATTTTGTGAGTGTTATGTAAATGCCTTGCAGAAATCAGACATTCATTCAAATTAATAAACACTTTTTTTTCAAACAAAGTGTGATGGCACATATATTTTCCCTCCAGCAGGAGCATTAAACAATAGTGGATTTTATTGTTCTTACACAATTTCTTCAGTAGGATGACAAGCAGTGATGCACTCTACTTTCTACTGTCTTCCATCTAAAGATTATAAAGCACATGAAAAGCATTTAGACAAAAAAAAGTCATTTAAATCTGTAGTTAGTGATAACCCATAACTGAGTTAGTGCCAAACTCCAAACTAACAGTTTTAGGCTCTCGCACAATTTTTAAAGAAACCCCCAACAGAGCCCAAACCAAACACACACACACTCCCTGGCAAGATGCCACACTAGAGGTCCGTGGGCTCTGCCCTGCACTGCACTTTTTATTTACTAGTGAAGAAAAGGTTTCCTTCTCCATTTACAGGAGTTCCAGAAAAACTGAGGACCCAGTTTTGTCCTGTGTATCAAAACGGACTTGTGTTACCATTTTGCCCCAATTTTCCCCAAGGAAAAAGAGGAACACCTTTCCATTTTCTCACCATGGTTGGAAAGGTTTAATATTTATGCCTGTATTGACCACTTGTGATTGGTTGCTAAGCAATACTCCTCCCTCCCCAGTATCACATAAGGGAAAAGACAGAGGGAAGCAGAAAATGAGAAATATTGGGGAAAAGAGATGCATTCAGTCTAAGTGAAATTCAATGGGTCATAGGTGCTATTTGTTAGCAAAGAGGGACACACTAAGACATCAGTTTATGACATCACACTAGCCATGCACGGCATTTCTAGCAAGAAAAACAGAACAAATCACTTGATACTCATCTCCTCTGGATCCTACAGCAGCACCACTTGAGCCTCATTTTAAACTTGCTTGGGAAAATATAAGGCAACTTTTCTAACACAGAGCTTGTAAAACCAGCTATTTTTCCTCAGATAGACAATGTTGTGCCTCAGAGCTTGAAAAGAAGTCTAGAAAGGTGTGTACAATCATCTGGTCTTCAAATATTTCATTTCTTTTAGTCCATTACATTCTTAAGGTGTTGAGTGCACTACTTCTGCACAAATGAGGAACTCACTGGGAGGGGTAATATGATTAAATGAATCTGAAGAAGAAAGCAGTAGATCAGGCATGGCTGATGTTATCTTCACTGTATTTAATTTCAGCCCAAAGCTAGCCACGCATCATCAGAGCACCTGTGGAGCAAATAGTAACACCAATAAAAATGCAAACTTAGATACCCAAAGAGCAAGCCTTGGGTAACCTGGAAATATATCAAAAGGATTCTGAATTTTCCACCTTTAAAATCTCATCCCATTTCAAATGACTGTTGCACCATGCTCCATTTATGATCATCTGCTCAAAACAGTTATCGCAAGTGTGTTCACAGGCCCAGAGAGACAGGTTTTTCAGGAGCAGTGAGTGTCACATCAGGTAATTCACACTCAACTCATTCCTTCAGTCTGTCCTGTTGCCCCACTTACACTGACAGCATTTAATCATGGGACTGCCTGTAATTATTTCCAAGTGCACGTCATTCAAGAAGATGTTTGACATTTCTTTCTTATTCATGGTTGGCCTCATTTCCTTATTTCCTTACACAAGCATTTTGACAAGCCATTCTTGCATGTGTCTTTTGATCCATAGCTTTGGGACAAATTCACAAACTTTAACCAAGTTTGAAATCACCTTACATTCCTAGAAACACCCCGAGGATGAGAGGCTGAATAAGATAAAGTGACTCAATCTCTCACTATAACAGGAAGAAAGGCAGATCTGGTCACTATCCACTGGCTGCTGCTGAACAAGCATGCAGGTAGCTCCAGACTGGAAGAGAATATGACAGGACTGGCTCAAGAGACAGCACTAAAGAGTAGACAAGAAACCTGGAAAAAAGCTGAGAGCACCACAGATGACAAAGAGATGGGAGCTGAGCTCTACTGCATCATCTATAATACAACATAGATCTGCCAGAAACAAGACTTCTTTACCTCCACTGCTCATGAAAGAGCTTGTCATCCCCCCTGCAAAATATCCCTGCTATGGTCTGGATGACTATGTTGAAGAAGAAAACTGTCCTTGCAGGCTTTTCAAAATGAAAACCAACACTACAGGTAAACTAAATTGTATTTGAATGTCTACAGGAATAAAGAATCCTCACTAATCTGAAGGGAGAAATTATTAACATATTTATTTATTATTAACATAATCTTCATCATCAATTTTTAAATAAAATTCTGAAAACTACCAATTTTGAAATAACAGCTTACAAAAAGAAAAACTGAAATTACTAAAATGCAGAAATAACCATCTTTTCCTGTGTTTAGTCCAGCAAATTACTTGTTCTTTATTTATTCGCTTTGTATAATTTTTAATCTTCACAGATTCTTTTGGCTAAAGTCAGCTAAAAATCATTCAGTGGCCACTAGAGAGTTAACTAATATTTCTCAGAGTTGGCAAATGTTCAGTCAAAAACCTGGCCAACTGCCTGTTGTTTACTGAAGCTAGGGAAGAAGCATCTGCAACATTACGAAAAGCATATTGTAAAAGGCAACACATGCAAATTAAACCTCTTGAGCTATGAGTAAATTGCTAGGAAAATTTATAACTCATTTAATAAAACTTGAAATAAATACATTGCCTTGGCTCCCAGGGAAAACAAAATATTTCCCATCATTCCATGTTCAAAAAATGATCATCAAAACAGATTTCTACAATTTTCATGTAAAACCAAATAGCGATCTAAACCAAACCTCCTTCCCCCCGACACTTCTGTTCATGTCATTAAACAACTTGGTCAGAAATTTTTGTGCCAAAGAGCTCCTAGTGATTCCTGTGTCTCAGATTCACCTTTTGTGAATCTCAACTTTTTTTTTTTTACTGTATTTTTGTCATTAGTAATGTTAGCATTACTTAAATTTAACTTCTCTATTATGAAATAAAATGCTATTTTGCAGGTCCAAAAAAAAAAAAGTAGGGTAGTTGTTTATAAAAACAGCAGGGTCCTTTGAAGAGGGGTTTTTTTTGGGCATTGGTTTTTTGTTGGTTTTTTTGTTTGTTTGTTTGTTGGGGTTTTTTTTCATTTCTGCAAGCAGCCCCAAGCAAACAAGCTAAGAACCCAAAACCAGTAAGATTTCACTGCAGCCACAGATTTTTTTAGCCTGGAATACACACAATTCAGTCCCCAATGTTGTAGCCCAGCCCAAACCAGATGGGATGCACATGTACCATTAAAAGTAGAATATACTTTCATATTGTCTTGCAGATAAACTTATTGTCCAACCTCACAACATGGGTTTCATAAACTCATGCCATTTGTAGCCAGAATAGGAACTGAAATCAGAGAAAGCTCAAGGATTATACCATGAAGAGACAAAGCATCTGCTACAACCAATTCCCAATGCAGCAACAGCAAGGAATCTATGGCTGAAGCTGTGCACAATGCTCATTTCAAACAAAGATGAGTTTTTCAAGTTATTTCATGGTAACAGTAGACCATGTTTTAAATTTGTAATAAGAGATTCCTATAAGACCTATTCCAAATTGAAAAGATGAATCTCTACGCCTTCACTTAGCAGCATTCTTCAAAAAAATTTACTGGAATATGCTGGCTTCTCTCCAGTATCTTCACTTCTCGTCCCTAAAGGAGAAGGTCAATATCTCTGAGCCCTCTGAAAATCCTAGACCGTAACTACCATGGAGAAGGTGCCTCCCTTGACAGCACCAGTCTCCACAGGACCCACATGAAAAAGCTTCGGCACACTGGTGGGTACCGTGACGGCTCTCGTGACACATAAGCCAGGTACAAAAAGGTCTGCCAGTCTAGCTGGCAGAATATCACCCCAAGAATCAGCTTCCTTCTGGACATGCAGCTTGTATCAGTAAGAGGTCTTTTGTGGGTACAGCTTCTATCAGTTCCTGGCGCAGAGTAAGTTATATGCTGAGCAGGACTTGCCCCTCCCAGGGTATGCCTATATTCAAAATAAACAATTTACCGACATAGCTCTGCCACTTACATCACTTAAAAAAGAAACAGAGCTCTCATGCAACTAATAATCATATAAGCAAAAATATCACTTTTGATTGATAGCTGTAACGAAACCCAAATGCAGAAGATAGATACTATATATATATATATATGCCTACAAGTAAACAAGACTCTATCCACAGTAGTGGTGGAGTGCGAGTGGTGTTTATTCAGCCTCAAATACTGCTGTTTCACAGGCACACACAGCAGTACTGGAATATGCTGATTTTCAAAGTTCAGTAGGCAATTACTTCATATAAATTGATCAATCCAATGGCCATTGAACAACCACTCAAACTCACAGGGCTTGGTTTCTTTTTTTCCTAAAATAATTTATAATACGTTTCATGCTAGGACTGACTGGAAAAAAATGCTTTTTCTGTATAGAAATTTTGATTAGATGAAAGCCCAATAACCATTTTTCCTTCCCCAAATATGTCTTTTATTTACTTATAGTATAACTGATATGTTTTACTTTCCAAAAATACATAAAGCTCTTTCAAGGAAAATATGACTCAGATTCTTTTTTATTTCTCTCAGCTCCTTACTTGTCATTTAAGCCTGCAATCTGATGGAAAATAAGTAATTTAAAAGGAAATTTGAAAAACAGTAAAACATTAGCAAAATATCATAAGTACTCAACCAAGACTAAATGTGCAAACAACTTTTAAATATGCTTAAAAAATTATATATATTTATAAATATCATTATAGGTATATCTCCACCATTCTATAAAATGCAAAAAATAAGTGTAAGACCTGAAAGTAAACAGGTGTTTTTCCAACTTCTTATAGTACTTAAAAAATAAGAACATGAAATGATTGTTTTAGACACAATGTTCAGTGCCCTTCTTACAATTCTCATATATTTTGCCATCAATCATGATCATCAAGATACAGTGACTGGTGACTGACAACAGAAAGAGAAATTTAGAGGTGTGAGTAAAATGACAGAGCTGTCATGGTTGCCTCAAAAATTACTCTTCTGAAAGTAGAAGAGAGAAAATTTTTGAAGAAAAAAAATTCTGGAAGCAGTGATGTCCCTGTCAGCGTGTCAGGTAGGGGTTAACGAGAAAGAAAAAGTTGCCCAAAACTTTGTCTTCTACTCTTAGCAAAACTCCATAATATTTTTTAATAAAGTTTTTTTCTTTCCTCTTCAAACTGTCATAATAACTGAGACTGCACTGATAAAACTGTGGCACGATCCTGAAAAACATCACAACTCACATTGGCATTACAAATGCTGATCAGCTCACTGAATTAGGACCTGTGTACATGAGGTAGGACATCAAATCTAACAAATTAAACTTTAACTGACACATACTCTTGTCCTATAATACCAAAGTAATGATTAAGTCCTGAATAAGAGTAGGATTTGCCGTCTGTGCTGTTTGGCAAATAAGTCTTATATATATGAGACTAAAATAACAAGCAGACATTATCTTCCAATATTTGCCTTTCTATGTAATTTCTTAAAATGTCATTTAAAACATCAAACCAAACAAATACCAAGGTTCTTTTCAAAAAAGTGCTTCAATGTCTTAGCTAAGCTCCAATTTCTTGGGCCATTGCTGAATTGCAGCTGTCACTTCCCATTCTCCACCTCCCACTTCAAGAAGGAAGTGATGATCAAATTTTGAATTTGGCTAAGAATCAGAATTTGCTTGACTGCTTTTTCACAGAATTGGCCTAAGAATTGGTACTTACTACTACTTGGTCCCACAGAACTCTAAGGGATGTTTATCTAATCAGAACTTCAGTATAATATGGTATCAACACAACAGCAATGCTCACTACCTGCACACTGCGGTGCTGTCCCAATAGGAGACAGTGAAGTGCCCCACTTTCTCGCTAGTTCCAATGTCCAAAGAATAATCAGGAAGCCCACAAAAATGTCTTGAGGTTATAGCATTTTCTTCTACTTGTGAGGAAATGACTATCACATGTAATTGTTTTGGATTTGGGTTTTGTAGTTTTGTGATTCTTTTTAAAAGGGAGATAATATTTAATGGTACTCCAAACACAGGAGACTGGATTGTAATTGTAGTCTGTTATGTTAAGACAATTCACTTCTCTGTACTTAATTTTCCTCATTTTTAAATGGACATGGACCATTTTAAATTGGACCTTGCCAAAAAAACTGTGATTTGGTGACAACACAGTTGTGCTGCACAACAAGCATGTATTCCTTTTCCCTGGGGTTGGCAATTGCACTCACTGCTGATTTGTTTACTCTGGCATTTCAGTGCCACACAAGGAATACGGACTTTGGACACTGCCCGCTTGTCAAACACATCCTGCACATAATCCCTCTAAGTGCAGGAAAGGCATTGAGAACCAGCTGTGAAAACGTGTCTGATATCAAGTTATAAAAACAGAGCATAGTAAATCGAAGGCAAGTTCCAGTTTAAGCAGTTTCCATAGGGTCTGGGATAGACAGATGCCAGACTATGAAACCACTTCACAGCATGTGAAATGCTCTTTTGGTTAGAACCACAAACTCCTACTAGATTGCTGATTGATGGAATGCTTGTATTAGAAATACACAGCATGAAATTCCATTTCCAGCAAGGAAAGGGAAGTTCTTGATGAGACTGGTGAAAGAGTGATAAAAGCTTCACTCAAAACCTCCATCTTAGCATCAGATTGTGGGAAACTTCCACTTAAACGGCCCAACAAAGCCCGTTAGCCATCAATCTACAAGCACTAAAGAAAGCTAAGGCTGCAATGTTATCACCTAACCAATGCTGTTAGAATCGCCCTGACACAGATGCTGATGAAGATCAGAGGACTCAAGCGGCTCTAAACAGCCCTAAAATGGAACCACACCCTGTCCCGCTTCCACCCTCACCTTCACACATAGCTGCCAATGGCACACACAGGAAGAGAAAGTCCTACCTGACTAAAGAGAAAACATACCAGAAAGAGAGGAAGAGAAAGTAAATGGCTTTGTCCATTTTTCAACGACTAGGACAAAGCTTTTCTAGCATCCGTGTGTCACTGCCAAGTTTTCACAATTAGGCCATACTTCTAGATTCTTTAAAATGACTGCAATATTGCAACAGTACATCACCAGAGAACAATTAAAATTAAGAACTCCTTCCAGTATAAAATTAACTGTTTTCTACTCCCTGATATAGACAAACAACATATTTGAATAAAAATTAAACCTAGTGTCTTAAGGGAAGAAATAACTCAAACCTGAATCAAGATTTTTCTCTCAGAAGTTTTTGCTAGTTGGTTTTGAGAGAAAGAGAAGAATGAGGTTCGAAGTTTTTAGGTGGCAAGACATGGAGAACTATACTTAAATCTTTTTGCAAGATGAGTGATTTTCAGTCTTCACTGTCCAAGATGTTCCCAATTCATGATGAACAAAGTTTATTTTGGACATTGTAAAAATTGATACCTGTCAAACCAAAAGTACCTTGACACAATGAAGGATAAAATAAGTAAGATAGTAATTCTAGCACACACAAACATAGAATTGGCTTTGGGAGCTTGACAGCCACCTCAGTTACCATTCAGTTGTCTGCTCCTGCCTTTTGTCAAAGCCTTTCCTTCTGGCTGGGATGGATAACAAAGCTTATCTCAGCTTCCTCCATTCACTGTTTAACATCTTAGAAGAAACACATTTGTTATGTAGTTAATATTGACATTCTGGAGTGTGTGCTTCAGTTGTTAAGACAGATCCCAAATATCCTATTCTGTTAGACCTTCTATGGTGTTTGGGGACAAAATCAAATCCATTGATTGTCATGCATCCACTGGAGCCATATTAAGTGACATTATCGTTTGAATGTAGGCAGGGGAAATTAATTTGGTAGAATAATTGTACTCCCCAAAAATGACAAAACAATTTCTGGGTGATGACTGCATTTCCAAACTCAAGGCAGATTCTAGGTAAGTCAAAATATCATTATTAGATAATAATATCATTATTAGATATAACTGTTACTTTTGCTGGGTTACGTTCAACACTAGTCAAGAGTTCATTCCCATATTCATTCTCAAAGACAACTAATTAATTACCACAATGTTTATTGCTAGGTACTCTCAGACAAGACTCTAAAAACGAACGTCTAATTTATGTAGACTTCAAAGAGATTGATCTCACTTAAACTAAGCATCTATTCTCTAGTTTCAGACTGTTTTAATTGCAAAGATGTTAATGGCTGGTTCATAGAGAAACAGACTAGCAAGGCCTACTTGAGGCAAAGCCGACTGAAACACCTTTTAAAAATGGGGTTCAGTAATACCAGCTGGGGAAAGAAACCCTCACAAATTCCTTCCCCACAATTTCACCCCATTCCTTCTTTTAGGAATATAAAACAAGGATTTATCTATCATATGGTACCTCTGTAGCATCTTTGCGCCTAGATGGGAATAAAACTTCAATTTACTTTTCTAGCGTAGCGTCATTCAGATGAACTACTCCATATTGTGCTTGCTCCTTGGAAAAGCCTTTGAGCAGATTCTCTCCTGCATACGCTTTGTATGGTAACACACAATTAAAAATAATGCCGATTTTCTTTTGTATTTGCTGATGTCTTTCGCTGTTAGATATATTGGCAAGTTGATGCAGAGGAACAGACTGAAAACCAGACTGCTCTCTCTTAATCGTTATTATGAATATTTAATAAAGGAACCAGAGCCCATATTCTATGAATTTTTATCCATCAAATCCATCTTTATTAGTACCTTTCACATTTTTTTGAGAACTAATTTTCAAAGTTCAGAGGTTAACTTGTCTTGTTTTGGTACTGAACATGAAGCAACTTCTTACTGCTTTTGGCAAAGTGAAGTCCTCCTCTACAGGAAGTAAATGGAATCTATCAAGAATCAAATGTCATAATTCAGCGGTGAGGGCCGAATATAAAAATGTCCATATTGTGCTGTGCATCACACCTTGGATATCAGCTCTGATAAATTATAATAGGTCAGAGTAATCATTGTAGTCTGAGAAAGTCTTTCTGAACATGGCAATTGTCACACCAAAAACTGAAACATATCTGAAAAAAATGCAGCAATTGCAGATTTGTTTGTTTTCTTTCATACAGCAACCACTTCTGATAATTACGCTTATTTTAGTCACATATATAATATATAGACATATATGTATATATAATTAACTATGTAGTTTTAGATTTTAACTGAAAGTTACTATCTGTATGCATAATTAAAGTGCACATTTCTCTGAGTATGTCATCTTCAAATCAGCTAGGTCTGAGACAGATTGACTAGAGATGCCGAATTGACAAGTTATACTGTGTTGTACCCTTACAAGCTTATGGTGCACAAGTCTAAGTGAGGCCCCTCCACAGCCTAAAGATGCACAGGTAATTCTCATAATAAATTAAAAAAGTAGTTTTTCATTCTTCCTGAAATGAACAGGAAGAAGTTAAGTGTCACGACAGCCAGAGGGTAGGAGTACATTGCTCTGCACTAACGAACAGCTAAACATACCTCGTGGTTCTCTTTGGCTGTGCTTACACTGTCTTTCTAAAGAGGAGAAGCACCCTGCTCCCCTGCCAGCATGGTCAGCACCACTGAGAGCAGGGACTCCATCACCCAGCACAGGGCTCCATCCAGCTGCTCTGCTTTTAACCACCATAGCCCTCAGCTTTCAGGGACACTCACAAATTGTGATTCGTAGGGTCTGCAAAGGAGTTCCAGGTAGTTGATACTTTAAAATGCCAGTTTGTACAACCTTCCAGATGAGCTCGGAAAAGGTCAAAATAAACTGACTGGCAGCCACCTAAGCATTGCTTTTACTGTATCCTCAGTCTCTGCTGGCACAGCCTCCATAATCACTCCTCAGCTTCAGCAACTGCTGTGTGATGGCAGCAGAATTAATAAATAGATGCCAAATATTCAAGAAACAAATTGCAGCAGTAGATAGATGAAAAAAGCAATAGTGATTTTTATCTAAACAACACAGCACTAAAAAGTTGGTTGATTGGTGCTCACTTCTGAGGTGAATTCTGATAACCCATTTTGAAGTCGGCAGACAAAAGAGGCATATGGACCTTTTTGTAATTTATTACATGAAGATGCCTTTGCCTTAAGCTATCAG